>JAEQBH010003605.1:0-354928 GCA_016808115.1 Tetrastigma voinierianum
AACCGTAAACCCTAAGATCGAGCAAAGTGGGTCATAGAGCTAAGTGAGTTCGACATCAGATACAAACCAAGGATAGCGATAAAAGGGCAGATTTTGGCAGATTTCATCATGGAATTCACCCCAACGGAGCCTACTGAAGCTACCCAATTGACGCCCGACCTCCCCGTCTGGAGATTGTTTGTGGACGGGGCCGCCAATGCCCAAGGAAACCAGACAGTCCTGATTCCCACCCTCTCCGTGATCCAGATCGATGTGGAACACGACTCAGATCTGTGTCTCAAGCTCCACACGAGGCCGAATATGAGGTCATTATACTATTTAACTCGCCACCCATGGAAGCTAACTAATCGAGGTGCTGCAGACCCAACTGGTAGTAAAGCAGATAGAAGACTCCTACGAAACCAGAGGCGAAAAAATGATCCTATACCTCAAGAAGGTGCGAGAGTTGCTTAAAAAGTTCGTACGGGTTCAAGTTAGACATGTACCAAGAGCAGAGAATTCACGAGCAGATGCCTTGGCAAAATTGGCAACAACCTCACAGTGAAAGACTCGCAGACTGACACCGTCGAACACCTTAACCCCTGAATATCAACAACGAAGAAGTTTCCCATGTGATGTCCAAGCCGAGCTGGATGGACCCCATCTGGGATTACTTGGTAAACGGAACATCGCTTAAATGACCTCAAGGAGGCGCCTAAGCCTCGTAGCGAGGTCTTCCGTAGTTTACTAGTTATCGGGGACCCTTTATAAACAAGGCTTTTCTACGACCAGCTACGTACTTAGAGAGGTAGATGAAGGTATATGTGGCAATGATTAGTGCCCAAAAAGTGCTATTTTGAACCCTATATTAGATAGGTTTTGAGTGCTTTTTGCGCACTAATCATGTCATTTATACCAATTGAAGTGTTCAAGTCTTCTTAGTAGCACTTATGCCGTTTAGAGAGTATTTTTGGATGTTTTGCTGGTTTTTGCGCACTTTAGAAGTTCAATATCGGGATGTATGATGAATCATGAAGTTTGAACTCAAGTGTCAGCCATCAACTAGTCCAAGAATCAATGAAAAATTGAAGGCAAAGCTAAGAAAAATTGGATGCAAATAAGACAGGATGAAATGCAAATGGAGATCAACAAAGCCCTGAATTTTTCGCTAGAGTTGCGAAAATTTTCGCTAGGATTGCGAAAATTTCGCAACCTTAGCTTAAAAATTTCAACCTTGTAGCGAAATTGCCAATTTTCGCACCAAAACTAGCTTCGCAGTAATCGTTCCTAGCGAAATTTTGTATTCGCTATTCACTAAAAATTTCGCTGTTAGCGAATAGCTTAGTTGGGCGGTAACAATTACTGTGCTTTAGCGAAATTTCCTCGCTGCTTATGCCCGGTGATTTCGCTACCTAGCGAAATTCTTCACCTAGAGAAATTCACCGCCTCATTGCTTTTGTATTTAATGCTAACCGACTTCAAATTTGCGGTATTACTCTCGGCTCTTAACTTAGCCAAATTTTGTGGTTTGTTGGTATTTTCATCTATTGAGGTGGCTACAGAAACCTCTTTTTGTAATAAATGAGAAGAAGAATTTTGGGAAGCAAGAATTTGGGGGAGAAGAAATTTTGTAAGTTTTCATTTTGTAACAAAGTCTCTCGTATTTTTAATAGGTTTTGCTTTTCTCTCATTCCTCTTTCTCTTACTTTCTTGGCTGCCAAACACCCCTCTTGAGGGATGACAACTCAAGAGATGCTCAAGGTTTCCCTTTTATTTGAAGAGTAAGCTGAAGCAGCTTGGTGGTGGGCATATGCATGTTGTCCTCTGTATTAAAAGCCATAGTACCGCGCTTATGACCCCCATCTTCAAATTGTGGTCAATAGCATTGAATGTTATTGATTTGGCACAATAATTTCCATGCTTTAGGATACAAGCAGCATACTTAATGCTAGATGCAATCATTCTTAGATGGTCTTTACGAGCCTCTCGAAATGATATTTAAAATGTTAGGTTTCCAATAGTAAAGCGGCCATGATGCATGCTACCCGTGGTTTAATTAAATAGGAGTTGATTTCAAGGGTGAGGTTTGCTAGTTAAACATAGATCCGGTTATGCCTTGGACTATAGGTTGCATGTCATAACGCGAGGATAAAACCCGAGGACACTTGTTTGCCCTAACTTACCAAGTTAGTGACCTAAATCTTCAAAGTTAACTTTTCACACTTCATTTTCGCTTTTACAATTTCTCAGTTTTCAACCTACTTTCACTGTTTTTTGAAGCAACCAAAGAGTCCAAATAGAAAGCCTTACCTTCGTGCACTTATGCAAATCATTTTTGTGACGAAACCCATCCCTGTTTCCTCGACTCCTGCACTCACTATAACGGGCAAAGAGTTTTTGACCACGGCGCAGAGGAACTTAGGTGCATATGTTTTGTTGATTTTAGCTCAGCCTACCGTGGCATTAATCAAACGGTTGCGCCGCTGCGGATGGTGCCAAACTACTAATGGTAAGTTGAAGTGTACTGCGGATCAACATCACAAGTGAAGGTAATCTTTTACCTCTTTTTGAAACTCAAGAGCCAGAACTCCGCGCCAAAGACTTAGCGTGAATCGCACCGTTCGCTTTTCATTCAGTTAGTTTTAATTTTTTTGTTAGCTAATTTTAACCTTTTTGCAAGCTGTTGTTCTCTTGTTGTCTCTACAATTTTGAACAGTGTTTATGCAATGCTGGGATAGAGACACATCGTAGATCGCATAGAATCAAGACACAACTCGACCACGGCTGAAGTCAAGTGTACATACCGATACCATGGATCCCATACTCCGAGGAACAACAGAGTCAACGCAGAACCCCCATGAATCCAAAATGCTTATAGAACCATGAGGGATCACATCCACCCTCCTAGAGTTAGTGCCCCATCTCAGATCATTCCTCCCGCCGAAGATGTAGCAAATGGTGCCTTATTTCGTACCCCTACCCCACATATCATGCATGGAAAATGAAAATCCATACACTCATATTAGGGATTTTGAGGAGGTTTGCACCACCTTCAAGGAAGGTATGATGGACACGGATTTGTCAAGTCGAAAGCATTTCCATTGACACTAAAGGACAAGGGGCCAAGATTCGCTAAACTCATCGGTGACCTGTAAACCATTCGAAATCAATGAGTCGGCAGTCGAATTCCTACAGTTCTTCGTTCTCATAAGACCAATAATTTTGAAAAGACAAATTTATACCTTGCAAATTTCAGATGGTGAGATTTACCAAAGGTTGGGAGAGATTTATGGAAACCCATCGCTGTCTCGTCCACATCATGGGTTTGACACTTGGATGTCGTGGAACCACTTATGGTGGTATGTCTCCCCGCCATGAGACAAATTTTTGGAAAACCATGTGAGGAGACTTCTCTGAAAAGATCCGGATGAAGCCATGGGATTTTTGAATTTACGTGGTTGAATCCCCAAGGGTTAGGATGAGCTCAACTAGAGAATTGGAAAGGATGAGACCCACAATAACCAAAGGGGCGGGATGCATGCACCGCCGTAGGAAATAGAATGAGAGCTAGATTTAACCCTAGCTAGGAAGGTAGAGGAGCTTGAAGGCAAACAGCTCAAGAGGTGCATGCAAGGATCGAAAATCTCTGGCACAAATTCCACTCTTGCACCACTCTAACTCTGCACACCCGCAGAATCCATGTCCCATGGCCCCCGCAGTCAAGGATTTGATGTCGAATGTAACCGTAGGGACAATACAAGCCACAACAATCCAATGCTCCATATGGTAATACCTACAATTCCAATTGAGAAAATCAATTCCCAACTAAGGAGTACCCCAACCCTCACAATGTACCTCCCCAGCTAAACCTCGCCTCGGTACCCTCACAATCACAACAACCACCATCCTCTTCTCCAAAGGAACAAGCCATATTGAATTTATAAGGTGGTAGGCAACTTTGTTGAGGAACAAAAGGAATCAATGTGCAACCGGGCACAAAGGATTTGATAATCAGAAAGTACAATCGAATAAGAGAATAGATGGGCTTGAAAGCAATCTCAACCAGAAAATTGACAATCTATAGTATTCAATCACCAAGATCAACAAGTTGCTAGAGGTACAAGAGAAAGGGAGGTTTCCATCACAAACAATTCCAAATTCCAAGGGAATCCATGAGGTAGGATCATCCAACAATTCGGGAATGGATGAAGTTAAGGCTATAATTACCGAGGAGTGAAAAGAGGTCGACCAACCCATGCCAAAGCCCGTTGAAGAATCCAACAAGGAGAAGAATTGCGTCAAGCATATCCTCCTAAAGGAGGATTCAATGAAATACCGTGATACCACCTCCATTTCACAAGCACTTAGAGGTAAGGAAGAAGGCATCTCAAGAAGCGTGCATTTTGTAGGTCCTAAGGCGGCTGCTAACATACCTCTTTGGACATATCCAAGCAAGTCCCCGCTATGCAAAATTTTTGAAAGATCTTGCACACCAAGGCGGACTAGGCATTGAGAAGAAGGCATTTCTCACCGAAAGCAAGTCTGCCATAATCCAAAGCAAGTACCTCGGGTCAAATACAAGGATCTGTGATCTCCCACAATTTCAAATAATATCGTGGAATCAAGACAGACAAGTCATTACTTGATTTTAGAGCCGTTGTTAACCTAATGTCGATTCGTGATATTAAGCATCTAGGTTTAGAACTTAAACCTACCAACACACTATCATCGGGTCGATAGATCGCTGAGAAAATCCCTAAGGGGATAGTTGAGGATGTCTTGTGAGAAAATAGACAAATTTACTACCCAAGATTTTGTAGTGTCAGACTCGAGCCACCTCGTAAGTGAACCCAATCATGTTCCAATCATCTTAGGAAGACCATTTCGCCATAGCCAATGCAATAATAAATTGCTCTAATGGAGCTCTCTCATGCAACTAACCTTGGTAACATGACTTTGGAGCAAACATCTTCCATTTGAATACCGGCAAAATTAGAAACCGAAAACTAAATTTCGATGAAGTTGTTTCAATGATCGCTGTGCAGAAAACACAAAGCAGGCTGTGAAATGCAAGTGAGTGGCCAAGCCATGGAGATGTGAGGAGATATCGGGTCTTGGCTTATCAACACCAACTCGCAAGCCAACCGCTCACCCACAAGCCATCGCGAGGAGCAGACAACATTCCGGGCACCCAACATTTGAATCGGCTCAGACATCAGTAGGGCCTGAGAGATCATTCTCTTGACCCTTGAGTAGTTCTTTGAGAATGAACTGGTTCGGTGTTTCTATAAACCGAATTGCAGTTCACCATGTTTACTTTTTGTTTTAAGTTAGTAAATTTTAGTTAATTTCAATTATTTTTAGCAAACTTTTTAATTTAGTACTTTGTTTACATAGTATAGTATTGTTTGTTAAATTTTATTTATAGTTCATATAGTGCAAATTTTATAATAATAATTTTTATAGTAGTAATATTTTACTTAAAACTTTTGATTTCTGTGAAGGCCAAGATGCACAATTCACCAAAAGTAGCGAAAAATGGAATGAGAGACCCTTCGGCTGCCACAAACGAGCCTATTTAAACCTGGTGGAAGGGCTGTCCATTTCGCCATTTCACTTTTTGCCTCCCAAATGGCTCCTGGCATTTTTGCTCGTAGCTCCCAAGGTCCCGCCTCTCGCCGACCCCCGAGGCCTCCTGGCCACTGGGCTGGGCCGTGGCTCACCGCCCCGCCACCGCCGGATTTGCGCCCGCCGCACGACTGAGCCGCCTGGGGGCCGCTGCCCCACCGTGTGAGCCCCTCGTGCACCCCTAGCCCTTGCCCCGCACTCCCGCTCCCGCCCACCGAGCCCCGACCAGGCCTCCACCACGCGCACGAGCCCCGACCGCTCATTACCCTAGCCTCGAGCCACCGTCGAGCCTTCGAGCCTCCACCGCGCACATCACCGCCGTGCCTCCTGCTCAGCTATTTCACCCCGCCTCGCAAGATTTGGTCTTTATCGAGCCTTTATTTGCCGCCTGTGGTCGATTTCACTGCTGCGTGAGCCCCGGTTCATTTGCTATTTTCGGGAGTGCCTCGCCGTCTTCCTGAGCCCCGCCTTTAGTTCCTCTACAAAGGCATCACCGCATTTCGTGAGTCGAGCCCTTTTCCAAGATTTTACTTCGACATGCATGGTTCGTGATCAGGTGGTCCCGTGATTCGTCGCTGCAGATTCAAGACTCAGAGGAGGTGTCCCAGCCCTCGGCCCCCCAGCCCAAAGATCCATCACCGTCCCCGAGGCAAGACTGACGAGCCTCGTGTGGATTTCGACTTATCAGGACACGGATGGGACCTCGTGTCCCATCACTAGCACTTAAAGGAGAGTTCCTGGAGGCCCAGCTCCTTCCAAGGCGGGCCCGCATCGGGGCCTAGGCGAAGCCATCATCCTCTCAGCCGCGCAGTCAGCTACCGGGCCACATCCGCATGAGGCGACTTATCACCTCGCCACCGTCGCCGCCCGAGGATTCTGAGGCCATTGTTCGTAGGGAACCCTATCAGGAATGTACGACTCATCGTGAGACCGTTTCATCGTGAGTCGATTACTGGCGCCTCCCGCTACCGAGGACTGATCCTAGATACCGGGATTCCATGAGATTGATCGAGGATTATTCGCTATTGCCTTTCATGACCCCGAGGCAGTATTACTACCCACGAGTGGTACTGCAGTTCTACCACTCGATGACGTCTAGAGGATCAACTAGTCGGGCGTGGAGCTTCTGCTCGCATTGATGATCGGGCCACGAGTACTCCGTGAGCGTCGATATTTCGCCAGCCTGCCCTCACAGATAAATCGCCTCGCCAATGCGCAGGGTTACAGATCGGGCCCACCCACTATACGGCGGAGATATTCTGAGACCGGCCGAGATACTACCGCCGACCGGCATTTACAGAGGTAGCTCCCGCCTCAAATGTCGTTGCTTGACCATCCGTTCAGATCGGCTTTATTCCTCCGCAAAGATTATGTGTGCAGGAGGCGCTTCACCTTGAGGCGCTTTGACACCGGTCTCATGGGATTGGCTCAAATTCCTCCGAAATGGGTGATGGCCTCTTTGCGCTTTGAGGAGAAGGTCCATAATCTAAGGACCCGGTAACGAGCAGAGAGCAGATTCCACCACACTTCTGAGGCTGCACTCCTCCCGCCATGTTCCTCGAGCATGGGATTCCCTGCAGGGAGTCAGGATCGAGACGCAGGGTCTCACGCCCCGGGTCATGCCCCGCGGGAGCGGGCGATGACCAGCCCCCAGATCTTCACCTACGACCACGCAACCGTGGAGGAGGCACCGGCCCAGAGGTCGAGGACCACCATACGCATGATATACCGCCCCCGAGCCCGAGATACGCAGAGTCCTGGCTCCACGTGATGTCACTCCATCCCCTCCTCCACGACTACATCAAGAACAAGCAGCCAGATACTCCCCGGCCCATCCTATTCAAAGACACCATTCACGAGTACGCCATGCCACCGAGAGATAGCTGGTGATGGATGCTATCCGTTCCACCAGTAGCCACGCCAGCGTTCAGATCGCTACACCCAAGGCGCCACGTCGACACAGACATGACGCATCCGGTCTTCCCCATGTTCCCGGTCACGAGGATCCCAATTCACAAACCCGCCGCTTCTTTGATGTTCCATCGCAGCAGCTGAAGAACAGCCCACCACCACCACCACAAAGCAAAGAAGGTGGTTAGGTTTCTTCATTTTTGTATAGTTATCGCCTTTTATCAACTCCGCCACCGATTTTGATTAGGATTTTCAGATAGCCATAGTAAAGTGCGATACTTTTGTATGTTTAGCTTCGATATTCATGTATTATACTTTGGCTATATCAAAGCTATTCAGTTTATATATATACAGCTTTTTGCATATCATGTTTAGTATTTCCACTGTGTGTAAATGTTTTTCTTTTCAATCAACAATTGGAATTGCACTGACAATTGAATTGCTTTGGCTGAAAATTGAATCATTATTCACACCTATATGTTAGAACAAATTCCATGCTTGAAACAATTTTTTGGTCACTTACTGTTCCAGCATGCTCAACTTGAAATTTCTCCCTTATGCTAATTCACACACTGCACTCCAGATTATTTCAATAGGCTGTGAATTTGTTTACTTCCCTTTCTTTCGCTTATAGATAGCCGGCCTTACATGTCGGGCAACCCAGGATAGGCTCGTGTTACCCATACTTGAAGACCAATACAAGGTCTTCCAAAAAGAAAAAGAAAAGAAAAAGCAAAAAAGAAAAAGAAAAGAAAAGAAGAACAAGAAAAATGAAGTCGCAGTTTGCCTTTGAAACCCGAAAGCACGGTCCGAGGGGTATGGCGAAAGCCTCACCCGAAGGCCTCGAACCTTAATTGGTCGGGAGTCATTGATTTTGTGTTCGCTACATAGGTGGATAGGTAGAGTCTAACGATTTGTAGGTGCTTGATTTTCAAGCCATTCGCATCCGGTGAAGCTTTAGAGTTAGCGTCATCGATCCTTTCGTTTTACCACTCAAACCTTAATCAAGTTGAGAGTCATCGTGAATCCACCCGACTTTGGTGAAGCTCGAATTTAAGCATTGCATCCTACAATGTAGTTGAATAATGAAAGAAGTGCGTAACTATCCTTATCTAGGTTGTTCAACAGCTTAAGGCCATGTCAGTGCTAGGTTGGGGGGAGGGGAAAAATTTTGCAATCCATTGGCGTAATCTGGTTATATAAAGAACCATTAGACTTAGGTGGAAATTCAAGTTGAGAATCATGGTTCCAAGATTGGCCTAGAATTGTTCTTGTATAGATTTGGTTCTTCATATTTGCCACAACTTTGATGTCAATTTTCTGCCATGCATGCTTTATATACATAAACTCAATCATAGCCTTTGAAAATCACCACATGCATCTCCTTTTTTTATTTTGCATTGCTAAGGGACTAGCAAACATTTTGGTCAGGGGTGGATTAGTGCCCAAAAAGTGCGCCTTGAACCCTATATTAGATAGGTTTTGAGTGCTTTTGCGCACTAATCATGTCATTTATACCACTGAAGTGTTCAAGTCTTCTTAGTAGCACTTATGCCATTTAGAGAGTATTTTTGGTTGTTTTGCAGGTTTTGCGCACTTTAGAAGTTCAATATCGGGATGTATGATGAATCATGAAGTTTGAACTCAAGTGTCAGCCATCAACTAGTCCAAGAATCAATGAAAAATTGAAGGCAAAGTGAAGAAAAAATTCGATGCAAGAAGATGGATGAAATGCGCTGAGATCAACAAAGCTTGAATTTTCGCTGTAGTTGCGAAATTTTGCTAGATTGCTAAAATTTCAAGAACCTTAGCGAAAATTTCGCAACCTTAGCGAAATTGCCAATTTTCGCTAGACCAAACCAGTTTCGCTAGGCACTGCCCAGCTAATTCTTGTATTTTAAGTATCATTTAAATTTCATGATTGCAGAAAATTTCGCTAGCTAGCGAAATTACCAGGCTTTAGCGAATTTCGTTGCTTATGCTCCTGATTTCGCTTACCTACAAATTCTTCTAAATTTCTAAATAAATTCACGTCACATGCTTTTTGTATTTACGTTAACCGAATCTAAATTTGGTGTATTACTTGTCCTTTAACTTAGCCAAATTTGTAGGTTTTTTGGTATTTTCATTCATTGAGGGGCCAGATAAACCTCTTGTATAAATATAAACACTTTGGGAATAACTGTATAATAAATTTTTGTAAGTTTTCATTTTTGTACAGTCTCGTATTTTTAATTAGGTTTTGCTTTCTCTCTATCTCTCCTCTCTTCTGACTGTTGCCAAACACCTCTCGAGGATGACAACTCAAGAGATGTTTCGCTAAGCCTCCTTTTTAGTGATATAGTTAGCTTGGCAAAGTGCACATGATGTCAGTTCCTCTTGTATTAAAAAAGTCATAGGTACTGTGTTTATGACCCCATCTTCTCAAATTAGGTCACATTTAATACATTGATTCGCCAACATTTCCATGCTAGATACAAAGGCACATAATGCTAGATGCACCTGCCTTTAGATATTCTTAACAGCCTCAATGATATTTTAACAGCGGTTTCAAATAGTAAAGGCCATAGATGCATGCTACCCTGTGTTTGACTCAAATAGGAGTTGATCATGCAGGTTTGCTAGTTAAACATAGATCCGGTTATGCCTCGACTATAGGTTGTACGTCATAACGCTATGATAAAACCCGAGACACTTTTGTTTGCCCTAACTTACCAAGTTAGCGACCTAAATCTTCAAAGTTAACTTTTCACACTTCATTTTCGCTTTACAATTTAGTTTTCAACCTACTTTCACCTGCTTTTTGGAAGCAAATCCAAAGAGTCCAAATAGAAAGCCTTACCGTGCACTTATGTAAATCATTTTGGGGATGAAATCCCATCCCGTGTTCGACCCTAGACCACTATAATCAAGCAAAGAGCTCGACTACCGCAAAGAGTAGGAACTTAGGCGTGATATAAATTTTGTTGATTTTAGCTCACCTCTAACGGGCATACCGAATCGTAATCACATCGGAACCCGAGCATTGGCAGGCAAAACATTGAGGCAAGGGTATTATTAGCCCACAATGCTCAAAGACGCAATGTAACCGGTCAGAATGCAAAACAGAGAGACGCGGGCGATCTGTTCTCCCACCCGAGCCATCGACGTTTGACACAAGCTCCCCGGCCTTTTCAAAGAATGCACAGATATAACAGACCCCACCAATGGCACAGTGGCTATTATCGAGCATGAGATCATTTACCGTAAGTGGGCTAAGGTCGGAGCCTTAGCAACAATCACGTAACAAAGGTACGCGAACTTCGTCTGCATTCCATAATATGCATTTGGTATTCCAAGAGCTCCGCGTTAGACACAAATACTTCACAACCCTAAGTTCAGGACTTCTCTACGAGCTCTAATCAAGACCATTTACTCATCCCACATCCACATTTAACGGAGGCAGAGGTCACTATAAGACCTCTCAAGGCGCCGCTTGAAGACTGGGTTGTAAGATCTAGCGGAATGGGTAGAATACCTCCCTTTGGAGGGGTATTACATGGGCATACAATCTACAGAATCAAGAACTATGAGACCCCATTCGTCGCCTTGAACTAAGGCAAAGAGTCTCTGTCGAGGTCGGCGGTCACCAAGAATTGAGTTCACAAACGCCGAACACAATGAGGAAACTCTTCGCCTAAACCTTGATCTCCTAGAAGAAAAGCGTGAGCAGGTTCTAAAGCGTGCAGAGGACTATCACAGAAAGACAACAAGATACTATGACTAAACGGTTAGGTCCAGAGCTCTAAGCCCGACGACTGCATGGAAAAGTCACGCTATCAAGGAAAGATCTCACACACGAAAACTAGGCTCCACTGGGAAGCGTCTCTACATCGTATCCGTAGTCCACCCTAACAACCATTAACTTCAAATGTAAGAGGGAAGACCACCCACTCTGTAACGCGAGCACCTGGCTATCACTAATAGAGGACCTCGGATTGCACCTTTAATAAAGTATCCAAAGTTTTGATTTATGAATGGCCTGTGTTCATTTTTTAGTCCATTTAATATTCTCATTTAAAAACAAATCATAATGATAAAAGAAAGAGCGAGGAGCTCGACTCTGAAGAGCTAAAACACACACCTGAGAGTACAAACATGTTTATAGGTAAGACACTTTTATTTGTATGATATATGACAGAATTACAAATCACAGGTTTATTCTCACACTCTATAGACAAGCTAAGACAAACAGCTTCTCTACTTTGCAAAAGTATGAAAAACCATAAGAAAGGAAAAAGAAAAGGAAAAGAAAAAGGAAAAGGAAAAAGAAAAGAGAAAAGAGGAGAGAAAGTATAGAGAGCAGAAGGCTGACTGAAATGATTCCCTCCCAGCACCGCATCTCCCAAAGACGTTTCCCCGGTCCAACTCCATCAAATGGAAGGACTGGGGAACAACACAACTCCCACAACGAGAGGGGCTAGTGAAAGACAACTCCAAAAACGGCAGAATCCATGAAGCTAATCACAACTACATATCACTAAATGACTTCGAGCAAGTGGTAATTAAGTTCTGGCCTCTTATCATGTCCGGCTCAAAGCCACTATGATAAGAAATCAAACTACTGTATAACGAATGCAAAAGGAGGTTAACAGATGGAAGAGCTGATTCTGTAAACAACACAATCTGCCTCCACTTTCTTGAGGTGGTAATAACCACGCACATTCCCAAGGGAGAAAAGGTCAGAGTCAGATTTCAGAACAGAGCCTGAGGCCTGTGTCTTGTACCAAAGAGCCATGTGTACTCAATTCAAAGGAGCTCAAAAGGCCTCAGAGTCGCTCAGCGAGCCTTAGGTTCGGCAGGCCTGCATCCGGCTTCGCAGCTCGGGCCTCAAAGGGAGCCTTGGAGCTCAAGCGTTTGCAGCCCATGAGCAAGAGTCAAAGAGCTCAGGCACCTGCACCTCATGAGTCATGCAGCTTAGTTCAAAGGAGCCCAAAAGGCCCATAGCTCAGAGCCATGTAGCTCGGCCTAAAGGAGCCTTAGAGCCTAAATGACCTGTAGCCTAGAGCGAGCTCGCCTCTCAAAGGAGCCTTGAAGCTTAAAAGGCCTTGCAGCCCAGGAGCCATGTAGCTCAAGGAGCTCAAAAGGCCTTGTAGCCCAGGAGCCATGTAGCTCAATTTAAAGGAGCCTTAAAGCTCAAATGGCCTTGCAGTAAATTCTAAGAGCCATGTAGGTAGATGTAGCTTCTCAAAAGGCCTTGCGGCAGGGAGCCATGTAGCTCGAGTTCAAAGGGCAGGCTCAGACCTTATGGCCTAGGGCCATGTGGCTCAGCTTCGATTAGCCGCGACCCAGCCGGGGGCCACACTTAGCTCGTGAGAGCCCCAATTGACTACCTTGGAAACCTCGCGGTGCGGAATAAAAAAAAAAAGAAAAAAAAAACACACATAGAAGGAGCGAAAATGGATATCAGATTTGAATAGAGCGAGGATGGCATTACAAATGGCACAGGCACCGAGTCAGAAAATTAGATGAAAACAAACGAGAGATTACACATAGGAGCTCAGACATCGGATGTAGGGCTCTGAGCAAAAGCGCGAACTCACAGTGAGCAAGAAGGAGGCGCCCCTCGACGAGATCTCGGGTTCTCAGGAATGAGGAGGCGGCGAGACACTTAGGGAGAAAACATCCTGGGGTCCACCTCACCCTCAGAAAGGGACTCTTCCGCCTCCTTCTCACTGGGAACTTGAAAGTTGAGGTCTAAACCGAGAAGCCTTAGCGGCTCTGCTTGTTCCCGAAACAAGCCGTCGGAGGCCATAAGGTGCGGAGTCCTCGTCCCTCGGCTCATTAATCCCACTCCGTCCCTCCCAACTAGCAGAAGCCTCCTGCTCTGAAGGTCCCCATGCGGCGCCTTGCCTCCTCGTCAGCGCTCTGGAGCTCTCAACCTCGAATCGCCGCGCGGACCGCGCATAACAGCTTCTGCTTCACTATTCATCCTCGGGACTAAAATTGGTCGAATACTTGAAGGCCGCTGTGAGGCAAAGTTAGAAATATCAGTAACCTTGAAGACCAAACCCAGCCGTCTGAGGAACTCACACATAGGTTCTCGGGAGTAGTCGGACGGCGGAAGGCGAGTGTATCCTCCGGTCGGAGGATTATACTCCCGATGAGCGACCACTAACAAAATAGCGCTCCTTCCGGTACTTGTGGGAGGCGGAAGGTCAGAGATAATCGGCACCTTAGCGGAGCATTTGGAAATATATAGAAAGCCCTCGTATTGTACTTTACTGCTGAGGTTCAAGGCGAGCTATCTTGGGGACACCGAACCTCTATCCTAAAAAGGACTAGCAACTTAGAAATAGAACACACCACTAGAAGTTGGGAGAAATCGAAGGACCAGGACTTTAAAATCTTTATGAGACCGCTTTTTATAAAGGGTGCGAGAGACGGTAGTTCTCGAGCGCCTTAAAGCAAACCATCTTAGGCACTTGAACGACGTAGGAGGTAAGCACGTTGGGGCACCAAACATGGACACCAAACGGGGGCCTGTACCGGACAGCGACGGTCTCCCCAAATGAGGGCTCAACCCAGTGAGATTTGGCCTCGACATTACCGTATGGCAGCCCTCAAATATTCGAGGCGCGGGATGTCAGTTTCACTAACTTTACCCCTTGCCTTTGCCCGAGGGAAGAGACTGAGGTAACTGGCGGACGACCACGGCTCGCGGCCCGGACTCGCCACTATCGCCTTTGAACCGGACGCCTCGGTATTTCGCCCTATGCGTAGAGCAGAAGAGCGACCGAGACCCATGGAAATACGCAAGGCTAAACAAGAAGAAAGGAATTCGAAGGAATAAAGCGGAATCCCAGCCAAGCAAGCCCTAACTATTCACAAGACTTCGAACCCGAAAAGACAAAGAAGAAGAAAGACGTACCAATCCCAGTAATATAACGAAAGGGACGACCCCCAAGCGAGATGTCGAAAACCCGCCAGCCGGTCACGAGCGGTGGTCGGACAAGCGAAAGGAGCTTAGACTTGCGGAGGAAAAAAGGTTTCAAGAACAGAAGAACACAATACAAACAGATAGAGGATGTTTCTAAAGAAACTGGAAGCAACAACTGAAATGAGCGCGAAAATCGAAAGGCCATCATTTATCCGCAGGCGTTTAGCCCGGTGACTAAGCCACCCCAATCAAACCTTCCTTGAGATGCCACGTAGAAATCACATCCGATCTAAGAAACGATTCAGCCCTTGCGCTAAAGCAGCCAAGGGCTAGGGGGTGCTTGATTGAATTACGAATAATAGGTGTACATGCCCAGAACACAAGCCCAAATATCAAGCTTAAGATGGGATTAAGGGGCAGACCCAATAAAATACTTTCGGCGCGTGATGATATCGCGGCGTGGTACATGCTTGAAGGAGCTCGATCCACCTCGAGTGGTGGCCTGTTGTGACACCCAAATCCGAGTCAGTTGACTACCGTCAACCCTGCGAATACACAAGTGAATGTCGAGAATGACCCGACATTTTTCATGAAAATCGGGCAGAGTCTCCTTTGTGCGGGGAGCTCTACCCCAATCTGAGACTTGCATAAACTGTCGAAGCAGTCGATATAACGATTTATGATTTCGCGGCCACTTGGGCCCATAAACAATACTCGATACATGCCAGCTATGAATCAACTATATACCCAATAGTTACAAGAGTTAATATGTTTTTACTCTTATCACGATACACATACATTAAACTTAAAAAGTTCCTGGCACATGTATGCTTCAAAGCCTGGCAGGCTTTTCTTCTAATCCTCACAGGTCTCTAGGACGAGGCGGAGTCACATACGCAGCTCCCTGTGCACAGTAAATAATATCCTCTGACGGGGTGATCTAATGCTCAATAGTGGAATCGCCTAAGTGGGCTGCTCACCACTAAAGTGCGGGTCTGATGTTCCAGTAAAACACACATTCAGCGAATGCGCAGTCTACTTGAATGTCTACATGACCAACTCGAGATCCAGGAGTCCTCACCGACTCCATCACACTCGCCTAAGCCTCGTATGAAAATTATTATTTTGTTTGTTTGTGGACAACCCTCCGATGTGTATATATCAATTGGGCCACTCCGACGATTGATATATTATTTGTTTGTGGACTACCCTCCGATGAATATTAATTGGGCCGCTCCGACAATTGATATATTATTTGTTTGTGGACTACCCTCCGATGAATATCAATTGGGCCGCTCCGACGATTGATATTTTTAATTTGGACTACCCTCGATAATTAATATTTTTAGACCCTCGAGGCAGATTTCTCTAGACTCATCTCATGCACTCACTCCTATAGTCCTAGAATTGTTCGGTGCACATGGAGATACATGTATGCGATTCAATCTGATCCTAATTCACACGTAAAAATATATAAACATGCATATATTTACTGGAATTCAATTCACACAATCATGTCATGTAAATTCTCATTTCATACATTAAAATTAGCTCACTTGGGCTAATGATCAAACACGAACAATTTAATTTAAATCACTCGACCAAACACGTATTTTCACAAAAATATATTTTTGAGAACACTGTTTCGAGAATAGTGAAACCCTCGGTTACTATTCCCGAAAATTCACAATTCATCGGTTCACCCTGTGAACCCGCATTTCAAACCATTCCGGCAATTTCAATCAAGCATGGTTATTTGATATTTCCAAAACTTAGAAAAAACCCGTCAGCGAAGTGGCGATCAGTACACCAATGGTTGTTCAAAAATTCCCATCAGTCGGTCCCAAGGTTTGGGACCGATCGGAGCAACCTGGCCTCGCTCGAGCTCAAACATTCGTAAAGTGCTTCAAGAATAAAGCGCCGTGGGAGAGCCCACACCTCTCAGGAGTTTGAGGAAACTCCACAAATCCCGATACTTACTTGTGACCCTCTCAGCGTAGAGCGGCTTCCCATGCTGCCACAGAATCTGCTGAAGCGGTTGGATCTCTTGCAAATCCCAGAGAAGCAGCTTCTCTCTCTAAAACAAGTACGCTCGCTCACGGTTCTTCCCCCCTCTTTGCTTTTCACGTTTTCCTTTTCTTTAGTTGGAGAAGACGACCACTGTTCCTTATTTTGGCCTTTTCTTCATTTAATCAAATTTCGAAATGACGTTTATGTCCTTCTTTTCCCAGTTTTGACATTCGGCACTATCTCGGCCGTCCATTTTCATCATTTCTCTACTCCGCTACCGCCACCTTGGCACAGTAGTACGTGTTATATGTGACTTCCGTCTCGCATCGAAAATGGATTTTACGGCACTTGAGCAGCGCGATGCCTCGAAACGTGTAAATTCCATTGTCGAGGTCGGCGAAATTTTACGTGCTAGCTAGATTTCGTGAGGCAGATTCCAACAATTGAAATCCGTTTTAATCAAGATATAGAGAATAAATTATGGATTTTTAACGAAATAACAATTTGCAATTGAAATTACGATTTTGCCCTTTTTCGAGAGAATTACAAGATTTCTCGGGTCTTACTGAAGCATTGAGGCAGTATAAAGGAAAATACCCAACCTCCGTAATTAACTCTCCACCAATTAGGGAAGAATAATATTTCATAATAACGGTTCCCTAATTATCCCTTATCGTGGATAATGATAAAGAAGAAGATCCCTCGCGATGAAGAGTATTGTATCATCGTCTGACGAGGAAAGTTATCATGATCACCCGTCATAAATGCGGACCACCCCATCGGTGAAAGGTAGAGCCTCGAAAAACTCATTCCTAAGAAGTTGAGCCTTTTTTCTTCCAAGGAAAGAGCGGCTTAGGCATCGAGGAGAAGAGTGGCGGAGCTCACGCCAATCTTTCTTGTTTCTTGTTTTTCTTTTTGCGAGAGGATTCGGCGCCCGGAAGCATCAGCGGATCGGCCAACCAAGTCCATACGCTCCAGCCCGAGTTTCGATAGGAAAAGCGCCATCAGTAACAATAAATTCTTATTTTGCATAAATGTGAATATCATGAAATCTTAAGATCCCGTAATGTTCAGGGTTCCTATGATGTTAATCTGATGTGTTCTTCGTTCAAATATTGCACAAACCTAGAAATCCTTAAAAATAGGTTTTATAAAAGTGGTATCGGAGCGAAGGTTTAGGGATTCATGATTTTCCTAAGTTTAATAGATAATGCTTTATAGGGCTTATTCGTTTTTCAAAATATTATTTTTTATGATTTAGATCATTCTTGTTCCTTTAAAAGCCGATCTCCTTCCATTTTGTTTTTAAATTCCTGAATTTGGTAGAATTCAAATTATAGTGTTTTATGGAGATTATCTATTTTTGTTGAGAAAAACAAAAGATTACCACTACAGCTTATTAGAATACGGTGTATGGTATAAATTACATATTAGTTCAGTTACATTAATTTTTTTTATTGTATAATTATCTTCGTCGTTTTCATTTTAAAATCACTATCCTGTTAGAATTAATAATTATCCTTCCAAAAGGTGATGTATCCTTTATCCCAATTTTATTATATCCCAATTTGGTTTGCAATTTTGTTATGAATCATTCGGTGCTTCAATGGAAGCAAGAGATTTGAATTTGTTTAATAAAACAAAATGTTTAACAAAGAATTTGAACCACTTGACCAATGGTATCTCTCATGATTATAAGGGTTTTAAAACCATGAGGCTACAATACATCTTGTATCATTTGTCTGATATTTATGTATAAAACCTTTTATGTGAAACATTTGAAGGAAAATTTTCTTTTAATACATAAGTAAATAAATAAATTGAAAATTTGTAATCAGGGTTGGTTAGTCACCAAAGTGCCTTACCCATAAGGGTTATAATTTTCAATTTGAATGTTTGTTTATTTATTTATGATGTTAATTTATTTAAGAAATGATAATTGTTCTCATAATGGATGCTATAAATGATGTGATATGAATAATTTTGTGAATGATTGTGATTCATTGTTATAGAATAGTTAAGGATCACCCAAAGGTTGATTGTTTGTTCTAATAACTTATGAACATGAATATTGTAAATATGAATCTTGATAGTAGTTATGTTGTGTTTATATATCCAAAGATAGTAGATACATCTAACTACTGCATTTATCTTTACCAAATTAAGATAAATTTCTTAGCATCATTATGTTGTATGTAGTATATTGATGGATTGCCCAAAGGTGAACATCAATATATAATTATTATATTTACTATATGTTTTCTTAGTCTATTAAGCATGTTAATATCAAGATCAAAGCATTAATGTTATGATATTTCTTGCGATATGATACTTGGAGTGCACTCGCATTTCTCATTATATTCCATTTTTAATGGTCTTAATTTTTATGAATTGAGTGAATAGATCCATTTTTACCTTGGGGTAATGGATCTAGATTTGGCACTCCGAGTCGAAAAGCCAGCCCGAATATTCTTGTTTTAAGCCTTTGTGAAGAAAAGACTCATTATAAAACCTGGGAAGGTCGAACTTATGTGATTTTGATGTACATGCGAATGAGCATAATATGACATTAAAACTGACTCTCCTAAAACTGATAGTGCTAAAGAAATGTTAAATTTTGTGGAAGAGCACTTCCAAATAGCTGATAAGTCTCTTGCTGGGACATTAATGAGTACTTTGACCACCATGAAATTTAGTGGTTCTTATGCTTATGCGTGAACATGTAATTGAGATGACTAATTTATCGGCCAGAGCTTAAGTCATTAGGAATGGAGGTGGATGAAAGTTTCCTTGTACAGTTCATTTTGAACTCCTTACCAAGTGAGTATGGTCCATTCCAAATGAACTATAATACCATGAAGGACAAGTGGAATGTGCATGAATTGCATAGTATGCCAGTTCAGGAAGAGACCAGACTTAAAAACCAAGGAATTCACTCCATCAATTAAGTAACCAATCAAGGAGCTGGAAAGAAAAGGAAACATGCTAATAAAGAAAAACGGCCACCAAAGTTCAAAGAGCCTGCTTTTAAGATTCATAAGAAGGGGCCTAAAGTTAACAGATGCCACTTTTGTAAGAAGACTGGGCATTTCCAAAAGGATTGTCCCAAACGTAAAGGCAGTTCGAAAGAAGGTAAACATAATGCTTATGTATGTTTCGAATCATATTTGGCTGAAGTTCCTAATATCACTTGGTGGCTTGATTTTGGTTGTACAACTCATGTTTCTAATATAATGCAGGGATTCCTTTCAATCAAACCTGAGACCAAATGAAATTTGTCCTAATGAAGCGTCGAATGAAAGCTCCAGTAGGAAATTTGTTGAGACTTACTGCAGATCTTATTCTTGACGAGTGGACATCATTTGGACTTATTGGGACCTTTTATGTACCTAGTATATCTGAAATTTAGTTTCACTTTCCAAACTTGATAAAGATTTGGATATGTATTTAAATTTGGTAGTGGATTGTTTCGAGTTTGTACAAAAACACATGTATGATTGAGGTGGTGGTACATTATGTGATGATTGTATAAAGTAACTCTTGACAATCTATATGGTAAGAAACTCTTATGACCACGCATCATAATGTTTAGTACTAAACGTGGTTTAGCGATGAACAATGCGCTTACTTGTGGCATAAGCGTTTGGGACATATTTTCCAAGAGCGAATGGAAAGATTAGTAAAGAATGAAATCCTTCCAAACTTGGATTTCTTGATCTAAGTGTATGTGGATTGTATTAAAGGTAAACAAACAAAACACCTGAAAGAGCCCTGAAGCACACAACTTCTTGAAATAATACACACCGATATATGTGGACCTTTTGATGTCAGTTCTTTTAATAAAGAAAAATATTTTATTACTTTTATTGATGATTTTTCACGTTATGGTTATGTTTATTTGCTACATGAAAATCTCGGGTTATATTCTTAGAAATTTTCATTAATGAAGTTGAAAAGGCAATTGGATAAAAATGTGAAAATTAGTAAGATCTGAAATGAGGTGGCGAATATTATGGAAGTGTGGAAAGAAGGACAACACCTAGGTCCATTTTCTAGATTTCTAGAAAAGCATGGTATATGTGCACAATACACAATGCCAGGTACACCACAACAAAATGGTGTATCAGAAAGGCGTAATAGAACTTTGTTAGATATGGTTAGAAGTATGTTAAGTAATGCATCTTTACCTATTTCATTGTGGACTTATGCTCTAAAGACTGCCATGTATTTGCAAAATAGGGTTCCTAGTAAGGCAATTCAAAAAACACCTTTTGAACTATGGACTGGAAGGAAACCTGAGTAGAGCACTGCGTGTTTTGGGTTACTTGACATAAATTAGATATTATAATCCACGAAAAGCTGGATGCAAAGACAATCGGTGGTTATCGAGAGAAAAGTCGAAAAGGTTTTAGATTTTATTGCCTAATATAACCATATTACAAGGATTATAGAATGCAGGAATGTTAGGTTCATTGAGAATGATGAAGTAAGTGGGAGAAACACCAGAAAGTGGATATTAAAGAAATGAGGGTACAAATTCCTTTAACTTGTATCCCTAATCAAGCTATTCTTCCTCCAATTGTTCCTCAAGTTATTGAACTGATTAATAACCCTGATGAACAATATGAAAGACAAATTAATGATCTCATTACTCATAATGAAGGTGGCGATTAATGAACCTAGAGTAGATGAATCACAACCAATAGCATTAAGGAGATCTCAAAGAGAAAAGAGATCAGCTATTCCTAATGATTACGTGGTATACCTACACGAGTCAGAAAGTGACTTAGGAATTGAAAATGACCCAGTGACATTTTCATAAGCCATGAATGATGTTAATTCTAATAAATGGTTAGAAGCCATGAAAGATGAGTTAAAGTCTATGGTACATAATGAAGTCTGGGATCTTGTTAAATTACGGAGAAGGTCATGAGTTTTGGTTGCAAAATGGGTCTTTAAGACCAAGCGTGTCCGTGGTAATTTAGAGCGTTACAAGGCCAGATTGGTTGCCAAAGTTTACTCGAAATATAGCATTAACTATAAGGAGACAACACCACCTGTCTCTAAAAGATTCATTTAAATTATCATGGCTTTAGTAGCTCATTACGATTTAGAGTTACATCAAATGGATGTGAAAACTGCATTTTTAAATGGAAATTTAAATGAAGAAGTTTAAATGGATCAACCAATGGGTTTTATAGAAAAAAGGAAAGGAACATATGGTGTGTAAACTGAAAAGATCAATATATGGACTTAAACAAGCTTCCTGACAATGGTATCTTAAGTTCAATGATACTATTGTTTCTTTTGGGTTTAAAGAAAACATTGTTGATCGATGTATATATCTGAAAGTCAGTGGGAGTAAGTTTATATTTCTGATTCTATATGTTGATGATATCTTACTATGACTAACGATCTTCATCTCTGTATATGAAGCGAAAGATTTCTCTCTAATAACTTTGAAATGAAAGATATGGGTGAGGCGGCCTATGTAATTGGGATAGAGATATTCTAGAATATACCACAAGGAATGTTATGTTTGTCTCAAAAATCCTATATAAATAAAGTTTTAGAGAGATTCAGAATGCAGAATTGCTTTGACTCTCCCGTTCCAATTCAGAAAGGAGACAAATTTGTCTCATGTGTCACATAATGATTTGGAACAAAAACAAATGGAAGCAATTCCGTATGCATACGTTGTTGGGGTGATGCATGCTCGGATTTTTGTGCAAGACCGGATATAAACTTTGTAGTGGGAATGTTGGGAAGATGCGAGTAATCACAGTTGGGATCATTGGAAAATTTGCAAAGAAGGTTCTACAGATATTTGCAAGGGCAAAGAATACATGCTTACTTGGGAGATCGATCATCTTGAAGTAATTGGATGTTCAGTTTCGGATTATCTTGCATTTGTGTAGACATAAGTCTTGTGGCTATCGTATCTTTGCAAAGGAGGGTATCTCTTGGAAGGGGTGTAAACGGTCATTGATTACTACATCTTGCCATGGGAAGAGTGAATTTGTGGCTTGCTTTGAGGCCATGGTTCAGCTAAATGATTTGCATAACTTATTTTAGGGCTTAGAGTTGGTGACATTATAGCGGACATTTGAGAATTTATTGTGATAATTGCACGATGGTCTTCTTGGGTAGAATAATCAAAGTATTCTAAGGTGCTAAGCATATGGAATTGAATACTTTCTTTGTTAAAGAAGGAGTTCGAGAAGCGGTATCAATAGAACATAACAACACCAATCTTATGATTCTTGATCCTTTGACAAGGGTTCACAGCCCCAAAAAACATTTACGGTCATGATATTGTTGAAGAATGGGCCTCATGTCTAATGATTTATTATCATTGATTCGAGTGATATTAATACATATTGACACTTAGGCTCATTAAGTACAGTTTACGAATTTTTCTTTGTTTATACCTTATGTATACATAATTTTTATGATGATTGGTAAACGGGACTTACTTTGAATAGAATAATAACATTTGGACCTCGAAATATATCTACAAACTATGAGTAATGGATTTGCGAGAAAGAAGAGAATTAGTATGTTGGTGCATGGAAGGAACTATGTCGTATAATGGCGTACAACATACTTGAAACTCTTGTTAGTTCTTATTCTTAATTATGATTTTAGTGATACACCAATGAATGAATGAAAGTAATCACATGATACTAATTAATATTTTATTAAATCATAAAAATTATTATCACATGAGTCAAGTGGGAGAATGTAAGAATGTTTTCAAATATTCTTAATTGACTCGTGTGATAACATTAGATTTAATAATATATAAATCATTTAATTCATTGGTTTAAGGTGGCACCGCTTGATGGTAGATGTAAAGGATTTAAAATTTTGAATTTTGAATGAATCCGTATATAAAGGTCCTACTCCAGTAGAAGGTGGTTTCCTTGATTACATTGATTCGCTGTAGGTCATTATATATAATATTCTGTTAAAGTAAAATTTCACGGAGTTATGCTGTCTAGTATAAATATGGCTATAATATGGCAATTATACCATTGACCAAATCAAGCTATAAATATGGCTATAATATGGCAATTATACCATTGACCAAATCAAGCTATAAATATGGCTATAATATGGCAATTATACCATTGACCAAATCAGAATATACATATTCTAAAAATAGAAGATTAGATATTCTAGTATAATCTTAATACCCCCCTCAAGTTGGAGCATGGAGATCACAAATGCCCAACTTGCCAAGTAGATACAGAAACTTGCGCTTGCCAAGAGCCTTGGTGAAGATGTCGTAGTGATCTTGATAGACACATGAGGCGTAGAAATAATACCGTCATATGAATGGCATCACGCACATAATGACAATCAACTTCAATGGCGGTAAGCTCATGGAAGACGGGATTTTGAGCAATGTAGATTCTTGGGCGAAAGTATCCGCGATTATAAGCAGCATGGTACGGCGAATGTGTGACACTGAGCTCCGCAATAGAGCTTTGAGCCATTTCAACTGCAGTGACGGCCGTGGAGCGATGCTCGGCATTGAGAAGGCGGGACTGCCGTATTGTTTCTTGGTCTTCGAAATCGGAGAAAATCGAAACACTATCCAACGAGTAAGGGCCGTCCCTAGTCAAAGGACCGCGTAGCCAATCCCCGAATCGCACCAGCACATCGAGATAACTCTGTCAGGCCGAAGAATGCCTTGTCCGGACACGCGCAAGTAGCGAACCGTACGAGCGCGCATCTGGCCAATCTGTGAGGTGTTGCATAAAGCGGAGCCAAGATATGAACTATAAACCCGAGTCGGGACGGGTGGAGGTTAAATGTGAGGCGACCCACAAGTAAGTCTATACCTTCGGGATCGAGCAAAGGGCCTTTGGCGAGCCAATATTGATTACGCTCCATGGGAAAGCAGCGGGACGAGACGATAAGCGGTTCCGTGATAATATCAAGAGTGTATTTTCGTTGACACGAAGATGCCCTACGAATTACAGCAACCTCGATACGAAAATACTTCAAGGCACCCCGAATCTTTCATATGGAAACACTTTCGTGCAAATAGGCCTTGAAATGGTCAATAAGCGAAGCATCATTACGAGAAATAATGAGATCATCAACATACAAAGAACATTAAGTTGTCAGATCCACTGATGTAAATTAAGCGATAATCTGAATAAGGTAGGAAGGAAACCATAAGTCTTCAAAGAAGCAGCTAACTCAGCATACCGGCACTTCGTGGGCTGTCGTAGACCATACAAAGACTTCTTGGGGCGACACAAACCGAGTCGCGAGCGTTGGAAGCCCGGGAGGAAGTTCATGTAAACTTCTTCATCAAGATCACCATGAAGAAAGCAGCATTATGAACATCCATCGTGCAAGAGCCCGATTCTTGACGGCTATGACTATGCCCAGAGGCCTGAGCGTGTGCATTTTATGGCTAATTAAAAGTTTCATTATAATCAACCCCCTCAGCTTGATGATTGCCAAAAATAGCAGACGAGCCTTAAGACGCTCTACTTGCCCATTCGCATGATATTTGATTTTGTATACCCATTTAGAACCAAGAGCCTTTTTATGAGGAGGTAAAGACGCCATGTCAGTGCCGTTAGCTTCTAAGCGACAATTTCTTTACGCATAGCCTCGCGCTGACCTTAAATCTTGCATGGCTTCTTTAAAACGAGGTTCAATACCTTGAGTGATCGGCTGAGAAAAACACGGTGTCGTGGAGAAAACTTATTACAATTCACATAATGTGCTATAGGATAAGGAGTACCTGAGGAGCTAGTAGAAGATGATGAACACTCAGATGGACTCGAAGATTGTACAGTGTGGGTAACAAAGTCACTAAGAAGAACGGAGGGACGCTTATCCATGACCGCCTAAGTCATCGGTGGAGCGAGAGGAGACGAGTGAGGGGCATAGGAGCGATGTGGGATTCGGCTACAATCTGGTCCCAGTGCGGGGGCTGCATGATCATCACGAAACGGACTCAGTCTTCCAAAAAATCAAGCATCAATCCTGCATTAGAATCAGGTGGCGACGAGGAATAAGCTGGCACTTGAGAAGTAGAAACAGTCTTGTAAGGAAATTCATTTTCATGAAACTTTACATCTCTAGAAACAAAGATGTCACCTGTCTGAAGGTCATATAATTTCCACCCTTTTTTCCCATGTGGATAACCAATAAAGACACACTTCTACTTAGAACAAATTTATTACCTTTGGCCTTTTGATTGTGGGCAAAAGCTAAACAACCAAAAACCTTAAGTTCATCATACTCAGGTGCCTGGCCAAAGAGAATTTCAAAGGGAGTTGTATTGTGGAGCAAACCAGAAGGAGTTCTGTTAATGAGATACAACGCATAAGCACACATTCTCCTCAGTAATAGGAAGATTGCCTTGAAACATCGGCCACGACCCATTAAGAATATGTTGATGTTTCGTTCCACCACGACCATTTTGTTGAGATTCCCAACCTGAGGTTTGAAAAATAATACCATGTGTATCAAAATAATCCAACATACATTTAAACTCTGTACCATTATCCTCCGTACTACTGACATGTGTTTCAAAGCGCGGGCAATCATAGCAAAATGAACAAAAACTTGATAAACTTGTGTTTTAGGCATAATAAATAAACCCACGTCTGACTCTTGAAAAATCATCCACCAAAGTCGAAAAAATAATGCTCCACAAGAAGGGTATCTTATTTGGGCTAAATCACAATGAATAAGTTCAAAGGTCGACTAGCTTTACTATCAGCGACGGGAAAACTATCACGTTTTGCTTTGCGAGGACAAAACGCCGCGTACTTTATTCAATTTCTTTCTAGAAATCTTGGAAGAAATAGCGGAACTAACTTGGCGACTCTATCGAAGCGGATGCGAGACGACGATGCCACAACTCAAATCTAAATCTCTTTGGAACCGTTACCGCTGCGGAATCCGCGAAAATAATAGAGTCCATCCTTACGTTCACTTAGAAGCTCAGTCAGACTCCGTAGGTCACAGTATAGCACATAATGAATCAGTGAATTGTAAAAGACATTTAGAATCATCAATTAATTGTGACAGGGTGGATTGCAATGCTTGTGGTACAAATAAAACATGTTCAAGTATCAACCCATCGGTCAACAAAAGCGCTGACCAGCCTTAGTAAGCGATGGCATGTGCCTTAGTTAGGTAACCAGTGAACATTGCGAAATATGATGGTAGAGTGTCGAGTCAAACATGATTCGGTGCCGAGTAACATGGTGAGAAGCACCCGGTATCAATAATCAAGAAGGAGAGAACGCACCCATCATCGATCATCTTTGGCGATTATTTATCATATTCAATAAAATTTGAACACGCTCGGTTTAAAGTCTCGGTAGAAATGCGGAGGACCCGTGAGAGGAGGCCAGGGTGGTCCCCCACAGCCACAGCATTGGCAGCCCGCGGCCCGAAATTGGCAGCCCGCGGCTTTAGGCCGACCCGCGAGGGCGTTCGGAGGGCCGTAGGAGGTGGTTGTGCATTGGGCGTGCAGCGCCTTGGACTCCCGCGGTTCAGATCTTCCCTTAATCAGGATATCCATGCGTTTTAGAGCAAGTATTGTCATCATGGCCGTCGCTTACAAAGCTGAGAACAATACAATTTTGATTTATCGGGACGGGTAACACGAGCCTTGGGTCATGCAGTTTGTAGAGCAAGCGCCGTTCCCTCCTTGTCGCTCTATCTCGAGCATAATGCCCCGAGACTTTTTCTTCACGAAGACATGCTTGATACACGTCAGGAGATCGGGTAAGGAAGTGGACGACAAATTAGAGCGTGCCGTTGCATATAGCCATCGTTAATGCCAATGAGAAATTGATGGAGTTTCTCCTCCTCGATCAAGTAGCAAAGTCGACCTGACAACATCACAAGTCTGATTACCCGCAGGCTGCATGCGGAGAGGCTTGAGGCGATCGATTCATCCTCTGATCCCGTAAGCGGGTATAATAATCATCAATGGACATATTCGAAGTTTGCTTACAAAGTGGTAATATCAGCCCTCCAATTGTTGAAGGCGGGACCATTGGCCCGCATAAAACCGGCCTACTCAAGATAATCCCAAAGTCGTTTGGCTTCATCATGAAAAGGAATGGAGGCCGCCCGATTTTGGATCAAGAGTCGTGTGATCCGCAGGACAAACGCCGATTGACGAGTGTCCCCAATCCAGGTTGTTTCTTCTTCTCAGTTGGTTTGGTGAATGTCCATGACAAACACAAACTTTCGGCGAGCTTTCAAAGACAACTTAATTGCACGTGCCCATGAAATATAATTATCATTAGAAAGGATCACGTGGGTGATCATATTCCCGGGTTGATCTCCAGACCCAAGATAATAAGGAGAATGAGGATCCCATTTTCCCATCGATGCGGCCATAATGAGAAGAATCGGAGAGAGAGGCTGATGATGATGGTTGAAGAAATCGTAGAAAGAAAATAAATGGGTAAAAGCTTGCTAGGCTGCTAGGGCTCTGATACCATGAAAGAATTGGTTTTCCTTGATTCTATTGATTCACCCGTAGGTCATATATATAATATTACAAACTAAAAGTCTGGCTACAGTTATGCGTACAAGCTATAAATATGGCTATAATATGCTTGAGTATATGACCAAATCAAGCTATAAATATGGCTATAATATGGCAATTATACCATTGACCAAATCAGAATATACATATTCTAAAAATAGAAGATTAGATATTCTAGTATAATCTTAATACCCCGCCAATAAAAGTCTCTCTGAGAAAATTTCACCATCACAGATTGAAAGTCAAAGAAGGAAAATAAGGAGTAAAGGATAGAAAGCAGATAAGATTTTGTGAAGACTAGATTTGCCATTATGAATCGGGTTAGTAACAATAAATTCTTATTTTGCATAAATGTGAATATCATGAAATCTTAAGATCCTGTAATGTTCTGGGTTCCTATGATGTTAATCTGATTGTGTTCTTATGTTTCAAATATTACACAAACCTAGAAATCCTTAAAAATAGGTTTATAAAGGGTTCTCTTCAGGATGAGCTGAGGATGCTGGTTCAGTATGTGGGAGGATTTGTGTTTTAGCTGTAGCAGTTTTGAGATGAAGCTTCCAGGCCTGAAATTAAATAAGTTTCTTGAATTGGCTGAAGGGTTTTCTGTGCTGTTGGAGATTTGCTGCAACAACCCAATGTCTGGTCTTCTTCTTGAGGTTTATATGATTTACTGCAATGGAGTTCATGTAGTTCAAAGAAACAGATGCCAAGCTGTCATGGCCATTATTAACCTAATCACTCTTTTTTTTTTTAAGTTATCACTTTATCCTACCCAACCGTTTCTGAGATATCCTGTTGAGATGAATTTGAAAATGTTGGTGCAGTCAGTTTGATAATGTCCAGTACTTCCATTGCTTTACATCTTCACAACTTCCCATCTCACAAATGCAAACTTCTTTTCATGATAAATGTTCATATTGTATCAGAATTGAATATAGATACAAATCAGAAACAAAATATACATAATCATGGGGCGAAGAACGACTCCTCACAAATACAAAAATCTAACCAAAAGCATGCACCAAACATTTGATATATCTAAAAATGAAATAGACCATGCAGGATGTCATCTCCTCCAAGCTCTGGCTGTCCTCCTCTCATACTTATCAACTCTTTTAGCCCCATATATATAATTGCAAATCGAGAAGAGAGCATAATGTTCTTACATGATTGACTGAACCAACCTAGAGAATCATCTTGTAAATATAACAAGAAGCAGAAGATGGGATCTCAGAACTGTAATAGAAATGTTGATATTGAAACTATAATAAGTAACCGAGGATTGAGGAATATCTGAAATTCATCAGGTGTATGCTGTGTTAGGAACATAATGATCAGGAAGGATGCAAAAACCCAATACCTGAAAGAAGGCAGCTTTCATGAGGATGTGGAATTTTAGACCTATGAATCAGAAATGTTAT
Source organism: Tetrastigma voinierianum (assembly GCA_016808115.1). Taxonomy (NCBI): domain Eukaryota; kingdom Viridiplantae; phylum Streptophyta; class Magnoliopsida; order Vitales; family Vitaceae; genus Tetrastigma; species Tetrastigma voinierianum. Next base: position 29,420 of record JAEQBH010003605.1, read on the forward strand.
TAGTAATGGAGAAAAGTAAAAATTGAATTAGCAAGCGAGAGAATTAAGAGAAATTTACAGAAAATCCATTCATGTTTTTTCTAAATTAACACAAAATATATAATCAAGTTCGAGCAAAAAACCACCACGAATCCATCTGAACTCTAATTCAATAAAAATGTTAAAGATCAGAACATGCTTTTATATGAGGGTTATATAACAGGAGTCACTTGCAGAAAAGAATGATAAAACTTGAGTAAACAGAACAGATGTCTATGTAAATAATAAAGAATGAGAAAATATCAAGCCATTGTATAATTTTAATTAAAATATCTGATGACATGAAACTTGGTGATGGCAACAGTAGCTGCACTCAATAAGCATATTATCATCATCAAAACTTCACCTTGGTTTATGGACTAGTTTTCCTTATATTACAATAAAAAACTAAAAACCTACCTTAAGAAATTCTTAAGAAGTAATTTTCCTTCTTTTGTCAGATCAAGTTTTGAGAAACTAGGGCTGGTTTGGTCATGTTTTTGATAACTGCTTTTTATTCTCAAACACAGAGAACAAGGGAAACAGGGAGAACAAAATAGTTGATGCTCTCACTTGGATGAAAACCAAGTTAGTGTGTGGGAAGAACAAAATGGTTGATGCTTACACTTGGATGAAAACCAAATTAGTTTTACTCTTCAAGTCCCTCGTTGAAGCTGTCATTGCTGTTCTTCTTTGCATCCAGTCATTGACATGTCTCCCTTTAAAGAAAAACTAATTCAGATACTAGCTAGATTTTCCGAAATGAAGTAGTGAATGAGCAAACTCTTAGGCTGGTGGGGCAGTATGAAGTAAGGCTTGATGGAACGAAGCAGTGAAGTTTCTTGATTTGGATGGAGCAGTAATGAAGTGAAGCAGTGAAGTTGATCAATTTTGCTGAAGGGTTGATCAAGTAGAACCTCAATTTGGTTGAAGTGTTGATCAATTTGTTTCTCTATGTTAAGTTCTTCTATCTAGATGTAGTTGGTGGTCATGCAGTTAAATATTAGTATCAATTATCAAACAAGGAAGCAATTTTACTTTAGTTTGGCCTCTCTTGCTTATTAGCAAACATATCAAAAAGGCAAGCATATCATACAGCACTTGGACCAAGAAGAGTTCGGGTTTGGACCTTTCGCTGCCGATTTAAGTTTGCTATTAATGTTCACCTGCAGATCAGAAATATTCTTAATGAGAAGCACAAAATAGCTTTACCAAGAGAATGAAAAATTTACTGAAAGCAACTTATTGCATTTTTAAATTAATACAACATATAATCAGGTCAAGAAAAAAACATCAGCAATCTGTATAGACTGTATTATGATTAGTTAAACCAGGTTCAGGATCAAGGTCTTGGATAAAAGTAACTTGATTTTAAATACTATCAAACACACCCTGAAATTCTAACGGTATACTAGAAATTACAAATGATTCAAAATCTATATAATGAAAAGATGTTGCCTACTCAGTATGACATTGAAAAACCCAGCCTTCGGGCTTCAGGCCTGGAGATCCTATGATTTTTGCTGCTTCACCCCAATCCTCTATTAATGCATCATCCATCAGCTCACCGAATAGAAGGTTTAGAACTTCCTAGAGTGAACCTAGTAAAACAAATTGAAACCAAACACCCAAGTCTAAGGTGGCGTTTGTTTTTAACTTGTCTTGAATAGAACTTTTTTGAGCTTAATGCTGAATAGTACTTAATAGCATTAAGTATTAAGTTTGTTTTTTTAACATTTTATCTCTATTAAGGATTAAGTTGTTTGTTTTTTACAAACTAAAAATTAACATCTTAACAGCTTAATATATTAAGAAATTTTAATTATATATTTTCAAATATCTAAAGATATCACATTTGATATCAATATTTAATATCTCATTTCATTCCATGATAAATGCTAAAATCACAAACCTTAATTAAATTAAAAATATAATAATTTAAATGCATATTCATATATATCTAAAGAAAAACATGAAAATTTTAGCACAAATTTTCAAATAATTAAAGCCATCATATTTGATACTAATATTTAACATCACATTTCACACCATGATAAAAGCTAAAACGACAAACATTTAATACTAGTATTTGATATCTCATTTTATACAATGATAAAAGTTAAAATGACAAGCTAACACGGGGCTTTGAAAACCGCAGAGGACTCCGAGTATCAAAGTTCTAACAAAACAAATTCACATTCAATAAACTTTTTGTGAAAAATTAACAGCAATGTTACGTTCTTTTGTTGATTAGAGAGGAAAATCTACACCAAAATAAATCTCAGCGAGAAAATGGTGGATTGATACTAACAAGTAATTCTTGGATCCATAGTTAGGTGTTCTTGATCATTAGATTATACAATTTGGATGAATGCAAAACCGAATTTTCGGACATGAGAGATCCAAATTTTGAGTTAAAAAATACAAAATGAATTAAAAACAAGAATTGAACTCTCCATAGCGATGCGAGCAAATACCCAAATTCCCGAAACCAAAAAGAATCTGATAACATTGCCAGAAACAAGAACAAAACCCTTGGATTCTGACAACTTCTTCAGGGTAATCTCCAACAGTACTTTCTTTACAACAATAATTATAATTAAAAAATAATATTAAAAATATTATAATTTGCCTCCATGAAAAACAATCGAATAGGAGAATTCCAGGAAAACCAAAGAGTTTAACAACATTGCCAAGAGGAGAACAAAAATAAGCCAGTTCTCGGAAATCAAAACTCTTCATTTACCCTTTTCAGATAAGAGATCTTCAATCACAGATAAATTCCCTCGGCCGGTAAACAATCAAGCCAGAATTCCGGAAATTGAAAATTCAATAACATTATCTGCCGATCAGAAGCTCCCATTTCCGAGCACTTAGCGCCGCTCTCGCCAAATCCACACCATCCAGAAAATACCCTTCTCCTCATTCACCACAACCATGTCCTCCTTCATACGTTGGCGGCGTCGCACCCGGTGAACCCTGTAGGCTCGTCAGGCCGCCCTCCGAGTTCTGCTTGTTGCTCGATCCTTCTTCTGCTTTGGATCGGGCTGGATATTCGAACCTCCAGGTCGATCGACCAGGATGTTTTGAGCCAGCTGGATAATTCTTCCCTTTTTTTCTTTTTCTCATCGGGAAGGCCGGCGTGTGAAGAGGGAGATGAGAGGAGAAAAAGTGAAGTGAGTAATGTGGAGGTTTTCGAACGGGAAGAGCTTGAAGAATTTTCAAACCAAAGGGATAAGAGGAGACGTATGGCTTACGAATGGAAAAGCGGATTTTCAGCTTTTGTTTATTGCGTTTTTAAAAAAATTCGGTGTTAAGTGGTAAAATTAAAAAAACAAATGGGTGAATCTTGAGAAAAAGCTAATTTAACTCGACATTCATTGAAAAAACAAACACGCTACTAAGTCGACTCTTACTCTGTCTGGAAAAAGGGTGTGGGAAAGTATCATATTCTTACCTATAAAAAAATGAAGTATCATATTCATTTCCCATCAAAATATCAAGACTGCCTAGTAAGATCAAGTGTATTGTGCCACCCACCCACCTCCCTGCTTCCAAATAAGATTCTAGATTGCTTCAATGCCTCTTTACTTAACCCCCCTTTCAGGCTCTCACTCATATTCACCTTCACCAACCTCAAATCTCAAAAGGAAAAAAACAGGGTGGAAGCGTAGCAATGGAGGGAGGGGGAGAGGGTTTCCCAGAAAAAGAAAAAGAGAACATATTTGTGAGTATTTCGAGGAAGATAGGTGAAGCTTACGCTTGGTTGAAAGACAAACTGATTTCACTCTTCAAACTCTTCTCTGAGTCAATCACTAAAGTGTTTCTGGGGCTCAAGTCCTTTGTCACATCTTGCTGTGAAAAACTCAGGGAAGTGCTTTCAGGGATCAACGCCCAGCTAGACAACCATTTTGGGAAGAAAATGGTTGTGGTTCCTGAGGAGGAGGAGGATGAGGAGGCTTCTCTTCAGGGCGATATGAAAATGGGGGTGGTTCCTGAGGAAAAGGCTTCCTTTCTGGTTGAGATGAAGATTCTGGTTCAGAAGATGAGGAGCTCGGCGAATCAATGCTTGGGGATTGGGAACAGCCTTAGTAGAAAGGCTGCATACCTGAGACTGAATGGGTTTCTTGACTTGTCTGAAGAGTTCCTTACGTGGTTGAATTATGCCAATGGGAAGCCTTTGTTCCTCATCCTTCGTATTGTTGATGTCTGTTTTATATACCGCTGCAAAAAGAAGACTGCAGGGCATAACGGGAAGCAGCCATGGCCATGGAAATCCTAATAAGTCTTATTTCACCAGCAAGTGTCCCCTTCTAGATTAAGGTTTATGTGAAGTTGTTGAGCTCTTGTATGAAGCTGTCTGTCACTGTCACTACTCACAGATGCGTGTGTCTTCCCTATTTGGGGATTTTACACTGTAAATTGTAATACTTCTCTCTACTGTCTTTTCATATTCATCTGGATTTACTTACTTATGTTCCTATTGCCATTTGTCTCTCAAGTACAGCTTGTTAAGATCAAATTGATGATTAATTTGGGGTGAGGAATGGAGATCCCACATGATCTGATCTGATAGGGCCTTATTTAGTGGAAGGAAGACAAAAGAAAAAAAGAAAACCATTTTCTTCAAGCTTTATTTTCAATCACTTAGCACATTGGTTCAATTATGTTTTAAATTAATATCCACAAAACATTGAAATCATAATTGAAAATAATACAAATATGTCGTTATAAAAATATGTTTATAATATTTAAAACTTTTTTTTATTGGTTCATTCTTTTATAATTATTGGTCTATTTTTAGTTGATTTTTTTGACTTAATTGGGTGTAAACGAGGGCTAGTGTGGGTTTCCTTGTTTTTTTGTTTACTCTTTTGTCCCCTTGATAACTTCTCTCTTGTATACTTACTTGTGGGTTTCAAGGTTTTTTTGTAATATATATAAAGGAAATTCAAAACTTGGTTTTGAGGCCAATAGAGGTAACGTGTTTCCATACATTTTTACTTTGTGTTTCCATATATTTTTTACTTGTTTTTTTTTTTTTTAACCTAAAATGATTCAGAGATAAATATATAGCTCGCTTGTACCTCCTTATTCTTGTATTATGCTGCCACTTGATTTAGATAGTTCACACCAAGAGGTGTAATCGAGTTGAGTTGGATGCAACCAAGTCAAACTCGACTAGATTATAATCTTGAAACTCGAACTCGATTTGAGCTCGATCAACTTTTTTTAAAATGTTCAAAACTCATTAAAAACAATAGTTGAGCTATTCAAACTTAATTCGAGTTCGACCGACAATAAAATAGTAAAACTCTGATTGTTTAAGTAGCAAGTTGAGTCGGGTATTTTGATACTTGAACTCAACTCGACAAGTTACTCAAATTACTTGAGTTCGAGTTCAACTCGAAACCCGAGTCGAATTCAAGTATTTCACGAGTTGAGTTCAAGTAGCTTGATTCGTTTACACCCCTTAATTACACCCACCTTGGTGCGAGGACTTAAGTATAATAAAGCTTCCATGGCCCTTGGTACTCTTGCAGCCATCGTTTTATCTTCTCTTAGCTTAGAGTTTGGTTAAGCTTTTGGAGTTTCGGGTCAATGAGTTCTAGCTCGGTGGTTAAGAGCTAGGGTAGACATAAAGAGGGGAGGGGAGACGATCATGTTCAAGTCCCCATGAAAACAAAATTGTATACTAATAACAAAAAAGAGTTTTTGGAGTTTGGGACCAAACTACCCCTCTTGCTGCCTTGCCTTAGGGGTCATGCCATTTTGATTTGTTTTGTTTTTAATATGGTTTGTGTGATCTCAGCTTTCTTTAATGTGTGGAGTTGTCTTTTTGTATTTCAGCTCTCTACACTGTAAAAGTTAATGTAGATTTTTAATATTGCTCTATGGTGTTTCTTGATGTACCAAGTTGTGTCTCCTATTCCCATTTAAAAATAACTTGTTTTGGAAGTTGAAATATGATGTGATTAAGGCATGTTTGATTTATATTTTTTTATTAAAAAAAAGTTTACACTCTAAGGAAAAAAAATAGGTATTTTTTTAGTAGACTAAGGAGGCGTTGTTTTTTCTTTTGTTTTGGTTTTTTTGAAAGCAAATTACCTGACTTTAGATTGATTATTTTCATTTTGAATTACTTATTTATAAATTTTTGAAATTTTCTTATGTTAGTGCTTGTTATTTAGGGTCTCAAACGTATAAAATATTTTAAAACTGATAGAAGATATTTCAAAATATTTTTAAAAACATGAAGTATTTTTAATTTTGGTTTTGTCAATCTATTATTTTAAATCACAATTTTATATATTTTATTTTCAAGTATATAAAATAAATAAATAAACTATCTGTTTATATATATATATATATATATATATATATATATATATATATATATATATATATATATATATATATATATATAAAACAAGACTTTATTCATAATAATAAGGGTGGATTTGATTAAAAGACCTTTGAAACTAAATTCTGAAATTTAATCATTCATTAATTTTTTGTACCTCATTTGAACAAAATACCTTTATTGCTTTTTTGTAAAATAAATTTTTTTCTTTTCAGATATATATAAATACATGAAATAGAAAATGACATTTTTGTCTATTATGAGTCATTCTTAAAAAAAAAACATTTAAATGATTAACTTTACAAAATTTGAGTTATTTAAGATCTTTTAAACAAATATTTACATTCTTTGAAAAAAACCAAATATTTTTAATAATAAAGTTCTATCATTATTATACAAACAATGACAATTTTAAGAAACACAATATTAAAAAAACAAACGATTTATTCAGCATTCAACTAAATAAAAGTTATATTCAGTATTATGTAAAAAAAACAATCGCCCCCTAACTGTAACAAAATAAAAGATTTCACTTCCTCAACTTTAAAAAAATTTAAATAGAGTTCTTAATACAAGAATCACTCCAAACATGCACGACCTAAAAAAGTTTATATTTATGACATTTTAATGGATAATGATAAAGTTTTTTATTTTATAAAAATAAAATACCAAACAAGCAAAAAAATTGGTGATCAACCAATTGAGTTTAATTATTAACCAAAATTTAATTTAAAACCCTTAAATTATAATTCTTTCTTTAGCTTCTTAAAAAGCTTGGTTACTTCACTCCTATAAATACTTTTTATCCATCCTAACTGATATTCGAATTACACATGAGAAAATAAATTAAGGGCACTATTAGAGGCAAACTAAGGGATAGTATGGTACCTTGCTCAGATGATTATATTAAAAGTAAACCCTTGGTTGTGTTATCCGTTCAATTTTTCTGCTACCTTATTTGCGAGGAAAATGGGGTGATCCTAAAAAGTAAACCCCACTGAGTCACTGAATTGTTAAAAGTAACCCATTTTCAATTTTTTTGTTCTTTGCTACTCATTTCTTTAATGTGTGATATATATATATATATATATATATATATATATATATATATATATATATATATATATATATATATATATATATGTATATACGAAAGATGCTGCCTACTTATCAGGAATGCCATTGGCTTGAGGCTCAAACTCGTGAATATTGCTGTTTAATATCCAATCCTCTATCAACGCATCATCCATCAAGCTCAGCATCAATAGTAGTTTCTAGAACTCCGTAGAATGAACCTCAGAAACATGAACCAAAGTCTAAGTAAAGTCTTACTTTGTAGTATCTATGATCATATTCATTTATCTCCATCCAAAATATCAGACTGCCTTGTAGACTGCGCCCCTGCTTCCAAAAGAAGATTCTAGATTACTTCAATGCCTATTTATTTAACCCCCTCTCACTCACGTTCATTCTCACCAACCTCAAATCTTAGAGGAAAAAATAGAGTGGAAGAGTAGAAGTGTAGTGCTGTGTGTTTGTCTGAGTAGCAATGGAGGGAAAGGGAAGGGGAGGAGGAGAGGGTGTCCCAGAAAGAGAACATATTTGTGAGAATTTCGAGGAAGATAGGTGAGTCAATCACTGAAGCTCTTCTAAAGATCAAGTCCTTTGTCACATCTTGCTGTGAAAAAGTCAGGGAAGTTATTTCAGGGATCAACACCCAGCTAGACAACTTGGATGAGAAGAGAATGGTGCTGGTTCCTGAGGAGGAGGAGGAGACTTCTCTTCTGGGTGAGATGAAAATGGAGGTTCCTGAGGAGGAGGCTTTCCTTCTGGATGAGATGAAGAAGCTGGTTCAGAAGCTGAGGAAGGTGGTGATTCAATGGTTGGGGACTGGGAACAGCCTTGAAGGGTTTCTTGATTTCTTTGACGGGTTCATTGAGTTATTGAGGTCTGCCTTTGAGAAGCCTTATCTGCTCCTCATCCTTCCTATTGTTGAAGGCATTTTTATGCACCTCAACGGCAGCAAGAAGACTGGAAGGGGGACCAAAGCTGGGGCATAAAGTTTCAGCAGCCATGGCCATTGCTACTCTAATAAAATCAATTGTCAAAGTAATTCCTTTTTTCAAAAAAATTATATCCTTCATTTCAAAATAATAACCAAACTAGTCTTCCATATATTTTGAAACCGTAGTCACCAAATGCGGTTTTAAGGTTTATTTTTAAAACCATATTTGGTGAATACGGTTTCAAAAAATATGGAAGACTAGTTCGGTAATTATTTTGAAATGAAGGCGTCATGTAATTTTTTCTAAAAAAAGATTTACTTTGACACTAAACTCACTCAAATAAGCCTTATTTTATCATCATCTGTCCTCTTCTAGATTAAGGTTTAAGCGAAGTTGAGCTCTTGTTTAGTTTGGGATTTGTTTAGTTGAGCTCTTGTTTAGTTTGGGATTTGTTTGAAGCTGTCTGTCACCTTGTGTGTTTTGTATTGTGTTGTGTTGTGTTGATGGTAGGGTCAAGGGTAGGGTATTTTTACAGATACGTGTCTTCCCTATATGGGGATTTTACACTGTAAATTGTAACACTTCTCTACTGTCTTTTCATATTGATCTGGATTTACTTACTTATGTTCCTATTGCCATTTGTCTCTCAAGTGTAGCTTTTATTTTTTTTTTCTTTTATCGAGAAAATTAATTTCATTGATTCAAATTAACAATACATCAATAGAAACATAGAATCAAAATCTCTAAAAACCATAAATGATGAAATAACATTCAGATTAATAGCATAATGAATTGACTCAAAGCCTATATATTTGGTAGTTGAGCCTATACATTTGATATTACTATTGTAATTAGAATACCTATGACTCTAATTTTGGAAATATCGACGACTATAATTGATTTCTTGTTTCTGATCGTATATACTTTGCTCATTTGAATCGCCTAAATACAAATAAACACCGTACCATGACGACGAAAACCAAAATGCATTATTGAGACGACACAACCATCCGTCATACCAAGACAATGCCAACCACATGCGCAATGGGCCGCAACAACAATCACGCATTTACCCGGGGCATTTATCGACTAAATCACAAAAAAAACAAATAAAAACTTAGATCTATGTGAAGTAACCACTTTATTGAGAAAGGAAAAAATTGAAAGAGATGTAGATGAGTGATTTTAAGCAAAGAATGATAAAAAAATCACCCTTTGTTTTAAAAAAAAGTTAGCAGAGAAAAAGTTAAGAGAAAATAAGACTAGGTTTAGATCACATTGATAATTAATTTGGGCGGAGGAATGGAGATCCCACATGGTTATTAAAAGAGGAGGGTGTTTGTGGTTGTAGGGTAGAGGGGAAGATCTGATAGGGGCTTATTTAAAACCAAAAAGAAAAAAAGAAAAAAAGAAAGAAAGAAAGAAAAAAAAAAAGAAGAAAAGAAAACCTTAAAAAGAAAAAAGAAAGATAGATAGAAAGAAAGAAAGAAGAAAAGAAAACCTTTTTTCTTAAAGCTTTATTTGCAATCACCTTGCAAATTGATTCATTTATGTTTTAAATTAGTATCCACAAAAGATCGAAATAAATTATTATTTTTTTATAAAAACTCCCCTCTTGATAAGATATATCAACATTACACCTTTGGCCTCAAGCTCATGTTCGGAAATGTTTATTAAACGTACGCCACTTATACTTGCCTCAGTTGATGAGTCAAGCTATTCATGATCTATTTGGGTTTGATTTGTAGAATACTCAAATTTAACTCGGAATTAATCAATTCAAGATTGAGCTTGAGTAGTTTGTCAAGTCAAATTCAAGTATCACAATCCTTGATTCGAGTTGCTCGTGAGCTTAATCGAGCTTTATTAATTTATTATTTATTAATCAAGTATCACAAGTTTAAATTTATTCAAGCTTAATTGAGTTGATTTCGAGTCAAGTCGATTTTGACTTTGAACATAATTATTTATTAATTTTTAAATTGATTTAAGTTTTGTCGAGTTGAGTTGGAGTAGCTCGATTATTTTTCAAGTCAAGTTTCGAATGTCTGAAAAAACTCGATCGAGTTTGAGTCAAGCTTCGACACTCTACCAATCTTTAATGATCTTTATTAAAAGTGCCAAAATGAAAACTTAAAAGTGAATTAAACTAATGGGCCTAAAGGCATCGTGTAGAAACAATAATTTAGTATAAAAGCCCAACTTTTAGTCTTTATTGCTTTTTGGTTACAATTTAATTGCTTTTTGTTTTAGAAAACAAGGAGAACACGAAAAATGCTTTGGTTATTTAAAAAAAAAAAAACACAAAAAACGCAAAAAATAATAAATTCAAAGAATATGAACAATTTAATATTTGTTTTTATTTTTATTATATTAAAATTAATATATTTCATACAAAAAAAGTGAGAAACTATGATAAATTATTTTATTTAAAAATGTTTTAATTATTATTATTTATATTAAATATAGAATATAATATTATAAGACATTTTTTTAATATAATTGGGACGTAATATAACAATACCAAAAACCTCTTGAAACCCATCCTAGGTTTGGAAAACTAGATAAAAACCCGATTACACTTAAATCATAGGACTGGTGCAGAGTGGGAACTTGAATAAACCCGCCCCATTGCCATCTAATTGTTCTAGCGTTGTGATTTGTGTAGCAAACAAATAGTGATAATATTATAAAAGGAAACAAGAAAGAAGAATACACACACAGATTTACGTTGTTCGAGAGTGTGCTTACAACCACAGGAACGACCAATAAAACTTTCACTATATCTTAATTAATAAGGTTACAACTTACATATGAGGGTATTTATAATAACCTTGACAATGACAAAATTATAAAAATATCCCTTGGGTCTTTACTCGGTGCGCTCAATCTTCACTCAGATCCAATAAGGCTTATTTAAAACAAAAAAAAGGAAAAAAGAAAAAGGAAATCTAGAAGCTACACTTATCAAATCTTTTAAGAGCTTATTTTTCTTTTTCTTGTGTAAAAAGTCTAGAATTTTTACATTGTGTAAAGAGAAAAACAATAAAACTCCAACTTTAATCTTTCATTCCATTTTGTAAAAAGTCTAGAATTTTTACACAAAACCCAATCTAATAATTTCGTTATGAATCGCCTTTGAGGCTCAAGTGAGGAGAGTAGGAAAGTGTTACGAGATTAAGGTTTAAATCCTTACAAGAATAGATTACTACAACAAAGTGAATAAATGTCACATGCCTTGTGGTATATTGCTGTGAAAAAAAAAGAGGAAGATCTTTTAGAGATCAACACCATGCCTGGACATTGTTCTTCCAGAAGGTATACATTCCAACCAGTGATTAAAATATCGCGATATATCGACAATATATCGTGTATTGGCATTAATCACTACGATATACAGAATCGATAATTGGTTGACAGAAATATCGGCAATATCATCGATATATTGGCAAAAAATCGATAACATCGCCGATATATCGGTTTAGGGGCGATATATTGCTGATATTTCCGATTTTTATTGAAAATTTTCAAAAAAAAAAGAAAAAATATCTGAGGTGGATGTCTTATTATAGAACAAAGAAATAGGAGACAAGAGATTCAGAATAAAAGTCTTTCCCATTAATTAATATCACTTATTATATGTCTTCCTTAATATTATTTATGCTCCAGAATTGATTGATAATAATCTTAGCTTACCTTAAATAAGAAATAAAAGATATATAACAATGGAGCAAGAGTTTATTAGAAGGACGAGGAATTCTTCTTCTCAAATACAAAAATCTAACCGAGTTCATAATGAACTACTGCAACATATATACAAAGAATCTGTCTAAAAATTGAATTATCAAGCGAGAATAAAGAGAAATTTACAAAAAATCCATTCATATTTTTTCTAAATTAACACAAAATATATAATCAGGTTGAGCAAACAATCACCAGGAATCCATCTGAACTCTATTATTATTATATAAATCAGGATCAAGGTTCATGCTCACTAACAAAGAGAATTTGATTCCAAGGAACTTGGCCCCTGCAGCGAATGTCTACATGCACAGAAATTTCGTTAGTGAAGTCTTAAGTCCATAAATATGGTAAATTGCTACCAACTTTTGCAAAGAATTAATATGAGAAAAGAAGTTTCCACCTAAAAAGATAAGCAAAGTATTCATTAATGTATCTATGCACCAACTGTTGGAGTAAAATTAAATATATGGGCTTATATATTAAATAAGCGTGCATTATAGGCTATCAATAAAGTTAGGCTAATTAAAGTGATTAATTAGGTTTTGGGGCCTTAATTAATATATTATAAGGTGTGAGCATTAATGTGTAGAGACAAACGTAATTTCTATTTTTTTTTTTTGGATAAATAATTTCTATTTTTATGATAGGTTAAAATATAAAATACGACACGCGATTGCTACTTGAACAAACGTGACTGCTTATAAACAGACATGATTGTTATTATAAATAGGGGTCATGGTCCCTAGATCACACGACACATTTTCAACTCTTCTAATTCCCATTATCAGAAGAGAAAGTTAGACAAAAAAGAAGTGTAGATCTAGAAGATCATAAAGCCTCATACTCGGATTCTAAATCATAAAGCTTTTTGCACACCTTTATGATTCGCAAGATAAGCCCGCAAATCCAATGTTTTAATTTCACTTATCCAATACGAATGATCATACTTCAGGTGGATGGTTTTCACACTTCGCGAAACTATTCTTACACGTATATCGTGAGCCATTTAATGTTGACTTGTTGAGAATAAGTCAGGAGGATTTTTTTTTTTTTTGGGAAATTTTTAACATTTATGGATTCAAAAAAAAAAAAAAAAAAATTCTACATCCCATTACGAGTCCAACGATATAAATTTCATAATTTTTGGACATATGGTTGATTTCATACAATTTTAAACGTTAAGGAGGAAATGTAAGAATCTATCAGTTCACTGTTCTGCTTTTGGGTTTCTAATTGTGAAGAAGAAGACTTAAATGATGTCATTTGGTTTGCATTCATACGACACATATAGTTTGATATTTTTTTTGACGCATTTATAACCAAATGGCCAGGCATCTTTGCAAAAAGTTTGTACCTCGTGAGATCCCTGTCTGATTCCTGGTCCAAGCATTTTGTTTACTATATTTGTCTTGTTTTAATAACAGAAGGGCTTATGGGATTTTGCACTGCCAGATTGTTTACAGAGGTTTTTTTTTTTTAAATATAAATATCATATAGTTACAGTGCATTTCCTCAAACTTGCATTCAATATTGGTGTTTAAATATATATATATATATATATATATATATATATATATATATATATATATATATTGAGATGAATTAATTAAAACATTATGTCACCAAAGTGACTTTCAGAAAATTCAATTTTATTTTAAAATATAATGTAAGATTATGTATAAGTCATTTGCGTAATATTAATCAGCTCAAAGGAAGATTAATATTCAAAATAAATTGCATGCACACCTGTGGTAACAAACGCGTGATGATTATTTGGTTTTACATATGAATAATAAATCAGCCCAAAGGAAGATTTATTATTCGATATGTTTTTATTATTAGTGTTTGATTACTACACCAAGATATCACTTACAAGTTAATATTTTTTATCCAAAGATAAAATATTAATGTAGAGGTCTAGATCTTGAATGGGTGGCGTCTTTTATTTGAATGATGAGAAGCAGGCGGTGAGACGCAAACATAGGTTCTCGCTTTCTAACATTAAAGCTAGCATTAATTCTATTCCTATGCTAAATGGCACAAACTTCAAATCATGACGTGAGAACCTCCATATAGTTCTTGGTGTCATGGACTCATATATGGCTTCTTCTCCCGCACTCTTACCGATAAAAGTTCCTCCATGAAAAGAGAGATATTTGAGCAAGGTGAGAAGTCAAATCGCATATGTTTGATGATCACATAGCATATTCCGCATTCATTCAAAGTATACATCCGATAATTTCCATAAAGATGTACTAAAGAGTTCCTAGAAGAAATTAAGAAATAGATCATGCCAAGAATGAAAAGTCCTAAATAAGTATTAATTTTCTTGGAAAACTTATCTCAATGAAATATAAAGGTACTGTGTGAACATTAGGGAGTACATTATGGAAATGTCTCTTATCTCACTTTCAAAGTTAGTGAGCATATAAACTGATATCTCTTAACATTTGTTTGTGCATTTGGTTTTTATATCTCTTCCCACACAATTCAGTCAATTTAAGGTGAGCTACAACTGCCGAAAAGATACTTGGTCTCTTAATGAGCTCATCTCACATTGTGTGCAAGAAGAGGAAAGGTTGAAGCAAGAAAAGATAGAAAGTGCTCATTTGGCTGGTATTTCCAAGGATAAAAGAAAGAAAAGAAAGAAGGATAAAGAAGTTGCAGAGGTTCCAAATCCAAAGATACAACATAAGGAAAAGAATGTTGATGGTTGTCTCTTCTGTGGAGTCATGACACAGAAGCTGCAATGTACCAACTATCATGCTGGCTGCAAAGAAAGGCACACTTCTTGATTTAGTTTGTTCCCGAGGTTAATTCATCTGCACTCAAACACACTTGGGTGGATAGATTCTCGTTCAACCACTCACATCAAAGGTGGCTACAGGCTACTGAAATAAAACTAAACATCGTGAAAGATACATCTTGTGTGATGGCAAGAAGGTCGAAGTTGAGACAATTGGGATATTTAGGTTATTATTAAAGTCTGATACTTATTTGGATTTGAATGAGACATTTGTTGTACCATCCTTTAGACTCACTCGTCTCTATTGTGATTGGACAAATTGGGTTATTCTTGTTCTTTTAGAAATAATAAATTTAGTCTTTTTCAGAATTCAAATTTGGTTGGTACCGATTCTTTATCTTTTGTAGATAACCTTTATATGCTTGATACAGTTGCTTCATATCATAAAACCTTGCAATTAAGTACTCGAGGTGTTAAAAGAAAAATTAACCAATGAGAATTCCTCATCATTATGGTATAAGAGATTAGGTCACATCTCCAAAAGCAGAATTGAAAGGCTTCAGGTCGATGTGATTCTAGATTCCCTTGATTTTGCAGATTTTGAAATTTGCAAAAATTGCATAAAGGGAAAACCAACAAACATAAGGAGATTTGATGCTAACAGGGCTACAAATGTCTTAGAACTTATACATACAGATATTTGTGGGCCATTTCCTATAGTTTCATGGAGTGGCCAACAATATTTTATCACGTTCATAGACGATTTTTCGCGTTATGGATACCTTTATCTCATTCATGAAAACTCCCAATCACTGGAAGTGTTCAAATCGTTCAAAGTTGAAGTTGAAAATCAACTTAGCAAAAGAATTAAAAACGTCAGATCTGACCGTGGTGGAGAATACTATAGTAAGTATGACGGTTCAGGTGAACAACGTCCGGGACCATTTGCTAAATACCTAGAGGAGCAGATTTGGTCCCACACAAAGACACCATGTTAGGGTTCCAAGCATGAATGGTGTTGCCGAAAGGCGAAACAAAAACGCCAAGGACATGGTAAGGAGCATGATTAGTCATTCTAACTTGCCACCACTGGGAGTATGATTAAAGACTCCGTGAATATATATCCTTAACAGAGTACCAACTAAAGCTATTGTTAAAACCCCTTATGAACTTTGGACAGGCAAGAAGCCTAGTCTCGAAGCACTTTACACATTTAGGATGTCCACTAGCGCCTTACAGCTTTGCCATGAAAAGATACACGGATTCAAGAACTAAGTAGTTGCTATTTTATTGGATATTACCTGAAGATCCAGGGGTTACAAATTCTATGATCCTACTACAAGATCAATTTTGAGGCGAGAAACACCTCGGTTCTGAGGATGTTTCGAGTTTGGATGGGGAGATAAGGATAGGATTTTGACACACCTCATTCCCTACTAGCTAGCTTGTGTGCCTACGACTCCATATAAATCCCTGTACCGTTATCTCTAACGACTAGAAATTCCTGTGAAGTGAAGCCGTATTGCTTGCTTATAACTCGTATAAAATTTTTTTTTTTCCTTTTCTCAACTTATGATTTGATAAAATCTCGGCAGCATGTCAGCTGCAATAAGGACATATTCCAAATCTTGTATACACAAATTTACACTTTCCTAAATATGGCAACCAACAACATTCTTTCAATAGAGCCTCAGGCTCAATACATTTTCACAAAACTATACTATGTACATACATATACTCCAATACACAAGTTCAAAGTATTTTCCTTACAAAATATTATTAATTACAGATCGATACAAAAGTCGAGAATCCTGCACCTACTCCAAATAGCCCGGAGCTTTGATGTGAGCTTAAAAGTCATCTATTTTAATCCATTTTTCCGTTTACTTCATCCGGTGCGAATAATTAATATGCGTAATTATGAAGAAACTCACCACTCATATTAGCAGGAGTGTAAAAGAAAGAAGAAAAGCAAGAGAAATGCAAAGAATCTGGGTGGAGTAAAAATACGTAAAATGCATAGTGGCAGAATGAAAGGCTGGGTAATTAATGTTGCGCTGGCTTGCATTGTCCACAGTGTGTCGCGAAGACGGGAAAATTCAAGGAAACTCTCATGTGTCAATACAGTATTACAATGTAGGCAATCAAGACCAACCGTAGAGATTCTAAGAAATGATGCGTTACATACAACATCGCGGATGTCGCTGACGAAGATCGATGTCACATAGGTTGGAGGTCGTGACAAGAGAGCAGCTTTGACGCTATGACAGGTTTGAAAAGATGAAATTGATGATTTGCCGTAGTCGCGATGCAGGGACTCCGACGTCATGACACCAAAGCAAACCGCTTGCTCTAAGGCCATAACTGGCTGTCGCGATTAAGATCGAGGTCGCAACATGAGACTTGCTCGGGCCTTGGAGTCGCAATTCCATAAAGTGATGTCGCGACAGGATTGATGGCCGCGACATCGTAAACCATCAATTAGTGCCGCAGAGACTTGCCGATGCTCGCGACAAGAGATCGGCGTCGCTACATAAGAAGATACTACCACGCCATAGCCTCCTAAAGTCGAGTGTCGCTGACAAGAGATTGATGTCAGCGACATCAGAAACCATCGCGGGAAAGCTTCAAACATATTAGCCGCCGCCACGATGCGGATTGAGGTCGCGACATCAGGAACACCAGTTGAAGCCTCCAGAGACTAAAGTTGATGTCGCGACAAGAGATCGATGTCGCGACATAAGAAGACACAAGTTCAAGGCTGCAGAGACTCAAGCTGATGTCGCGACAAGAGATCGATGTCGCGACACTAGAACGACTACAATCTGTAAAGTCGCAGAGCTACAAAGTGATGTCGCCGAAGAGATCGATGTCGCGACATCGTGAAATCCAACAGCTAAAACCCGCGGAGTTACAGAGCGATGTCGCTGACAAAAGATTGATGTCATGGCTAACGTAAACCATCATTTAAAGGTCAAGTAGAATAAGGTTGATGTCGCGACATTGATTCCCTTGTCGCGACATATGGTGCTTGTAAGAAAACAAAGGAATATCATGACGATCGAGCAAATGCCGAACAAGTGCTAAACTAATCGATGTCGCTAAGAAGGGCTTGAGGTCGCGACCAACAGACACGGGCTGCACCCATCGGAAACTTGCTGTGTTGACTGTGACGGGAATTAGGGCCCAACTTCTCGTAACCCTATAAATACGGTCGCTACCAAATGCAGTGCTGTTCTCTCGCGATCACTTGAAAGAGAAATCGTTGTCAAGGCTCCCGTATTTTTATTTTCTTTTCTTTTCTTTGTTCGCTTTTTTTTATTTCTTCTTTTATTTGTAGATTAGATTAGTTTTGTATTTCGCTCTAATTTGGATTTGAACGTTATCGTAGCGATCGAAATGAATGCGTATGTTGATTTCTTAAAATTACTGCCTGTTGTTTGAATTCTGCATAAATTCTTCGATTTCAACACTCAGCTTCCGATTTACAAAGTGGTTTTCTTAATCGCCAGTTTTACTGTAGATGGTATAATCTAATTTAGGAACCCAAATTTTCCATCAATTGACGTTATCATTAAATAATCTTCCGCAAAGATTTCAGTCCATAATAGCTAAACTTCGCATAAGCAACTCGACTACTGTTTTGCGTGTTTTTGAATCTGATCCCACTCACTCTCAGACCCATAACGAGGTCGTTTCTCGCCTCGATTTCCAGAGGCCCTCCGGTGACACAGAAGGCATTCCCGAGAGTAAGAAACAATTTCCTGAAGGTATATGAACTCCGATATTGCTGATCTACTGCGCTCAGATATTTAAATCAATACATCCTCTCGCCGAACCGAGAATGAGTCTGTTAGTTATAAATTTAAGTAGATGAGTTCACCTTAAATTAATAGTGAATTTGATCCCAGATAGCAAGGATCTAATCAAGGAAAGAGTAAGCTATTCTAATTTTGAGGGGCGAGAACCAAAGATAGTGCAACCTCAAAGAATGACTCACTAAGGAGGTCAGTCCTCAGATCCATGTCGTGGGTATGAAGAGATCGAAAAAGAAAAATACCCGCATCAAGGCAACTACGGTAAGTATTATTTCACCCTCCTCGTGGTTCGAGAGAAACAGTTAAGGTGAGATGATGAACTGGGTGGCTTTGAGAGATCCAGTCACTCTTTATTAACTGACTAGTTTTAAAGATCCGTGAGTTCGAAAACCAAAGATGCGCATTGCATCGTAGGAATTACTTCACAATAATGATTATTCAATGCTTTCTTTAGAGATAACTCAATTAAATCTAAATTTGTTATTTTGATATTTCAATATTCAATTCATTTATTGTTTATTCATTTTTCTTTACATCATTCATTTCAAGCTTTCAAAGCAAAATCATTATCGTATTATCGTCTACAAATAGTATGGAGCTATGAAGTCAGTAGCTTGATCAAAATTCCTTTAGATTCTCGTGGATCGATATCTCGACTTAAATCCATTTTATTACTTGTCAACTCCGTGCACTTCCTCAGAAGATAATCGGATCAAACCACAATTTAAACGGTTTATTCTGCAAAATATCTTTAATCAAGTGATACTTAAAGAAACTCACACTCAAGTTTAATGGTTTATTTACCCAGGATTAGACAATAGTCCTCGGGTAATAAGTCCTCAAATTTGAATAGGTGTTTTGATCCATAACAATTTATTGATGTGAGTCTTAATTAGTCTTAAGTGGTATTGTTGCCGTGATTAGATAATAGTCCTTAGGCGATGATGTCATAAATTTGTATACATCTTTTCGTCCTGCTTAACAAGTTTTATGTATGCCATGTTTACTAGATAATAATCTTTGTAATCAGGTTATATACACTTGTGTACCTCTGATCCAAATAACAAGTTTCATATGCCACTGGCCGGATTAGATAATAATCTTTGGTAATCAGGTTATACACTTGTGTATACTCGATCCAGCCAATGTTTTACATGCCGCTGTTGGATCAAAGAATTTAGTAAATTGATATTCAGACGGAAATAAGGAAAATGCTAATTTGGACATTTTGAAGAAAGAATAAAATAGCTTTAAAAGGTTATTTTTAGCCACTCAACCTTAATGTTCATATTGAAAATAATTGTCACTCGGGATCAATCCTATTAATGTAAGTGTGTTTTGATTTCATGGACAAAATTTTAATGCATAGGAAATAACACTGACCGATTCCAGCTAGACATGTATCAGAGAACACTGTAAGCTGAGAAGATAAAGAAGGTGTGAAAACCTCAACCATGCGCATTTAAAGATGTGATCAGAATGGCACATGTATATACAGCTGGAAGGCCTCTTAATCATCGATACTACGGAGGACATCCGGAAGCCGATTATTCAAGATGAGTACTCGTAATCAAAGCGTTCAAGCCTATCGATGCAAACAATTTTCAACTTAAACCAAAGACTAATTACAATGGTCCAAAGAATCACTTACCTGGCTATCCCATCGAGGACCCAAATGAGCACTGAAGATTTCAGATGGCTAACACAAAGCAGTTGAATGGGGTGAGACTAAGTTATCAAACTGCATCTATTCCCATTCTCTCTAAGAGATACAAAGAAATGCATATGGTATGAATCTTTACCATATTCTCATGGATACTGGGAGGAGTTAGTAGAGGCCTACTTAGGTAGATTCTTCCACTCCCTCACCTCAGAGAAGGAGGAAATCAGGTTTCAGCAGGGGAAGATGAAAGCCCGTATGTATCATTGGGAAAAAGATTCAAACTGGTCATTTGAGAAGATGTCCAATGTATCGGGATGTGATCCTAAGACTCAGATGGACATTGTATCACGCCTGAATGATATATCAAAGGGGACTCATTGATGCTTCATGTTGTGGAGCATTCAAACGAAAAGTGCTAAGAAGCAAGAGAGTCAGACTAAGACTGGCTGGTCGCACATTTAAAACTCCTTTCCGAGTTTTCAAAAGGAAACAACAGAGGAAAGTGGATTACAGAGTCAGCAAGACGACAAACATGTGGAGGCCAAGTCGATGCCATTACGCTACGCTGTGCCAGACAAGCAAGAAAAGAAGACACACACTCGCCCACATGAGATAGAGCGCTTGTTATAGATCTCTGAGCAAGGCCTCTATTTTTATTTTTTCTTTCTTTTCTTTTCTTTTCTTTTCTTTTGTTTTCGTTTTCTTTCCATTTTATTTTAGATTAGATTAGTGTGTATTTCATTCTAATTTGGATTTGAACGTTAGTCAGAAGGATTGAGTTTAATGTAGATGTATATTTCTTGTACCATCGTCTCGTTGTTCGACCTGCATAAATTCTCGGGATTTCACACCCAGCTTCCGATTTGATGGTTTTCATCAAGAAGCCAACGATGGTATAATCGTAATTTAGAAACCCAAATTCTTCCATTGAATTCCTCGACGTTATCATTTTAAAATAATCTTTCCTCGCAGATTTTATTAATAATAGCCGAACTTCGCATGTTAAATCGACTTGCTGGTTTTATGTGGTTCTTAATCGATCCCACTTTAGTCTCTCAGACCATTTAGGTTGTTGCCTGATCAGTGGATCTATGACACAGAGAAGGTACTCAAAGAGTAGAAATAAATTCTTGAAGGTATTTGAACCTCATATTGTCGATCTATCGCGCCTCATATTTAAATCAATACATCCTCTTCTCGCTTGTAACCGAGAATGAGTTGAGTGAGTTATAAATTTAAGTAGACAGAGAGTTCACCTCAATTCGAATAGTGAATTCGATCCCGTGTTAGCAAGGATCTAATCAAGGAAAGAGTAAGCTATTCTAATTTTGGAGGCGAGGTACCAAAGATAGTGCAACCCCGCAATGACTCACTCAATGAGCGCCTCAGTCTCATAGCCCAGTTGTGGGTATGAAGTATTGAGAGTTGAAAATACCTGCAATTATGTGCCTTAGTTTTAAAAGTAGTTATTTCACCCCGGTTCGAGAGAAACAAGTATGTGAGATGATGAACTCCAGGCATGGAGAGATCCAAATACACTATATTAACTGGACTAGTTTTAAAGATCCGTAGTTCAACCAAAGATGCAAGCATGCACCGTAGGAATTGATCTTCACAATAGCCGATTATTCAATGTTTTCTTTAAAGATAATCAAGAATCTAAATTTGTTTTGATATTTCCAATATCTAATTCATTTATTGTTCATCCATTTTCTTTTACATCATTCATTTCCCAAGCTTTCAAAGCAAAATCTCACTATCGTATTATCAGTCTACAAAATAGTATGGAGCCAAGTAGTCAGTAGTTGAAAAATTCGAGATCTCAGGGATCGATATCCGACTTAAATCCATTTTATTACTTATTCTAATTCGTGCACTTGCAAAGATAATGGATCAAAAACCACACCGAAATGGTTTATTCTTACAAAAATATCTTTTAATCAAGTGATACTTAAAGAAACTCACACTCAAGTTTAATGGTTTATTTACTAAGGATTAGACAATAGTCCTTGGGTAAAAAGTCTCAAATTTGAATAGGTGTTTTGATCCATAACAATTTATTGATGTAGTCTTAACTAGGTCTTACGGTATTGTCACGGATTAGATAATAGTCCTTATAGCGATGATGTCATAAATTTGTATACATCTTTTCGTCCTACACAGTTTTATGGCGCCGCTGTTTAGATTAGATAATAATCTTTTGCAATTGTGTTATACACTTGTGTACATACTCGATCCACTTCAACATGCTTGTACTGAAAATAGTTTTTAAACACAAAACAACGAGAGCCAAACGAGCTCAGTGAGTGTATGCTTTATAAAATGTTTTGCTTTTTCTGAAAATATCTCAAACTCGTAAAACTCCCTTTACAAGATATTCTTCCGTATCTGCTTGCTTACTTTGTTTTTATTTCTGTTTTAAAGTTTCTAAAACTTTTCTCAAATCTCTTGCTTGCTTGCTTTATCTACTTTTGGTTTTTAAAAGTTTATATAAAACTTTTCTTTAAAAGTTTATAAAACTTTTCTCAAATCTTCGTTTAAAAGTTTAGTAAACTTATAAACAAGTGGAGCCTTGGCTCAACCGCATGCTTTATAACAAATGGAGCTTGGGCTCAACTGCTTGCTTTAAAATCACCACGGGAGCCCGGGCTCAACTCGTTTTGAAATAGCACCGGAGCCCTGGCTCAACCGCTTGCTTAAACAACGACAGAACTGGCTCAATCAGTGGCACTAGTGGTTGATTTTTTAAACTCAGATAAACATGCTTATAAATCATCAACCACTCCGAAGGCCTTTCCTGATTGCACTCTAGCGGAACACTGAGTCGTGGCATCGACCGTGCTTCTGGAAGGACTGGTCCGCATCACCTAGGTGAAAGTGGTCAGCACACTCACTTCACCTTTCCCAGAAATAGGTGTGTAAAGGAATTGACCCGGGTCTCCATCACTACACTTAGCTTAACGCTACAACCCTATATCACTCCCCAGACGTGCCACTCTGCCTCTTTAAATGCCATGACGATGAATCAAGCTCTTGCCGAATCTTAAGAAATCTAAAATGCATGAATGATATCCTAACACCACGTGCACGTACTTTAATACCGACCCGTGATACTACTAGAACTAGGATTTTAGTTAGGCCTCGTTTTAGAATATACTTTGCTTGCTTGCTTGCTTGCTTTTGAAATATGGTTTTACAATTAAAACCATTTCGCTTGCTTGCTCTTTTGAAATATGGTTTTACAATTAAAAACTATTGCTTGCTTAAAAGTATATTGAATAAACTAAACCCATGCCTGTTTGCTTTTCACATTTGGTTTAAAATTAAAACCATTTACTTGCTTGCTAAACTCATTACTTGCTTTTCAAATATGGTTTAAATCAAAACCATTTACTTGCTTTTCAAATATGGTTTAAATCAAAACCATTTACTTGCCCATAAATGTTATTTTTGCCCACTTTTGGTACCAATTCTCTTCATACAACTCCTCTAACCCATAATACCTCAAAAATCAATATGGAATTCATCCAAAACCACTCCATAACACTTGTATTGGTGGTTTGGAACCCCAGTCACGCAAAAACCCAGAAAATCCTATGAATTTGTAACCCAAGGTCCACTCAATTCCACATAAAAACCATATAAATAGAAGGATTCCATGTTTATTCTATACCAATTAGTGGTTTTTCCCATAACTCAAA
Organism: Tetrastigma voinierianum; assembly: GCA_016808115.1. Lineage (NCBI taxonomy): Eukaryota > Viridiplantae > Streptophyta > Magnoliopsida > Vitales > Vitaceae > Tetrastigma > Tetrastigma voinierianum. The sequence goes on from JAEQBH010003605.1 coordinate 53,480, forward strand.
TAAATCTAGGTCTGGGTGATCTCTTCCACAAAACCCTAGAACAAGGAGCAACTAATCTCCCTACCAAAACCCTAGGAATCCAAAATACACTTGATTCCATACAAGAAAACATACCTTTGTTCTTCCCCTTCTTCTTCTTCCTCTTCTTCCTCTTCTTCCTCTCTTCCTCTCCCTTTCTCCTTCTCCAACTGTGAAGCCCTAGCCAAAAATGAGACAAATGAGACATTTTGTTTGTCTTCTCTCCTTTTATAGTCTCATATTTACCTTAATTGCAATTAAGTCCTTAATCACTTTAATATTGCAATTCAACTTATGTTATTTTCATTTTGGCATACTATCTTCTTTGATTATGCCCTTTATGTCCCATTTGATCAATTACGATTTTACCCTTGTTTTAGTACGACAATTCCGGGTTCATAATTTACGATTTCACAATTTCATCTCCAAGATACCACAATGTGACACTCTGTGTCTATCTTCCTCACAGCTACATGTATCAGATGATCCCTCTAGACTGGTGTGTTACAGATTTTGTTTTCAAGAGGAATATGTCAATATTCCCACACTGCGTATCGACATCGTTCCAGTTTTTATATTTGAGACAGAGCTTAAGAAGGCAGATTCAATTAAATAATATCTAAGAATCCTCTGTTTTAAAGAATAAACTTTTAGATTCCTCCAACCTTACGCCATTACAGATCCACTAGAGAAAGGAGAAGTGGCAAAGTATGATGATTACATTGTATTTCAAGAACATGAGTTTGATATTGCGTGGAAGATGATCCAATCAACTTCCATCGTCTTAGAAAGTTCTAAATCTCAAGAGTGGATTGGATGCTATGAATGAGGAGATAAAGTCCATGAAGGATAAATGACGCTGTGGGATCTTGTCCTATCGTCGAGAGTGTGAAACCCATTGGTCGCAATGACAGTTTGAAACCAAGAGGGTTCGAAAGGTGATGTGGGAGAGATACAAAGCTTCATTTTGCTTAAGGGCTATACACAAAAAGAAGGCATCAATTATAAAGAGACTTTCTGGTTTCATCGAAAGACTCTTTAGGACAATAATGGCACTTGTGGCGCACTTTGACCTTGAGCTTCATCAGATGGATATTAAGACTGCATTTCTTAATGGTGACATTGATGAAACAATCTATATGGTGCAACCATAAAATTTTGTGTTGAGAGATGCAAATAAGATGGTTTGTAAGTTAAAGAAATCCATCTATGGGCTTAAGCAAGCTTCTCATCAATGGTATTATGTCATCAAGTTAATGCGTCATTTGCCTTGAGATGAATATGGGCTACGACGGTATACACCATAAGTTCATGGGAGAAGCATATTTACTTTTATTCATATGTTGATGACATAATACTCACACCAATCCATATAAGATGTTAAATAACAAGATTTTATCAAAGAAATTTGAGATTAAAGATCTCGTGATGCTTCTATGGTCAGTATCCGTGATACACCGGGATTGCTCTCGGCAATAATTTAGTTTATCACAAAAGAGCTATATCTAGAAAATTCTTAAAAGACGGCATGCATGATTGAAACCAGGACACCCCGCGGCTAAGGGAGACAAATTTGGGTCTCACCAATGCCCAAGAATAATTTTGAGATTCACAGAAATGCAAAGAATCGACGACGCAATAGAAGTCCGATGTATGACAAGTAGCGTACGCATCCGTGATATTGCATATCATTGGCCACGGGCGATATTAAGCAACTCGAAAGGATTGGCTAGATAGCAAAATAAGCGAGTCATGAGGTGCTTAAGGTGAGAACAAAAGACTAGCATGCCTACTTATCGAAGACAGACCGCCAGAGATCATTGATATTCGACCGATTTTGTTGATGTCGAGATAGCATGAAATCTACTCAGCTATATCTACTTACTTGCTAGAGGTGCTATATTCCGGAAGAGAGTGTTAAACAAATTTAATAGCTTCTTCCACCATGGCAATGAGTTTGTAGTTTGTCATGAGGCATCGAATCATGAATATGCCGCGTAAATTTTGTCACAGGCTGCATATTCGATGCATTGAAGACCACGTTATTTTGAGCAATAACTCACCAAACCGTATTCTAAATAACAATAGAGTTCTAATAAGTCAAAATTTATAGACATCAAATTCCTAGTTGTCAAAGAAAGGGTTCGTGAGGGACTTATATCTATAGAGTATTGAACAAACTCATGATTGCGTGATCCACTAATCAAGGGATTACCACCTAAGGTCTTTCATAAGCACACTACCATATGGGTGTTGTTTCGTGATATGTCATTTAGTGGGAGTTTGTATTTTAGATGCTTATTTATGATGGTGATTTGTTGCGGATTTTATGGTTATTACCGCAAATAAAGTATTCAAGCTTTTCATTCACTGATTTTTTGCGGTTTGATCTCACCAAGGTTTAAGAAGGACTTTCATTGGAACAGGCATGTTAAGATCACATTGAATGAAATTTCCATGCTACACATCCACACTTGGATCTTGTCGTTAGTTGTACTTCGATATATGATCATTGATGGCCTAGTTACAAATATGTAACGACGATCGCTTTCGTTCTCAGACGTATAATGGACAAGATTGTTAGAAATATTAAGTTTTGATAGCAAAACTCAAGGAGCCTATAAAGAGCAATTCACTTATAAAGTATATATATATAGCCCAAGGAGATTGTTGGAGGAAAATTAAATATATGGCTTGATACAAATAAGCCCGCATTATGTTATCAATAAAGAAGCACCAAAGTTATTAATTAGCTCATTCCTAATTAATATATTATATGCAGGCATTAATGTGTAGAGACAAGCGTAATTTCTATTTTTATGATGGGTTAAAATAGAAAATACGAACATATGCGATTGTTTACGAACAGACGTGATTGCTTATAAACAAACACGATTGTTTATTATAAATAGGGGCCATGGTCCCCAAATCACACAACACGTTTTCAACTCTTCTGATTCCCATTATCAGAAGAGAAAGTTAGACAAAAAAGAAGTGTAGATCTGGGAGATCATAAAGCCTCATACTCGGATTCTAAATCATGAAGCTTTAGACACTTTTTATGGATTCAGGTACGCTTCCACAAATCCAATGTTTTAATTCTTGATGATTCAATATGAGTAATCATATTTGTGTGATGGTTTTTCACATCATGAAACTATTCTAACACCAACTTTTGTAAATATTGAGAATCAAAGGGCCAGAAAACACCCTCCTTGTTTTGCCTACAACCTACTAAATGAGACATTGCCACGTGGAAACTCTATAAATTATCAAGTATTTTTATATTTTCAACAGTTCTAGGACTTAATCACCAAGCTGAATATAGAGATGATTTTTTGGAGGAGCAAAAATCATATGCAAGACTAGTTGGACTAATTCAATAAATATGTTAAAGATTGGAACATACTTTTATATTGTGGTTATATAACAAGAGTCACTTGCAGAAAAGAATGAGAAAACTTGAGAAAACAGAACAACTGTCTATGTAAATAATAAAGAATGTGAAAATGAAAACTTGAGAAAACAGTACAACTGTCTATGTAAATAATAAAGAATGTGAAAATATCAAGCCATTGTATAATTTTCATCAAAATATCTGAAGATATGAAACTTGGTGATGGCAACAGTATCTGCACTCAATGAGCATATCATCATCATCAAAACTTCACCTTGGTTTATGGAATAGTTTTCCTTATGTTACGATAAAAAAAACTAAGAGACATGTTAAGTTGAGTTTCTGACTAAAATCACAAAAAAGAAATACAAAATGACTAAGTTATCAAAAAAAGGCCAAGACCAACACCAAAACCAAATCGCGAGAGTCTTTTCACCGGGCTTTTACTTACTAGCATTGCCAACACTCCCCACATTGGGCGAAAAAGGCATAAATGCCCTCGACGTCAGTCGTATGTCTAATATGGTCTTTAAAGTTTCATTAGTTTCATCGCTTCTACCCGACACACTTATATTGCTGTTAACAAAATTACAAATAGAATCGGGCGCACATTGCGTTGACGGCACCCCTCACGTGTATTTTTATCTGATGTACGGCGCTGCAATTCATTAAAACCCAAACCATTTTTACAAAAATGCCCTTATCCCTAACCTCCTACCCTCAATACCCCTCTCTCCCTCGGATCAATCCTAGTGTTGACGGTAAGATCGATGTGTATGCTGTCACTTACTATTAGTACTCCGGCCACACTAAAGCCCGCCTAGATGATTGTTACACATAAAGGGATTTGTGAAGTTAGTAGTGGCAATGTAGGCTAGGCTCTTCTATTAGTTCATATCACCTGGCTTATGGTGCTTGGATTCTTGGTCTTGTTCGTCCTTGTCTAAGGTTTCTTCTCCGTGTTCCCCGGCTTTGATCATTCTTGTATGTGTGTAAGAGATCACATTACGACTTTTCTTTAAAAAAAATTCCTCAGATTCAAGCCATCGATTGGTTGTAGTTACATGATTATTCTTTATTGAAACCCTTGAAATGATGATCTTGTCACATTTGCAATGTGCCTCATGATTTTCCTCAAGATTCATTATATTGAATAACTCTTATAGATTACTTTAATTTCCATGTTCAAGCAAAGTCACAAGACGAAACAAATTGGGGAGAAATTAGGGTTTCGATTCGATAAATAAGGCTAGGTTTAAAAGAGAGAATTTGAGGGGATGAGAGCTCAGGGTTTGGGATCAAATTGCAGGGGAGAGAGGGGCATCAAGGGGTGGTCGAGAGGCTAGGGATATAAGGGCATTTTCATTAAAATAAATTCTGGGTTTAATGAATCACGCGCAAAGTTGCCACATTAGTTAAAAATGCATGTGATGGGTGCCACATCAGCAACGTTAACGCCCCGTTTGCCTATATGTGATCTCCGCACGTAAGGTATATGTATCATGATAGAAACGGTAAAGTATGGTTAGGTTTAAAAATGTTAAGGGCCAGATTGGACATATGACCAAACGTTAGGTCATTTGTGCATCTTTTCCCCTCCCACATTTCACGTACACCTCTAACATTGAATTGCCAAGATATACGTCCTGCTTAAAACCCATTTGCATTGTAACACAATGAACCATTTCCTAAGTATCAACTCATGTTTAAAGTCGTGGTATCAACATCGACTCGAACCGTCCTAAGACGATTTGACAGGTGTATCGTCAAGTATCTAATTTATTATGCAATATATGATGATTAAAATGTTTAAAATTATTAAAATATTATATAAATTATTAGAAAAATAGATATACTTAAGTAAGTCATAAAAAATTAATAAAACAAATTTTTTTATAGTTTTAATATTTAAATAGTTAATTTAGCTATCTGGAAGGAGAGATATTTATGATAATGAAAAGAAAAGAAATTATTTTATATCAAACATAACATCTTTTTAACAAATGTCATCAAATACATCAATCAATACCATATTGAATGCACGAGGCTCAAAATCATCATCAATAGTTATCTATGATTTGAGCATACAATCGGGACGATAATTTGCATAGTAAGAATGTGGTTAAAAGAATTGTTCATTACTTAAATGTGTTAGCTATGATGATTGGCTTGATGATCCATAATTAGGAAAATATGACCTTGAGGCCGTTTCGCTCAACACTATGCCTATAGTATCCAAACCTTGATAAGCAATGCTACCGCGATCAAGATTGGTCATATCCATAGGAATCAATAGCTCATGTTCCAAAGAGTTGAATATTGATCAAAATCATACCTATCACTAAAAGCATTGGAAGAATTATCACTACTTCCAGTTATAATAGATTCATCGCCCACTTCGACGCAGATCACACATACATGCATATACATATAATAATATAAATACAAATACAATGTTATATTATAATACAATATATTTATTACATTATTATTATTAATATTACTCACGCACATTAACCTAGAGACAATGTCAAGTGTCTTACCAATTCAGTTATAGTTGATCCGTAATCATGCCCACTGAATAGTCACTCATCACTAGGAAATGCAGTCACTCTTTCCAGGCGCTTTCGTTGTTCCTACATGTCGCCTATATCCATGATCGCATCTGCGGCATAATAATTTTCATTTCCTCGCGCCCATGACATGCCAAGATCAACTTGATTAACATAACCATCATCAACATCACCGCTTTGCTCCAATGTCACCACTGCCCATTGTCCCCACTAGTGTCTTCTTACTCATCTTCACCGCACCACCAATGTCATTTACCATCTCATTGACTTCATCATCACCATCACTAATAGAATTTGAAAAATTATTCGAGGAGCCTTACCTTTATGAGAAGAACCAATGTGTCTTCCTTGCGCAATACCGCTTTCACGCCTACTTACCCTGTAACTTGTGCCACCATCATCATCACGAGTTGCTTCTCTACCTTCTTTAGGAGGGAAGATTCTGATCCAAACTAATCCTAAATTTATCAAATGATAAAATAGTTCTTCTTCTTCTCAGACCAATTATCTAATATATCATCATCATTAAAAAATAAGATTTTAGTGCTTGATAGGTGACCCATATTAGCATTTATAGCGTGTTTCGTGTTTTTATATAACCTAAATGCTAGATTCACCCTTATTCTCAAGTATTACACTCAATCCTCATTTGGTGTGAGTCGTGTCTGAAAGTAAAGGCAAAAGATATGTGGCAAAAGAGCACGAAAGCAACTAGCACTGCAGGCATTGCTTCGCAAGGTGGTAGAGAGCTCACGAGGCAAAGCTAAAATGAAGAAATCGAAGGCCTCGGGTTTGCCGAGGCTAAGAAGAACCTTCACCGAGGAGAAGCTAACCTTCGCCGAGGCAAAGGGCAGCATCCTAAAGATCGAAGGCCTCAAGTTTGTTGAGGCGAAGAAGACCTTCACCGAGGCGAAGGAAGACCCTCTTAATAGTTACATGTTCGCTACATGGCGACACTTTGCATGCTAAGGATGCTCTAGTTTAGGAAAAATGCCTCATTCTCAGCCTCCCATTTTGGTCATTTTTCCACTCTTTAAAATACTTGCTTTGTAATATTTTAGGGGACATATCAGAGAGAACTTTGGAGTGTTGGCACACATTCATTTTCTAGGTTTTTCTAAGCCTCATTTTCTAGGGTTTGTAGATTTTCTTCTTTTTTTTTTCTTGTGTTTGGAGCCAAGCTGTGATCCAGCAGCCAGAGGACTTCTCAGAGTGGTGGAGCACGGCTTCGGGGAGGACCCTACTTCATATTTGTTTTAATCCCTAAATCCTTCTCTTCTCTTAATCTTTCAGCATTATTTTATATAGGACATGATATTGTTAGTTTTGAGGCTACTACAGAGTGGCCAGATCCTCCTCTAGGCTTGGTTGTTGACATTGATGTTCGGGGTTTTGTAATATATTGAATGATTTTGTGAATGCATTCAGGTTGAGGTTTTATGATGTGGTTTTTATGAATTTCAGGTTTTTATCTAATTGTTACATTCTTAGGTAGCAGATTGAGCTCCTAGAGCTAAAAGGGTTTCCAAAGTGACATTTGGAAGTTTACCCTTGGGACTTGATTTTCATTCCCTAATATTTCACAATTGATAAAAGCAATTTGACTTAATCAAAGAAGTCTAGGAAATTAGGAATGCCTAGTATTAGATGAATTTCATTAGAGCCTCATACAGAGTTCCTTGGGTAGACACAAGAGCATCTTCACTTAATTAGCACTTAATGAGAATAAGTGGAAACAACCGACCTAAGTATTAATTGTAATTTTTTCTTACAACAAATCGACGGCACTTCAATCTTTTAGAGTGATTTTTAATTTAACTTAGTTTCATTTTAATGAACAATCAATCACGTCTGGTTGTTAAACCCAAATAGTGGGGAATTCTCGAGTATCCAGGAATTGTAATCCCACTTCAGTCATCTCTTCCTTGTGGGTATGACATACTAGGTTTCGTTGATACCCACTATATTACTTGTGATTCATTGGCACTTGTGGATTAGGTTGCTTTTCGCTTAGAATTTTTTATATAAACCAAAACAACCAGAGACAAGTTTTTGGCCTTGGATTCTTGGGAAGGCGGCGGTTTAAGTGGAATAGATTGATATTCCAGCAAAAAAGAGCATTTGCTACTTTGAGCAAAAATTCTTTTAGGTACAGAAATCTTAGTCTATTTCCTTCATTTTTCTTTTTCGTTTTATTATTGTTTGTATTTTGTATTCAGATTGTTTACTTTTTTTTTCCAATGTTGTTCTTTGATTTAGGATACCCAACACATGCACAAAGGCCGACTCTAAGTTATTCTTGTTTTGATCCACGAGAAATAGAGGCGCTGTTTGAACTTAAGAAGATCAAGTAGATATCGAGGAGATGGGAAGATCGGAATCGCGGGCTTGCATATTTAATGGTGTCGGACCATAATGAGATGCTGGAATTTGGGAACCAACACTAGGTATTTGCTGAGCCATGATGGATGAAGAGTATTCGAGGGGATTCGACATCAACCATAGATGCTAATAATTTGAGGTTGAAACTGCATTGATCTTTATAGTTCATTAACAACAATTTGAGGCGGCCCTTGAAGATCCCGATGGGCGCGGCGAGCTTCTTATAATTGTGTGGCACTATAAGATGAATGGAGTGGACCACAATGTGATTAAGGTGAAGCTTTTTTCTTTTTCACTAAGGGATAAAGCAAGAAATTGGCTCCATAATCTAATGTTGGGATCAATAGATACTTGGGGAGCTTTAGTGGAGGTATTCTTGACAAAAAATTTTCCACCTCATTTGACTTCTCATTTCAGAGCAACAATCACACAATTTCAACAAGGAGACCAAGAGACATTATATGATGCATGGGATAGATTCTAAACGTGATAATACATCATGGATATAGACTGAGTGCTCAAGTCTGGAAATATTATATAATGGTGTAACACTATTCGACCCGAGGGACACTTTAGTGGACGTAGCGTGTGGGGGTTCAATCATCATAAAAACAATAAGAGAGGCCAACTTAGTGTTTGAAGAATTGGCAAAGAACAATTACCAACCTCCTTTTGAGAGAGGTGATGGAAGAAGACAAGGGGGACTACATGAGGTAGACAGAATGTCGTCTTTGGAGGCAAAGTTTGAAGCCTTGATGGGGAGATTAAATCAATAAGCTCCGAAAGAGTCGACTATTAGGGAAATTGCATATATGCAAGCACATGGTGCTCTTATGGCTAATCCTCCACTTCAAATTGAGGATGCAAACTTTATGAATAATAGAAGTTATACATTCCGACCCAACAACAACCTACCATTGCATTATCATCCAAGGTTAAGGAATCATGAGAACTTCTCTTATAGCAATCAAATAGTTCCTCATGAGCCCCACCAGTTAAGCAATACCACAACTTACCTCGGGTTTAGAGACAGGAGCTTGACTCCAATTGTCAGATGACTACAAGTGAGTGGGAGGTTCGTAGACACTAGAATCACTTAGCTGGAAAGTAATTGACTTTAGTGGGAAATGTAATAAGAGCATGGAGAATTATTCAACTACCATGGGAACTTGCATGAAAAATTTGAAGCACAACCAGATCGATATTGGCACATGCATTAAGAATATGAAGACGAATCAGGTTGGGTTGGGAGCATCTTTGAAAAATCTAGAAACTTAGATGGGACAATTGGCTCAATCTTTGAGAGAAAATCCGCCAAAATCCTTTCCGAGAGACATAAAGAAAAACTCGAAGCAATGCATGGCTGTAACCCTAAGAAGTGGGAAAGAGATGGATGAGCCCAAGAAGGATGAAAAAATTGAAAAACAAGTGGAGCACAAAAATCTGGAAGTTGAAGAAAAGATAGAAGCTGAGGAGAACAAAGTGGGAGTTGAGCTGAACAATAAGGGAAATGAACAAAAATCTGATGTAGTTGTCCCAGGAAGAATGACTCTCCCCGATAACCTTCCCGTGTACACTCCACCCTTACCCTTCCCCCAAATGTTTCTAAAAACCAAGCTAGATGAACAACTTGCTCAGTTTCTAGACATATTTAAGAAACTACAGATCAATATCCCGATGGCCGTCACGTCGAATGCTAACTATGTAAAATTCATGAAGGAAATAATGAGCAACAAGAAAAAGTTAGAGGCATATGGGACAATAAATTTGACTGAAAATTGCAGCGCAATCATTCAGCAGAAGCTCTCAAAGAAAATCAAGGATCCAGGTAGTTTTACTATCCCTTGCATCATTGAGGAGCAGACATTCAGCAAGGCACAATGTGATCTTGTGGTAAGCATAAATCTGATGTCATTTTCAATGGCTAAAAAGTTGAATTTGGGAGAGATTACACCTACATTTTTATCACTTAAGATGACTAATAGATCTTTGACTTTTTCAAAGGGCATTATCGAAGATGTTTTAGTGAAGGTTGATAAATTCATCTTTCCTGTGGATTTTATGGTTTTAGATATGGAGGAAGATAGGGCGGCATCAATAATCTTAGGAAGACCGTTTCTCACCACTGGGCAAGCACTCATCGATGTAAAGAATGGGGAATTAACCCTGAGAGTGGGTGAAGATCGAGTGATGTTTAATCTATATAAAAGCATGCACTTCCCAAGTACTGAAAATGAAAGTTGCATGAGGATTGACTCCTTGATTCCTTTGCAAGAGGATGTGTTGTATGATTTTGGAAAAAGTAGTCCACTTGAACAATGCTTGACAAAATCACTTACTACAGCAGCCATAGGTGATGAAGATTTATCATCCACTCCGGAATTGATCAAAACAATACTTGCTCTTCAAGAAAATGAAGAAGAATTGGTTTTAGAGAAAGACTCGGATGGTTTAGTCTTTGGAAGGAGTGTCGAAGGGCCTAAAATACGCATTTTTGGGATGCATACAAAGCCGGTAATTATATCTTCAAAGTTGGACAATGATATAGAGGTTAAATTGTTAGGTGTGCTTGAAAGAAATTTGGAGGCATTTGCGTGGTCTATAGAAGACATCAAGGGAATCAGTCCTTCCACATGCATGCACAAAATTTTGATGGAAGAAGATCATTCTCCATCCATTGAGCATCAAAGGTGGTTAAACCCCTCAATTAAAGAAGTCGTGAACTACATTGATATATAATCTCCGTTTCATCGACGACCCGGTGAAGTACGACAACCCCGTTAAGGCTACTCGACCCACCTAAATATCATGTTGTTGCTTGGGAAGGCGGCAAGAGTTTGCATAAGAACCAGTTTTTCAAATGTATTTTTCTTACTTTATTTCTTTTCTTTTTAACTCAATTTTGTTAAGTTTTTGGGGATTCTTTCTTTGTTTGGTTTAGTTTGATTTATGTGTTAAGTGTTCAGGTGCATTCAAGGAAGCGAGGCGGGTTGATCACGCGAAAGCAGAGTTTTGGGAGTGGGCTAGAAATTGATGAAAAACATGACAATTTGATCTTCAATGACTTAAAATCAATTTTTGGTGACAAAATCCAAGTGTTAAAAAACTTTTTGGGTAAGGAAACATGCTCTTCGCCTCGGCAAACCCTTGGCCAACATTAGGAAGCCCTTGGGTTCGCCGAGGCGAACACAAGCCCCCTTTAAACAAGCCCTCGGGTTAGCCGAGGTGAACCTAAGGCCCCGTTTGGCAAAGTTCTTGGGTTCGTCTAGGCGAAGGGCTCTTTGCCGAGGTGAACCCTCATGTCCTTTGCCTCGGAGAAAAGGCCCGATGTTGGGGCACTTTATAAGCCACCGAACATCAATTTTTCTTCATTTCAGTTTTTCCTGGCTTTTATCTCAAAACTCGATCCACTTCCAGTCGAATTTCTCCATCTCTCTTCCTCTATGGCTCCGAAGAAAACAGTTCCAAAGAAGAGGAAGAAGATAGGTTCGAGCTTCGGTGCACCTCCGCCTCCTCCCAACAATCCCTAGAAGTTTATCACTCGGGAGGCGGAGAAGTTATACCATGAGTCCCTCTACAACCAGACATTGGTCTCAAAGCGTGGTATCTCAGACTCAAATGTCTACTTTAGCTTCATGGTCGGGGAGAGGGAATTTGGACTACATTTGTCATCATCGACTGGGATAGCCGTCGTTAAGGGAGTTTCACTCTAACCTACGATTTTGGGTTGGCTCTACAGTTTATGTTCAAGGCAAGTGGGTAGACTTGTGCACAACCTAGTAGACGATGATAGTGATGCCTACAGGGCACTATTTCAGGACACGGACTATCAAATGATCATGAGGTTCCTCATAAAGGGCCAGGGGGTATGGAAACGCCATCCCTCTACTCTCGAGGTCATTACATTTCAGATGAAAGCCCTAAAGCTGGTCTCGAAGGTTTGGTGCAAGCTTCGTTGCGCTGCGACCACGAGCGAGCCTTCACCTCTCACTATCGCGTAGGGATAAAGCGATTACCAGCTATATGCGATCGTGCAGAGCATCAAATTCGATGTCGACAATGTTATTAAGTGGGGGATAATAGAGTCCACTCAGGGGCGATGTATCAGAGCCCTCATACACCCCTTCCTGATTACCTAATTATGTCAGCTCGTTGAGGTCCCCAAGCATGAATAAGAAGAGAAGTCCATCCACGGCTTTCCAATGACACTCCCGAAGATTAAACATGGAGATGCAGATGACATGGAAGCCGAAGATGCAGCAGAAGAGAAAGTGGAAGAAGTGATTGGAGATGACACCGAGGATGATGGGGCACCACGAGATCAACGGCTCATAAATAGGTGCGATTCGAGAGACTTGCGGTTCGCCCGGGATGGCGGCTTTGACGGCGGTAGATCGCGGTCGTCGCGCGGGCCGACCGACTATATTGTCGACATGATCTGGTCTACCATGGACTTGCATCCTCATCTATAGTACCACCGCAATCGTCATCTCCATTCCAACTTCTTGCATGGCCTCGCGGCACGGCGGTCGATGGATCGGTAGATTACGATTTCGATGATGATGAGCACTTGACACATTTTCAAGGGAGTTTATGTTCCCCCTTCATTTTATTTTGCATTGAGGACAATGTTGGTTTTTAGTTTGGGGGTGCTTTCCCAATACTTTTAGTATTTTTAGTTTATATGCTTTTATCGTTGCACTCGGATGCACATGGAACATTTCACTTATTTTGATTAGTTTGCTTTACTTTTATACTGTTTCTGGATATTTTGGGATATTGTGGATATTTTGTATATTTTTGTTATGCTATCTTAGTATGCTTGATCAGTTTTATACTTTTTTTTTCTCCATTGTTAGTCATAGGAGCTCTTATACACATTTTTTGAGTAAATCATCTTAAATACCATAGTGCATAACAATTTTGAAACAATTTTTTTTGTAAATATCCAAAATAGTTTATTTTGTTGTTTGTGGGTCCGTTGTTGAAATACCTAAAATTCCTATGATGATATCAAATTGTGTTATTCTTTACATATGAATTATGTGAGAGACAGTTGAGCTAAAAGTCAAATAGGATGACCACATAGTTGTACACTTAGCTATAGGTTTGAACCAAATCAAGCACAAGTCTCATATACCCTTGTTGTCCAATTATGCTTGGTTTAGAGAAAAATTAGAGGGAAATCATGATGTCTAAGATTTCACGAGACTTTAGAACTTGCTCAAGTATCATTTGAGGCGAAATCCTAGGCAACACATCTTTTGGGAAATGATAGGCCATCCTTAGAATTGGTTGGGCCTTTTTAGCCTACGGGTTATGTATTGAAAAACGTAGTCACCGGTTTGAGCCATAGCCATGTTCTATCTTGAAAAACCAGAGCGAGCACCCATATCCGTTATTTTGCAGGTCGATCAATAACCCCATATTTACCCTTAACATGTCGCGACAAAGCGTAATCGAAGAAGGACATGTATTTTGGTGGGAAGTTGGGATGAAGCGGGTTTTGATAAATACAAAATGTCGAGGAAGGGGTGTTTGAAAAGAGCGAAGAAAGAACTCAGGTGGAGCAAATTTAACTCGTTTCCTTCCTACCTTGAGCTAGTAAGTCAGAAGGGTGCTTGAACACCCTAATACCCCCAATTTAATTGGCTCGGGGAGTTATTGATCTAAAAACTCGCTACATGGGTGAGTAGAAGCTTAAGAGGTTGAATATTGTAATGTTCTATACCTTGATGTTCAGAAAAAGCAAAAGTCTTGGTAGTCTTGAAGAAGATAGAAACAAACAAGTTTGGGGGTGAAATAGTATGAAGAGCACATTGATGGTAATCGGGTCGAGTGAATGACTCAATTAAAGACATAGTCAAATTTTGGAGGATGAAGCATAAAAATAGAATAAGGAAGTGCTGGAGTGTTTTGGGTAAAATCTGAACCTCAATGACCTATTTAACTACCCTCGACCCTAGCCATATATTCTGAGCTTAAAAAAGACTGTTTGATCAGAAACCAGGCAATGCCTACATTAGTGGAGAATTGGATGCGAAACAAGCTAATGAAGTCTCGATCACTCTTTATCTATGGAAACTCTTTATGAGTGAGAGATCTTTCACCTTATGCATTCCCCTAATTTCATTTAGACTGCATTTCGATTAGTGAGGGTGAGACTGTGCACACTCACATTAGAACCTAGACCTAGGTGCAGTTAGCTTGTGACCAGCCTGTTTGCTTTGAAGAAAACTATCTTGAAACAATATTCATATGTTGGAATGCATAATTCCCGAGGCAAAATACTACATAGTGCATATCTCCACAGACTCATTCTTTCTTTCTAATAAATTGGAAAAGACATCTTTTCTTGAGGACAAGCTAAACGTTAAGTTCGGGGGTATTTGATAGGGGTGAATCATATTAGCATTTATAGCGTGTTTCTCGTGTGTTTATGTAACCTAAATGCTAGATCCACCCCCCTTATTCTCAAGTATTACACTAATCCACTCTTGTATATGTAAGGTTTGGGGTCTTGAAAGTAAGCGAGAAAATATGAGAATGAAGCGAAGTAGGAGCACACGCAGGCATTACGAAGAACTGACCCGTAGGGTGAGCTTGTTCGCAAGGTGAGAGGAGCAACCCGTAGAGATGAAGCCGGTGCGAGTAAAGAAGAACCTTCGCTGAGGCGAAGTTGAAATGAAGAAATCGAAGGTCTTGGGTTCGCCTAGGCGAAGAAGAACCTTCGCTGAGGCGAAGTTGACCTTCGCCGAGGCAAAGGGGAGCATCCTGAAGATCGAAGGCCTCGGGTTCGCCGAGGTGAAGGAAGACCTTTTAATAGTTGCCACATGTCTTCGCCAATGCGAAGGACACTTGGCCAAGGTGAAGGATGTCGGGTTTGGGATAAAAATGCCCTCATTCTCAGCCCCATTTTGGTCATTTTTCCAATGCTTTAAATACTTGATTTGTAATATTTTTAAGGACATGTTGAAGAGAGCTTAGAGTGTTGGCACATATTCATCTTTTAAGGTTTTTCTCTAAGCTCTCATTTTCTAGGGTTTGTAGATTTTCTTAGTTTTTGCTTATGTTTGGAGCCAAGTTGCAAGATCCAACTTCTAGAGGACCTCTTGTCGTGGTAGAGCATGATTTTGGGAGACCTCTACTTCATATTTGTTTTGTATCCCTAAATCCTTATCTTTCTCTTAATCTTTCAGCATTATGTTTGTTGTAGACATGATATTATTGGGTTTTGGGAACTCTTGTGGTGGCTAGATCCTCCTCTAAGCCTGGTTGTTGACATTGGTGTTTGGATTTTGTAATATATTGAATGATTTTGTAAATGTATTTTGTGTTGAGGTTTTATGAATTTCCAGGTTTTTATCTAATTGTTACATGCTAGGTAGTGAGATTGAGCCCTATAGCTAAAAGGGTCGTTTCAACCATGTTCTCTCCCTCATTCATGTATTTGGCCACTTGCTCTTGCACACTCATTCCCTTCTCTTGTAGAGGTTGATGTATCTCAAATTTTGATTGATTATAAGAAGTGGCCATAGGAGTCATTTCCTCTTTTATGGATAAACCAACCCCGCACTTAACTAATTTCGCCATTGTGAAGGCCAATTCATCCACTTCACTTTTGAAGTTTGACTCATCTGTTGAAGGTTTGTTCACCTCCTCCATGAATTGAGCTTGAGATGTTGCTGATTCAACTTGAACTCTTTTTAGTTCAGCCATGGTTGCCTCTAGGTTAGACATTTCCTCTTGTGGAGGTTCACTCATTTAATTTTGAACATAAAACCTAGGCAAACCATCTTGAGAATAGTCCATATCACCCATTGATCTTGAAAATTCGGCTTGAGTCATGGCTAATTCAGCTTGACTTCTTTTCATTTCAGCCATGTTTTGCTCTAGTACTGAATTGGCCATTTGAATTCTAGAATCTTCCATTTCATTCCTTAGCTTAGCCATTTCAGCCATGGTTTCTTCCAAGCTTGATCTTTGGACTTGTGGAGTTTGGAGAGTGTTATGACTTGTGTTCCATGAGGTGTTTGGGTGATGGTCCCATCCAAAGTATTGATTGTTCAAGTATGAGGTACCTCTATACTGAATATGATCCATCGACTCATATGGTTGCCGCACTTGACTCCTCACTTGATTTGTCACTCTTTGATGATGCTCATTGGCCATTTGCCTCATTCTTGGTTGTTGAGTAAGAAGAGACAATTCAGTTGACAATTCCATAGAAGGTTCCATTGTGATTGAAACTTATAAAACAAAAATGAAATTCAAAAGAAAAATAAACAAAGAAAATAAAACAAGACTAACTATATCAAAAGTTGAGTAAAGCTGTTTCGAATCGATATTAATAAAAGCACCAATTCTGTGACGCCCCAATCCCCGTGGTGTCTCGTTGACAACCCGTTAACTTGCGGAATACTCGTGGATGTTGGGTAACCCGACACCACTCACGAAAATCGGGCAGAGTCTCCTTTGTACGGGGGCTGCAGGTGCAAACAATCCCCAACTTGATTACAAAAGACCACTTTCAGGGTCCATATCTGATTAAAATGAGTAAAAATGGCCACTTGGGCCTATACATCCATACTCACTAAAGATTTTCAACCAACTATATTACACATGGTTCAAGAGTTGTATTTACTCTTAATACAAACATATATTAAAATTATAAAATTCATCTACTATGTTATCTGACAACATCAGAAACCCGCAAATCAACTTTCTTCTGAACGGCCTCTAATGAGTGCGCCTTCAAATCCTCTGTACTGAAATAATATTCAATCGGCAAATTGAGCAAAGTCAAAAGTGATAATTTCACATGGGTTACTCACAGCTAAGTGCACATGTCATGGCAAGCGTCACACTCAAGTAAATACATGATCCTATGAATGTCTACATGCCCATACCCGTCTCGAGTCCTCACGGAGCTCCCTCACACATGTCTAAGACAATCTCGAGAAAAATACGTTTTTCAAAACAAAAGCTTTTGTTCACTTGAAAACATACTACTGAGTTTCGGTAAATATATTGGACTACCCTCAGAAATGATCTATTTAGAATAACCTTAGAAACAATTCATGGGCCCTTTCGGCGTGGTGTTGGGCCAAATCTCCCTACCGCAATTCTCAGAAAAATCTTCCATCAAAATTCCTTTCCACAAACATTTTCCTTTTATTTTCTTTCATGTCATGCACTCACTCCTAATATTCTAGGGTACTTAGTGCATATAAGAATGCATTATGTCAATCCCGACAACTCATGCTAATATATAAAACAAGTATATAAACTAACACTGATAATTCACACAATTCATGTTATTAAATTCACATCAATAACTTACCAAAATTAGCTCACATGGGCTAATTAACAAATACAAAGCAATTCATTTCAGATCACTCAACAACACCAAAATCACACCAAAAATAACGTGAGCGTGAAACCTTCGGGTTGCACTTTGTTCACGGCCCTGATAGAGATTTCTTAAAGCTCGGTTCAAAGCTTTTGAGGCCAGGTAACCGGCCTTCTGAGGCGTCAACAAATCTTTCAAATTCATAAAATGGCCCACTTAGGAAAGAATAAACCAAGTAGGAAAAGATCTCTACCTCTTGGGTTGAATCGGAACTCCACCAAATCGGTCAATCCCAGCGTAGCCTAAAACGCGTGAAACGACTTTACTTCTTGGTCGATCGAGGGCGCGTGATTAAAGCGGCGAGGAAATCTAGAGAGAGTCACGCTTTCTCTCTACAGATTACGAATAACCAACCTTCTACGTTTTTCTTCTTCATTTGAAGAAGAAAACTATTCCCCCCTTTGTCTTATTCATTTAACATTTCAAAAATTCCCAATGTGTCCCTAAGTTTTGGATTTTTGACACGTGGCTTAATCTAAACCATTCATTTCCATCCTCTCTCTAATCATGCAACATGTGTCACATGAGTATATGTAGTAGGTGACTTTCGTCACATCATATGTCTTTCACGAGTCGTTTTACGGCACCCGACACCCGGTGACTCGAAAAACGTGAAATTCCTACTGTCTCGGAATTCGACAAAATTCGACGTGGTAGCTAGATTTCGCGAGACAATTCCAACGGTGAAATCCGTTTCATCATCCGAGATCTAGAAAAATTTTGGATTTTGACTAAAATTACTGTTTTACCTTTTTTCAGAAAATTTGAATTTTCCCAGGTTTTACAAATTCCTCGGCAACGGCGCCAAAAACTTGATAGGCGATTTTGTGTGCTATAAAATGTGTACGCCTATGTGTGCAAGTGCACGTGTTGCCTCAAGTAATATAATGAAAGTAAAAGTATCGTCCCACGAGGAATTGGGTTACTAAATACCGACTCTAATCTAACCTAGGCTCTATTTGGATGGTTGAAAATCTATAAAAGATTTAAAAACACTAACTAACATTCAAATCCCCTAAACTTCTGGCTTGACTCGATAAAGACTAAAAGCCTTAAGGCATAGATTTTACCTAACTTGATCCTTATAACCAAATTAATCGATGTTTATTTCATCATGAAGATGACAATTTCACTAATGTATGTGAATCTCTCTCAAGTATCCACACACTACCCCAAGTTTGCAGTATTTTTGCATCTATGACGAAAACCTATGAATCCTGATAAAAACCTAAATCCTAATACACCTAATCTAAGTTAATATAACATCTCCTTGATAATTAGATGGTAAATCATCCATGGTCTAGCTTAATCATCATTTCTCAATCTCAAATCAAGCCACAAATCATGAAAATATTTGTCAAATACCCACAAGCATTAAGATTAAATGAAATACTCTACACACATGTGAAAATTATACACCAATCAATATGAATTAGGAGAATTCATACATTTATGTCTTTGGCTACATCTAAACCCTAGAAAACAAACTAAAACGTAAATGGAAGAAGAAATGCAACCATCAAAAGAAAGAGGAAAAGAACGGAAGGAGAAAATAACTAAATACATTTGAAGAATCTTCAAGGGAGGAACCTGAGAGAGGGCTCCCTACAGTCAATCTCCGACCTCTAGATGAACCCCACGTTTTCTGTGCCTAATTTCCCATTTTAATGGCCAACCAAGAGAGAAAGAGGAAATGGGCTTTGACCAAAAACATGGGCCCCAACATCCACGATGTAGCATGGAAATTTCCACTATAGCGTGGTAAAAAATGCAAGCTATTGGACCCTTATAGGCATATCCATGCTGTAGCGTCAAAAAATCACACTACAGTATGAATACTCATGCTACAACGTGAAGACTCACGCTGCGTGAATACTCACACTACAACGTGAGTTTTTCATGCTACAACATGAGTTTTCCATTCTACAACGTGGCACATCCTTATTTATAGCGTGATTTTATCATCTTGTGGCGTGAGAAAATATCGGCTGACTTGCTCTTTGTTTTCCTTCTGCCTTCCGGATGTCGTAACTTTCTGATCGAATCCAAATTGAGCAATCTTGGTGTCGTTGGAAATATCTTGAAGTGTAAAATCCATCCATGTGAAGATTGATGCCATTGGAGCTTATAATATACCTGAAAATGTCAAAATATAATGGTTGTTGTTGGATGTTGTAGCAGTGTTTGTTGATTTTCCACTTTTTCTCTTTGTTTTCACTCCAATTTTGCACAATTCCACCAAATGGTTGACCTAATCATAAAATTGAGAAAATAGAGCATTAGGATACTTATTTATATCATAAAACTACTAAAACCTAAAGCAAAACATGGGGATAAAATGAGTATTTAAGATACTCATCACCCTCATGCCCGTATAAGACACTCGAAGTGTAATGGTCGATGGAAAGTGGGTTATTTAGGGGACAAAGTCTCCTCCTTGAATTGTACTTTCATCAAATTGACTACTTTTAAATCTATTATAAATAAAGCTTGTGATCATCTTTGCTTGATCTAAAGTCCTTAATCGCAGCTTCTATGTTCCAATATCTTGAGCATTAAATCAATACAATACGTTGCCGCAAGGAAGACGGAGACAATGTTTGCACTTCTCCATCCCGACAACGCCTGCTTGTTTAAAACTTGCCTCATTATCAGTTACTACTTGTACAATGTTTTCCTCCCCAACCTCCTCAATAATATTATCCATAAGGGAAAAGATGTAATATGCCGTCTTAGATATGTTGGTAGTGTCAACTGAAGAAAGGTATATCATGTTTCTATCACAATAAACCATGAAATTTATGATAGAACATCTGGTTCTAGAACTCCATTGCATCACACATGATGGTGCATCCATGCTCTCGGCGTTTGGCCTTCAGCGTGTTTATATATACCTCGAAGCTCTTGCACCTCCTCCTCAGTTATGCATTTATGATTTGGTATCACAGCAAGACCCTTGATACCTGGGTGCTAACCTGTATCAGTGCTCAATCTACATGATTGATAAGCAGAGAACATATATTTAAACCAGACATTAAGTGAAGAAAAAAATTTAGAGATAGCTTTGCTTTTTCTTTTATGTGGGCTTCAATTTTTATTGATTTTGTTTTGAAGGCTGTCTTGAGGATAAATTCTCCTTTTGGGGGCATGACTTTGCCTCTTATGTTTGAAAACCTTTCATCATGGACATTACAGTTGATGTCGACTTCTGTAAAGTTATTGAAGGCTTTTTATATTCTCATGCTGTCAATCTTGCATTTTCTTAAAAAAATATATATCAGACATTTATTGTTTGTTGCCTTCTTTAAATCAGTCATCAGGCTTCCTCTCGATTTCATCAATTAGCCTCATCAATTTCATAAAAATTATCTTCATTTAAAGAACTTATAAGTCGTTTATTCTAGCTTTCATTTGAATTTTTCGATTCGAAGCATTAGACATATAAATTTAATGCTTTGTGACACTTCTGCAGGTACACTTCGACATCCTTCTACTTGTCAGGTTGTCGCGATGTGTTGCTTTAATCTTGTTATACCTCACATGAATAACTTTCCCTGATACTTATATTTGGGGGTTCTTCTATTACCACTTAATGGTTCTACATGCTCCCAACCAATATAATGTTTTAGAGCTATTCAAAATGTTCACCTAACCATGTATAAAAGTAAAACAAAAAATATCATACAATTAAATTATTTTCTAATATAATTGTTCTTCAACAAAAATTAAATTTCTACCCGATGGTAAATAAATTTACATAATTTCCATTTTCAATTAAGTAAATTAAAAGTGTTATTTTAGTTCATTTAAGAAGAATTATAATAAGTATCTATATTGTTTTTTAAAAAGATAGATATTTTTACTTCTTCAAATCAAAATTCATGAAATATGGGAGAAAAGATCGTAAATATTTACAGTATTTATCAACCATTTATAATATATTACCATATTCATTTAATATTAATACAATTAGATTAATTAATCAATCAATAATAATATATGTTACCATATTAATTTTTCCATTATTCTTGTCTATGTTTGTTTTTCACAAATTATTAATTTTGAATTAATCTTATTTATGTTTGAGTAAAATAAATAAAATAATATTATATTTGTATTAATATATTGTTCACAAAAATATGATTTATGGTTTTTTATTAATTTATTATTCTTATGTTATTAAAAATATTCTAAATTTGAAATTAATTAGAAGTGAATTCTAAAAGTAAAAGGATATTGAAGATTCGATTCTATTTGATCATTCAATTCTAAAAATATATAATTGATAAATTCTCTAAATAGTTATTTTTTACTATAAGTTATGTGAAGATTTTATTTTATTTTTTTAATTTTCTAGAGTAGAAAATCTTTTATCTTTAAAAAAACAGAAATTTTTTATAAAATTCTAAATTATTTGGAAAATTATAGGTAAACAAAATTCACTATAATTCACTATATTTTACGATACTATGCATATTCTGAGTTCGACCTCATAATTTTTGGTCGATTTTTTATATTTGGGAGGATTCAATTTTTATATTAGGCATATACTTCTTTTCATATTTAATGCATATTTTGTTTGTAAGTAAGAAAATGATTCCTAAAGTCATAGTTTATAAAAGTTTATAAGGTATTAGGTGTAAATATCTTTAAGTTTAGTATAACTATTAATGAACATATTTCTATATTCAAATATCTAAATAATCCTAAATATCATTTGGATAAATGTGTTAAATAACCTAAATATCCTAAATTGAATCTAAATAAGGAAGAGAGACTTTTACCGGGCGGGCGAGTCGTCTTCTTCTCAGGCGAGAAGTCATCTTCTCTTCTCAGTCTTCTCCGGTTCTCTATGTTCATGTTCTTCCTCATTGAATCGGCTTCCCCTCCTGGTCAATGCAGTGCCTCGGTCCTCAGGTGTGTTAGGTTTTACTTTTATTAATTTCCTCATCTTCTTTGTTTCTTCTTTAAATTTCCATTTCAAAATCTTAGATCCAATGGTTCTTTTGTTTTTTTTAATTCGTCTCTGGAATTTTTATTTTATTTTATTGTTGTGATTTGAGAGATTCCATCATAAATTGGATTGTTCAATTCTTGTGTGTTGGCTTTTTAGAAGAATATCTAAAACTTTGAATTTTTTTTTTTAGATTTTTTGGTTTTTCATACTGAGAATCTCAATCTGAGATTCGATTCTCTGTATTTTCACCAATTCGATCGAGTCATCTTCAGACTTCGATTAAGAGTCCCTCTTAGTTTTACCCTATCTACTCATGATCTAAGTATAAGTTGTCGTTTATCGGCGCGGTGTAGTGGTGATTACAAATCCTGATTCGGTTATCACGAACTTGGCTGATTTTTAACCAGCCATAGCCAGGATTGGCCTCAAGGCACCATTGTCTTGGATGCCCTTGTTTTCTCCATTTTGAATAACTTTTTATATCTAGTCATATTTGATGATGATTTCTCAAGTCCGTTTTCCATATTTAACTCTTTTGAAGAACCCAATACTATTATCTAGAATTCAATCATAACATCCCATGTCGATTCTAGTCTCTTTGGTCATGCTTTTATGTAGCATTGGTGAATCACGAGAGTCGAGTTCGCATGATGGTTTTACGTATCGTAGGAGTCTGTGCGACTTATTGGGTCGTATGACTGAGGCTATCACGTCTATCTGGGCTTCAAATACGAGACTATGAGTGGATCGGCTAAAACTCAATAAAACTAGGTGGACTCAACCGGGTTTGCGAGATGACTCAATCGACTCGGTGAAAATATAGAGAATCGAATCTCAGATTGAGATTCTCAGTACGAACAACCAAAAAATCTAAAAAAAAAAATTCAAACTTTGAGAGATTCCTCTAAAAATCCAAAACACAGTAAACTTGAAACAATCCTACCTATGATGGAATTTCAAATCACAATAATAAAAATAAATAAAAAATCAGAGATTCGACTAAAAAAGCAAAAGAACCCTTGGATTTGAGATTTTGAAATAGAAATTTAAAGAAGAAACGAAGAATATGAAATTAACATAAATCAAAACCTAATACTAGAAGTTAAGTGACAGCATTGGAGTGAATTGGTGCTGATTCAATCGAGAAGAAGACAAACATGGGAAGAAGCCCAAACGGGAGAAAGAATCTGACTTTAAAAACTAGAGAGAGAAGGCAAACTCATTTTGCCTTGTAAGTCTCCTCTCTCTTCCTTATTTAGATTCAATTTAGTTAGCATTTTATCCTAAATAATATTTAGGATATTTGAATATTAGAAATCTCTTCATTAATAGTTGCACAACTAGCGTATTTACACCTAATACCCTGTAAACTTTTATAACTATGACTTTGGGAATCATTTTCTTACTTACAAACAAAATGTGCATTAAATATGAAAAGATGTGACGCCCCATTTCCCGAGGTGTCCCGTTGACCACCGTCGACTGCCAGAGAAAACACTGTGTGTCTCATATCATGAGACCCATGCATGAGTAAAAATAGCCCATTGGCTACACAACATACTCACCAAAATATATCCAACCATATTACAATAGTTTCAAGAGTTGTTACATCACTCTTAATACGAACATGTTTCAATTGTAATATTTCATACATGTTTTTACAACGTAATCAAAGCCACATGTGGCTTTCTTCTCAAGCGACTCTAATGAGGCGTCGTCTTCCCCGAACACTCATGCCTGAAATAATTTTTTCCCTAAACGGGTTGAGCAATGCCCGATAGTTGAATTCCCTACATGGGTTGCTCCCTTCAGTGCACATGTAATGGAAACCAAACACATCGAAGCAAATGCATGATTATACTTGAATATCGTGTCGATCCCATGTCTCGAGTCCTCCTGGGCTCACTTTTACATGCTTATGCCATGTATGAAAATGCATCCTTGACAAAAAATATTTGTTTAATTGTGGGCGACCCTGGAGTATGCATCGTTTGAATGATCCTCAGGGTAATTTGTTGGGTAACTTTCTCAGAAACAATTCCATGGGCCTCTCAGACGTGGTGTTGGGCGATTTCCAAACACAATCCTTCGGGACAACTTTAGATAAAATTCTATTTTAATAATTTTACAAAAGAATTCATTGTTTGAATGACCCTCCAGATTTTATTTGTCATGCTGCTCACACCTACTATTCTAGGGTGTCTGAGTGCGTATGAAATGCATTATGCCATTTCCGTACGAAACACGTATTAATATATCAAGCATGCATATATTAGCAAAAATTAACCTCTGACTTGGCATGTTCATGTAAGCAATAACAAAATCAGCTCACATGGGCGATAAACCGTCAGGCAGTTCGGCTCGACATCGAATCATCCTGAATCCGCCAAATGGGACCACGAAGGCAGCCTCGAACCCTAGCTGGGCTGCTCAAAGCGCAGGAAATTTCCAGCCTTCAGTCAGCTCCAGGAGGGCCAGAAAACTCACGGCCATTTTGGCCCCAAACACTCTAACCATCGACAAGGGTTTCTTAAGTAAAGTTCATCAGTAGGAGAAAGCACTGCCTCACAGGTTGTCAAAACTCCACAAAAGCCCGATGCACGCGTAGCTCTTACAGTGGGGAGCAACTTTACCTCTTGGCTCGCCGTGATTCGACGGTCCGATCACCGGGAATTCTAGAGAGAAGGTAGACACACTCTCTCTAAAAACCCTCTCTTTTCTCTCTCCTTTTCTCGGTTTTGTCTCGCCTCGGCGGTTGTTCGAAGCATAGGTCGAGAAAATTGTCTTTTCTCTTGCCACATGTCCAACCTATCACTATTGGCTCATAGGATTTATTATCGCTTATCACTTAATTTGATTTTCATCAAATGTATATACCATGCCAATCTGTGGCCTTGACCGTGTTTGGTAATTCTACGTGACGTGGCACCTCTTGGTACTCAAGTAATGCCAGAGTCACGCATTACCCTCGTTCTTACCTCGAAAAACGTAAAGTGAAGCTATCTGGTCGGCCCGAGTCGGCGTGGTAGCTAGATTTCACGAGGCGGTCGACGGTGAAATCGGTTTCATCATCCGAGATCTAGAAAAATTAGGATTTGTAGAGTACCATTTTACCATTTTCGAGAAAATTAGGGTACTGCCGGGTTTCTGAAAAGAGTATATGCCTAATATAAAAATTGAATCCTCCCAAATATAAAAATCGACCAAAAATTATGAGAATGAACTCAAAATATTCATAGTATCGTAAAATAAGTGAAGTGTAGTGAATTTTGTTTATCTACTCAATTTTCAAATAATTAGAATTTTATAACTACATTTTTCAAAGATAAGTTTTTCTACTCTGAGTCAAAAAAAAAAAAAAATAAAATCTTCACATAACTTATTGTAAAAATAGCTATTTAGAGAATTTATCAATTAAAATAATATTTTTAAATTTGAATATCAAATAGAGAAATCGAGATCTTCACTATCCTTTACTTTTAGGAATTACTTCTAATTAATTTCAAATTAGAATATTTTTAATAAATAAGAATAATAAATTAACAAAACCATAAATCATATTTACTTTGAACAATATACAATAAAAACCTTAATATTATTTTATTTATTTTACCCAAACATATAAATAAATTAATTCAAAATTGTATTTATGAAAAACAAACATAGATAAGAATAATGGAAAAATTAATATGGTAACATATATTATTATTGATTGATTAATTAATCTAATTTTATTAATATTAAATGAATATTTTAATATATTATAAATGGTTGATAAATAATTGTAAATATTTATTGATCTTTTTCTCCCATATTTCATGAATTTTGATTTAGCAAAGTAAAAATATCCTATCTTTTAAAAACAATATAGATACTTATTATAATTCTTCTTAAATTAACTAAAATAACACTTTTAATTAACTTAATTGAAAATAGAAATTATGTAAATTTATTTACCACTGGGTAGAAATTTAATTTTTGTTGAAGAACAATTATATTAGAAAATAATTTAATTGTATGATATTTTTTGTTTTACTTTTATACATGGTTAGGTGAACATTTTAAAATGGTTCTAAAACATGATATTGGTTGGGAGCATGTAGAACCATTAAGTGGTAATAGAAGAACCCCCAAATGTAAGTACTGTGGAAAAGTTATTCATGGAGGTATAACAAGATTAAAGCGACACCGCTGCGCACATATCTTGATTAAGTAGAAGGATATGAAGTCACTTCTTGGAAGTGTCTAAAGCATTAAATTGTATATGTCCTAATGCTAAACGAAAAAATTCAAATGAAAAAAAAAGGAACGACTTATAAGTTCTTTAAATGAAGATAGTATGAATCGATGAGGCTGATTAAAATTAGAGTGAGGGAAGTAAGATAGTGATCGCCAAGAAAGAAACCGATAAAAGCATGCAATGAGAGAAAGTCATCGTTTTTTTGAAGAAGGTAGACACGAGCATGAGAGGAGTGGTACTTCCTCACAACCTTGTGGTGCCGATATCAAGCGTGGCCCGATACAAAGCTTCAGCATAAGAGAAGGAGCTAACATACCCCCAAATGGAATTGATCCCTACATGTTTCATTCAAAACAAAAATCAATAAAAAATTTGTTTTCCGTTGAAGGTGCAAAGAAAGTGGGTAAAGTCATCTCTAAATTTTTTTTCTTCAATGGAATACCTTTCAATGCAGTTGATAGTGGGCCTTACTATCAA
This sequence comes from Tetrastigma voinierianum, assembly GCA_016808115.1. Taxonomy (NCBI): domain Eukaryota; kingdom Viridiplantae; phylum Streptophyta; class Magnoliopsida; order Vitales; family Vitaceae; genus Tetrastigma; species Tetrastigma voinierianum. The sequence goes on from JAEQBH010003605.1 coordinate 80,936, forward strand.
TCTATAATTGATACCATAGCAGAAGCAAGTCCGAGTATCAAGGGTCCTATAGTATACCAAATTGGCAATGCATATCCGGAGGAGAAGGTGCAAGAGCCTGAAGTTTATATAAACATGGATGCACCATCATGTGTGATGGTTGGAGTTCTAGAACTAGAAAGCCTATCATCAATTTCATGGTTTATTGTGATAGAAGCATGATATACTGTTCTTCAGTTGATACTACCAACATACCTAAGAAGGTAGATTACATCTTTTCCCTTATAGATAAGATTGTTGAGGAGGTTGGGGAGGAAAACATTGTATAAGTAGTCACTGATAATGAGGCAAGTTTTAAAGCAGCTGGTACGTTGTTGATAAGAAGCGCAAGCATTTGTTCTGGTCTCCTTATGCAGGGCATTGTATTGATTTAATGCTTGAAGATATTAGAAACATGAAGCAGATTAAGGAAACTTTAGATCAAGCTTTATTTATAATAGCTTTAAAGTAGTCAATTTGATGAAAGTGTTCACCAACAATAGAGATCTCTTGTGCCCCGAAATAACCCGATTTGCCATTGAATTTATGTAACACCCTAAATACCCCCTGGGACTGCATTACATACTAACAACCATTTACACCAGGAGAGCACTAATAAAATCCATAAATAGCAAGGTCATAATTTAACAAAATTCGGGCGGAATCTCCTTTTGTTCGGGGCTCTGAAACACGACTGTGCAATTATAATACATCAATCATATTGCATCCATTTATCCATAAAATATTTACAACGTTATCCCAGATTTCCATTCACTTGGTATGCAATACCTGACAACCTTCAAAAGAATAAACGAGCCATGGCCGGTAAATATCAAAAAAGAGACATACTTGACAATGGCACTTACATTTCCAAAATTATAATTTATGTGCCTTGAAGTAAAAATAACAAAATACTAGACTTTACATGATTTCAAAATAATTTCTCTAGTATAGTATAAAAGATACTGATATCTCTACATGTTCACCTCGGGATTTAGATTCCTGCTCCCGGGTGGGGCCTCCCCGATGCACGAGGTTCCTCGGCTCCCTACCACCTCCCTCAAAGGTAAAATTTGAAAGGGATGTAAGTAAACTTCGAAGGGAGGTGAGCACGGCTTCGTAGGAAAAATCCTCCCAAACTCAAACAAAGGTTTAGAAAAGGATGAAAAACAGTCGGTCTCATTTTTTTATAACATATCGTAGATATACAATTTTGCATAAAAAATGACATTTCAAACAGATCTCAGGTTTATATAAAAACAACATAAGTAAATGAACACGCAATCAATGCGTAAACATAATTATAAACAGTTTCACCAAATACCATTTCCAGCCAGATTATTTTGGCCGGGGTGGCATACTTAGCAGTAACCTCCCTTTATCAGTTATTTTTGTTTCTCGAAGCATCCTACAGGAACTTCTTGAGAGAAAATGAGCAACGCACAAGGAGCCTCTCACTCTTCATGGTAGTATTTCTCAAGCATCCTTACTAGGAACCTCGCCAAAATATTTTGTGAGCATCCTTACAAGGACCTCTCACTCTTCATAGTAGTATTTATCAAGCATCCTTACTAGGAACCTCTTAAGAATATTTTGAGCATCCTTACAAGGAACCTCTCACTCTTCCTTGTAGTATTTCTCAAGCATCCTTACTAGGAGCCTCTTAAGAATAAAAATAAGTATTACTTGGTTGACTCTCAACAATTCCAACCAATCTCTTAAATAGACGACATAGTAATTGTAAAACCTCTGCCCCTCGGTTTCTCTTTATGAGTATATTACTTCACTTAAATAACCTCACCTCATCGAATTCTCTTCTTTTCTCAAGCATCCTCACTCGGAACCTACCATTTCCCATTTTATTTCCAATCACCATACCAGAAATTTTTCCTACCAACAATCAATCCCAATCCTGATCACAACCATTTTCATGGTCTTTCCAAGTTCTAATGTTGAGCAATTTTTTTTTATAGTGGATTTGAATTATGGTGCATATAAATATCGGTATCTGAGAACTTTGGTTGAGGTATAAGGTTGTTATTTCCCAAAGCTTTCCTCATTTCTGAAAAATCACATATGAGGCTTCTGTCAGGATTGGGTGACTTACATAGGTGATCTGTGAAGCAGTGTAAGGGTGTGCCACCGCCCAGGAATTCCCAAACGGGGTGATCTTGCAGAGTATGGTGGCTTGATAGCAACTAATAAAATGTACCCACATGAATACAAATTACGCATAAGCAAGATAACTAACATAGGTCCAAATAAAATCTTAAAAAGGTGGCATCACTAGGATCCTTTAACTCCACAAATGGTAAAGCCTTATTTTCACATATCATACTATTGTGAGTTTCCTACCCTTCAAATTCCTTGATCCGTCAAAAATATATGTTTTAGAGAATTTAATTAATGCTCATTAACCAGTCCCAAGTTCAGGTAAGGAGACCAAAAATATGATATACAAGCAGTAGGATCATCAATTCCATTCCCTTCCGCAAAATATTGCGTGGTGAGGCCTATAGTTTACGACAAACTGGCATGGAGCGGCATAAAAACCCGACCCTACATGCCCCTGTATTCGCACCCTGGTGACATGTCAAAGTCAATAATAGTGGGTCTTAGTTCCACAGAGAAAAAGTATGAAAATCTGGGGGCCCATTTGTAGTTGCATTATTATGAAATCAGTTAAAGCCTTACTAAAACCCTTCTCCATACCAATTTCAACTATAATAGGTAAAGCCATCAGAAAACCAATTTGCACAAAAGACTGAGAAGTAAGAGCTACTTTGACAAGACGGGCAGGATACCCTCGAGATCCCCGAGGTGGTCGCCTAGTGAAGTTCAGCATACGGGTCCCTAGGGAGGTCTGCGATTGGAACTCCCGCTGGAGGGAAATAAACACATGGAGTTAGCAATATCCCATTTATATATAAAGGATCCACAACATATATAAATCTGGGTTAAATCTGGATCTAATGAGGCATTCACAAAGAGTATTGCGAATTTGGAGTGCAGTAGAAATGAATAAGTCGATACAACAAACACAAAATAGATAAATGCGATAGAGTCTGTACGGCGGTTATTGGCGGGGAGCAACGTCAAATGGCGCGAAATAGGCCCTACAAGCGATGCGAACCTAGGGAACATATTTAAAACAGCTAATGTGAGATAATAAAAATCTCGAGTGAGTGGCAAAGTTTATAAGGAAAACTAACATTTTTTATTTTTTTTAAAGATTTCTTCTCTCAAACCTTAGTTCACTCTTTTTGCTTAAAAGTTCCACGGGTTTAAAAACATTTCACAAAACCCAACTTTATCCCGAGTCAAACATATACAAATCATCTTTCAATGATTTGTGAGCCTGATATTACGAAAACTATACTATGAACTATACACAACATAAAGCCAAGCATAAAGCATGCATAGTCATCATGAAATAAAATAACCATGAAATGCACCATAACCATGAGTATCAAATAGTTATACCATATTCAGAAAATCAACAACGTCCATACCACATACCCATCATAAGCGAGTCGGTGGCTTGGAGCCTCGACAAGTGACAACTAATGAACCTCTGGATTTTAGGCCATCACGTGGCAACTAACAAACCTCGGGTGGGCACGGCCATCACGTGGCAACTATCCAAACCTCGGTGGGCGACCATCATGTGTGACTAACAAACCTCCGGGTAGACCAAAAGCCTGCATCATGCCTTAACAAACCTTCAGGCGGCAGGCATCTGTCTTTAATAAACCTCTGGATCCTTCAATATCCATGGCACCTAATAAACCTCCAGGAAGTAAATCGGCCCGTCCGTGGCACCTAATAGCCTCCAGAGTGAACACATCCGTCACGTGTCCTCTACAATAAACCTCGAGATGGCTTGGAGCCATCATGTGGAAACTAATAAACCTCAGGGAGTAAACCGGCCGTCACGTGCGAGCCAATATAACCATTCCCTTTCTCACATGTACTTTTCCAACAATACCGTATTAGAGTCAGTCCACAAAATCTTAAGATCCACTTTTTAAAACAATAGTTTTTCAAGGTAGTTTACAGCCTCAATCCATGTACCCAAAATATCAAACACCATAGAGCTCATCGTGAACCACCAGTAAAACTTTCAAATAGTTAAAATGTTGTGAAATTCACATGAAATGATAACTTGTTTTATATGAAACCGAAAATCATGTTTGAATGCAACCAACCGTCGATCAAAGCCGGTATATATGTAAATTGATAAATGCATAGTAGATATATCGGCCGTAATACCCCAAAATCATTTAAAGCATATAAACCCTCCTTGACTCTGAGCTCGGTCTTGTTCCCAGCGAGGATGTCTCTCCAGAGCCGGCGTGCGTGCAATAACCAAATGAAAATTACCATAGGTTCAAATAATTGAACAGCGACATAGGGATACTTACAAGGCCTTAGTACTTATTAGAACCATGAAGCCCCTTCTAAATTTGACCACGACCCTTGATTACGGTGCGCCCTATGGCCCAGATACTCAAAATTGGGGCTTTTCGCCCGGGAGCTAATTTCGAGGAGTGACGTCGATAATTCATAAAATATCGATTTCACTAATCGACTCGATTTTGCTAACTCGACCAATTGGTACGTTCAGTCGAGCTTCTCGAGTAATTGCGAATGACCCAAAATGAAACCTGCAACGATATCCAAAATTTACAAACCACATATCAATGGAAAGCGAGAGACCGGGAACTCATCAATACCATTACCTTGGTCAACGATTATTTGTGGTGGCTAGGAAAACTCGATCTGGCCAAGTCGGCCAACTTTGTTTCGTTATATCTTTCAAGCGATTGAGGAATGCGAGGACCCGCGAAATGAGTTCGAAGTCCAAAAATGGTGGGAGGAGGTATGGGGTGGCGAAGTGTGAAAATGGCGAAAAAAGTGGAAAACCTCTGGGGTGACTCAAGGTGGCGAGTCGCGGTAGCTTTCCGGCCCGATCCGCTTAGGCGGTGGTTGGCGGAGTGAAAACTTCTGGCGGCGGCGTGCGGGTGTCCCCCCTTCCTCCTTGGCCGGCGCGTGTTCTTTGGTGGTTAGCGGAGGTGCCTCCTTCAGATCAATCTTCCACGGCGCAAATGGCTAAACAGACTGACTGTGTTCCCGGTTTGGAGAGCTTTTTCCTAGGGTTTTGGAGCTCAAGAGGGTGTTTTGGGGGCTAGGGTTTCATTTGGCATCACAAGTTATGTTTATATAGGGTCTAGGGTCGCTTTCAGGTAAAAATCCCAGACAGAACTTGGACATTGATAAAGTGCTACTGTTGAACTTCTCATAGCCGTAACTTTTTACCCGTAAGTCGGATTGTGACGTTCCGCCCGTCTATGAACTCGTATCGACGAGGCTTACGAAATGGTGCTTTAGATAACCTAAAACTATTCCTCCTCGAAAAAGTCAAACTTGGTCAACTTGGTCAAACTTGGGCAAACTTGGTCAAACTTGGTCAAACTTGGTTAAACTTTGTCAAATGTGTTAAAAACTCGTATTATTTGGTACGGGTCATTACATACTTGAAGAGACTTGTTGTCTGAACAGTGGTGATTCTCATATCTTTCAAGACCACTCGAGCAAAGATAAAGCGGCCATAAGAGAGGCTCACCTCTGAGGTTAAGTAAAAGGGAGGATGTGGGCCTTAACGAATTTATGTTTGAGGCTTGTTTCTGGCATTCTGCCATGAACTACCCTCCATTCTCATTACAAGGATGGAGATTTGAGACCATCTGAGCATTTAATAACCCCCAAAGCATACATAGATAAAAAACTAGCCTCAATGTAAGTGAATGGGAGAAAATCCCTACCTCAAATCCTTAGTTTGTAAGAGGATCTTTAGCTTTGATCTTGGATTTATCCTTCAATCCCCGGTTCGGCCCCTCTTTTCTGCCTCTCTAACGATCCCTAAGGTTTCAAAGGGGTGTGAGGTGAGAGTGAAGTCAAAGAAAATTAGAGAAATGGAGTGAAAAAGGGTTTTAAACAAAGCAGCCTCGATTTTTACTATTCATGGGTTGTTTTGGTTTTTCTCCAAAATTACGCTTTTGCCACTACACTCTCCAATTTGATCTATATGACTACCTTAGGGTATTTCGGTGTTCCGAATTCATTTTTAATGTTATTTTAACCTAAAAACATTTATTTCTATGATTTATTGTCCATTTTATACTTATTATTCTTATAATTTAGTTTATGAGGTAAAGGGAGACGTTAATTGCAAACAAAACTAATGGGACAATTATTGATATTTAGACATGTGGGGGATTACAATTTTTTACACTTAAGTGTGTTATACGTTATGAGGGTGATTTGAAGATGATGTGCATAATAAATGAGTGGCATGAATTCAACAAAGATCGGAGCATAAGGAGTTTAAGAGATAAGGTATCCAACCTTATCTTAACTTATCGATTTTGGAAGAAGGCAAAGGAAATTAAATCATCATGGAGCCTCGATGAAAGTTTTAAAGTGGTTGATCAGATAAAAAGCCCACAACATGATCATTTATGAAACAATGAATAAAACTAAACTGGCTATAAAGGCATCGGTGAAACATTGGGAAGGGTATTGGGAAGTCATTAACAAAAGATGGGAAAATCAATTGCATAGACATTTGCACGCTATAGGTAAAACAAAAAATTCCTTATATAGTTATTATTATCTTATTTAAATGCAAAGTTTTATAAACTAATAGTTTTTTTTTTACTTTTGTCGTCATATTTTTTAAATCCAATGTTTCAATATTCAAAGCAATTCTCCCACCATCCGGAAATTAAAATTGGTTCGAGGAGGTTCATCGAGAATGAAGTAGAACTGATTTGGATGGCGGTAGCTTTGAGGCAGGTATATGATAAATTGTGTTATTTTTATAATATATTTTGTATTTGTAATGTGCAGTATAAAGTAAAAGAGAAATTAATATAGGGTAAGTATTTAGTGAAGACGAATTTGGAAGATGCAACGAAAAAACTATAAATCAAATATCTTTCCAGTACTCACGATATTTATTTATTTTAAATAAAATTGTTATCATTTTCTATTAAATATATATTGGTGCCCAATATATATATATATATATATATATATATATATATATATATATATATATATATATACTGCTGCATATATATATATATTTAATAATAGCTTAATAATTGGAACAAATTTATGGTGATGAAGGTCCACATCTTCAAAGGTTGCTATCGAGTTTTTAAGCCAAACATGTGTTCTTCATCTGGTTGTGAAAGAAATCAGACACATGGTCATTGATTCACACAAGGATTGGCATAATCGTTAGGCAATAGAAAAGTTGCATAAAGTTAGTTTATCTCTACTCTGATATCGACTTTGAGTTAAGGAAATTTGATGCGAAGCGAGCGTGAATATTTGTACAATCCAATTGACCTGAATCATATTTTTAATGATGATGATATATTAGATGAGTAGATACAAGAAGGAGAAGAGCCTATTTTATCATCTAATAATTTGGATTGGTTGGATCAAAATCTTCCCTCTAAAGAAGGTAGAGAAGCAACTCGTGATGATGATGGTGGCACAAGTTACAGGGTAAGTAGGCGTGAAAGCAGTATTGTGCAAGGAAGAGACATTGGTTCTTCTGGTAAAGGTAAGGCTCTTCGAATAATTTTTTCAAATTCTAGTAGTGATGATGGCGACGATAGAGTCAATAGAGGGGGTAGCAACATTGGTGGTGGCAGTGAAGATAGTGAAGACACTAGTGGGGACAATGGAGCAGGTGGTGGCATTAGAGCAAGCGGTGTTGTTGATAGTGGTTATGTTAATCAAGTTGATCATGGCCAATAGGTGGGCGCGGAAATGAAATTATTATGCCACACAAGATGCGATCATAGATATAGGCCGTGCATATGGGAACTTGATAAAAGCACTTGGAAGGAAATGACTACATTTCCTAGTGATGATGATTATTCCAGTGGGCATGATTACGGATCCAGGCGCCAGCGTGAGTACTTCGATCATTGGCTCTAGGATCGATACTTCATTCGGGAGAGTGGAGATGGATCCTATCATAACATTGGAAGTAGTGATAATTCTTCCAATACTTTTTAGTGGGTATGATTTTGATCAATATTCAGAAGCTGCGGAACCGCAGGCTTCTAGTGATTCCCTATGGATATGACCCGATCTTCGATATGATAGCATTGCTTATCGAGTTTTTAGATACTATCAGCATGGTGTTGAGCCCGAATAGTCTCCAAGGTCATATTTTCCTAATTATGGATCATCAAGCCAATCATCTCAACCAACACATTCAAGTAATGAACAATTCTTTCAACCACGTTCTCATTATGCAAATTATCCTCCCGATTTGTATGCTCGTCGTAGGACTAATGATGATGATGATTTTTAGCCCCCTCGTCATTAAACATGGTATTGATTGATGTATTTGATGACATTTTGTTAAAAAGATGTTATGTTTGATATAAAATAATTTCTTTTGTTAGCATTATTATAAAAAAATTTCACTGAATACTTCATTAACTATTTAAATAATGTTAAATATAAAAAAAAATTGTTTATTAAATTTTTTGAAAACTTACTTATTCTCTCCTATTTTCTAATAATTTATATAATATTTTAATAATTTTTAAACTTTTTCATCATCTTATTTGTGTGTCCCGGTAGGTACTTGGCCAGATAGAATCTCGGGACGATCCAGGAGTCGGCGATACGATCTGCGACTTTGAACCATGGTGAAGGAGACAAAGGTGGGCGAGGGTCTTAGAGGAGAGAGGTCGAGATAGAATTGGCCTTAGCGTCGATAGTAACAACCCGATTTAATAATTTTAGGTTTTAGTTAAAATTCTAATTGTATTCCTTTTTTTATTGGATTCCTTTTAGAATGTTAAAATAAATTATATTTTAGGATATGATTATATTTCGTGTGGAATTCCTTTTAGGACTCTAAATGGGAATTGCTTAACTTTGTTTTGTTCTTTTAGGACTGCATGCATTAGATTTATAAAGACTATTCCTCCGTGTAGATCATTAAAGAAAAAATATTTTACTTTTAATAAAAATTTATTTTATCAAATTTATATATTCTTCTCCTTAGTAGTTACAGTGGTATCGGAAGCGTGATCGGCACTAGAATGGGGGGATGGGACTAGAGCATAAGTGTGGCCTTGACGGCTGGTGTCAAGCGAGGGTGTCATTTTGATTTTTTTATTTATAAACTTATAACCTTTAAGCTTGTTCATTCATATAATGTTAAACATTTAGCAGCCTTATTTTGTGGCTGGATTACAAAATATATCTGAGAAGCTCCATATATGGAAGTGTTCAACATTTTAATATTTACATTGTTCTGAAAACAAAACACATATACAAAAATAGACAAAGGTCATTAGTGGGCGCATCTAGTAGTGTGTGTTGGCCTTGGTTGTTGATGTGGGTATCTGTACTTCGTTTACGCTTATCACGTACCTACACGGATGAAACACGTGCTAAGCTTTACGCTTGAGTGGGGAATAAACTTCGTGGGCGACCACTAACACGGATCATCACGCCATACACATGCATATACATCTAACATCTCATATCATTTAAACATGCTTATACATATCTCATATTTACTTATCATACCATGTTTCATTTCTTATCAACGTTCATATACATTTCATATCATTTTACACTTTGATTCATGTTCTTGTCACAATATACTTGTCATCGCATAGCGGTGTTATACTTCTCTTATCATTTCATATGTCATATTCAAGTCCTTTGTTTTATGTTTCATGCCTGCATAAACCTTAGAAGTGGATAAAGGAAACTATAAGGGCCCCAGCTTACTTGTACTCAGCATGCAAGCTTGATGATCTATAAGAACCGAAGCGTTGTTATCATTAATGCGAGGTGTGACCATATAAGAACCTTGGCGCTATTATCATTATCTGAACAATGACCATCTATAAGGAGGCAGTGTAATGACCAACCAATTGTGATCAGTATCTTTGCATACTTGTTTTTCCACAATAGAGCATGCCCGTCTATCCCTCTACCAGGTTACAACGAGACAATCCATGTGTATTTTATATTCCCATTACATATCTCATATTCAGAATAATTATTGCCATCGTGATCATATCGATATTTAATCATTTATTCGTATCTTTGCATTTTTCATATTTCATTATATGCATGAATAACTATGGTTACCATGTATGCTTATGAGCTATTTACTATCATTCCAATTTCATCAAACTATTTACTATCATTCCAATTTCATCAAACTATATATGGATGGATTATAGACTCAAAGGGCTTTCCATAGAGTTCAAGAACATCCAAAACGGAGTTTGAACGATGAAATTATATTGATCCAGTTGAAGGCTTCTATGAGCAGTGACTACGAAGCGAGTGGCCGGGGCCTACTGTTTTTCATGATTTCTAGACCTAATATGTGTTCCAATTTCATCAATCTATATATGGATGGATTCTAGACTCAAAGGGCTTTCCATATAGTCCAAGAACATCCAAAACGAAGTTCGGACAAAGAAATTATGACCGTCCAAAGTTGGAGGCTTCCTATAAACAGTGACTACGATTAGAACAAGCAGGGCCTACTTTTTTCGTGATTTCTGGACCTAATGTGAGTTCCAATATTATCAATCTATATATGGATCGATTCTAGACTCAAAGGGCTTTCCATAGAGTCCAAGAACATCCGAAACGGAGTTTGGACAAAGAAATTATAACCATCGGAAGTTGGAGAAATTTTGGCGCGGCATCTCCCTAAACCCCAATATTTCCTTAATACAAATATTCTTCCAATTGAGGATTACAATCCAACTAACCCAGAGTCAAAACACAACCAATATACCAAGTAGGGTTCTTTTAGTCCCAAATTCATAAAAAAAAAAGGGTTTATGGTTTCTTCTTCATCAAACAATTCCTTACAAAATTTCCAAAAGTCCGATAATCCCATTACGAATCATAGTTTCCATCTGAGTTCCATACAAAACTTAACAAATTCCATACCTTTCTTTGGCTTTCTTCTCCTTCTTCTTCTTCTTCCTCTTCTTCCCCTTTTCTTTCTACTTCTACCCGTATGAGCTCTCCAAAAATGAGAGACCAATTTGGTCTCACCCCCTTTTGACATTTAATTCTCCTTTTATTGCACTTTGTCCTCAAACTCTCCTATATTTGCAAATCAAGTTATGCCATTTATATAATAACCCACCATCTTCTTATATTATGTCTCTTGTGTCCCATTTTGATAAATTACAAATTTACCCTTGTACCTTGTACAAATTCCAGGTTTCGAAATTTTCTCACTTAGCAAAATAATAATTACGAAAAATTTCCAAATGCGCTAATAATATAACCTAATTATGTTTAAAAACAACTAGGGTGTATTTTAGGGTGTTACAATTCTCACCCCCTTAAATAAATTTCGTCCTCGAAATTACATGAATTGAAGAGATGAGGGGGTCATGCCCTCGTTATCGGTCCCGGTTCCCAGTAATAAACAACTCGTATAGTGATGTTGCGAAAGCACTTTCTGGAGGGACTTGCTTTGTTAAAATGCTTGTCTTATTTCACGATCTAGAATAGCTTTCGACTCTTCATCGAAAGTGAAATCCTCTTGTACTTAAATATCTGGAACTGGTAATATTTGCGATGTATCATAATGATATCTCTGAAGCATAGACACATGAAATACATCATGTAATTTGGCTAACTCGGAGCGATTGCCAAAGCGATCTGTCTTTGGTCGACTTTTCGTCTTGTAGGTCAATGAATCTTGGACTCAATACCTTTTTCTTCCAAAGCGGGTATGCACCCACAGAGAGATAATTTTAAAAACAAGCACATCTCAGGCTTCATACTCTATATCTTTTCTCTTCAAATTAGCATAAGACCTTTGTACATCCTTTGTGACTTCCAACCTACGTTGAATAATCTGAGAACTTTTCTTCTGTGTCTTTACTAAATTAGGACCCGATAATCTTATGCTCGTGCAACTGCATCGACACATAGAGGTTCTACATCTTGCTCCATCTGAAGCTTCATCGGGGCCATACCCAATCTTGGGCGATAAGCGTGTTATAGGCAAATTCCATGAGTGTAATGTACCTATCGACTTGAAAAATCTAATACACAGCAAAGCATATCTTCCAACACACACCGTATCACTCTTTAGTATCCATCGTTTGTGGATGGAAAGCAGTGCTAAAAGTCAGTCTCGTACCAAAAGGCGTATAATTCCTTCCACGGAACCTTGACGTATTAAGCGGAGTGGATGCGATTAGGACAACTATCAATAAGGGAATCCCATACAATTTGACAATTTCACTCACATAAGTTCGTGAGCGATCGTATTGGAGTAATCCAATCGGCCAGTAGGAAGTGGCGGAACTGAGTCAATACGTCCATAATTACCCAATGCATCGTGTTTCCTTTTTGGGTGAGAAGCCGTTCTGAAATCCATAGTAATGTTATCCCACTTCCATTGGGAGTGGAAGGGGATTGATAAATCGGATGGTACTTGGTGTTCAACCTTTGCCTGGCCGACACGTCGAGACAGATACGTACTCGGAAATATCACTTTTCATCCTCTTTGATAATGCATTTCGTATCTGATACATTTTATTACCTCCAGGGTGCATGGTGAAAACAATATTATGGCTTTCATATAATATCTTCTTTCTGAATCCATATCATTAAATTTTACATAATCTACTCTTGTACAACAAACCTCCACTTTCATACATGGCATAATCGGTCGTGTCTCGATCTTGACTACTTAGATCTATCTTTGTAACTTGGTATCATTTTTTTGAGCATTTGTATCATTTGGCTTCAAGTCAGGTATAACTCCTCAAGGTGAATAACAAGGCTCCATCGGAATCAAATCTCAGTCATAATCTTTGAGCGAAGAAGAAATCATTTTCTCCGCTGGAACATGCCGATTACATTTTGCTTTCAAAGGTGGTAATCAATTATCTGATCATGGTCTTTAAACAATTATGCCGGCGTTGCCTCGAGGATTCAGTCTTTTGCTTTTTACTTAGTACTTGAGACTCTTATGATCGGTGTAAATTCTACACTTTTCCCTATATAAGTAGTGTCGCCATATTTTCAAAGCAAACACTACTGTAACCAACTCTAGGTCATGAGTGGGATAGTTTTGTTCACGCGGTTTCAACTATCTGGAAGCATAAGCCACCACTTTCGAAGATCACATCAATACATCCCGAATCTATCTCGAAGCATCATTGTACCTAGTATAATCCTGGTAAATTTGAATCAAAGCGGTGCCAATAATCTTCTATCTCACCTAAATGGATGCATCCACTCATAAATATAACCGCTCCTTTACGGAGTAATCTCGTAAAAGTGAGGATCTTATAATGAAATCCTTATTACAAATCTCAGATGACAACTTTCTTCAGCCCGAAACTTCGCCTTGGTTACATTTCAAGGTGGCTTCGGTCATGATTAGCCCCGATTTTCCATAGGTCCACTCCTAATACCTTAAATGAGATACAATATGACTTTAGGAATGACACTTCCATGACCAAAATCACATTTACTTAACTTTGCAAATAAGCGATTCTCAGGAAGTTTGAAATACTATCCTTAAATGGTGTTCATGTTCTGTGCATCCTTAGAATGTTACCGGGATGTCATCGATAAATACCACGACAAATTGATCCAAATGGGGATGGAAAACCGATATTCATCAGGTCCATAAATGCAATTCGACCCAAATGGCATTACCAAAAACTCATAATGGCCATATCGAGTTCTAAATGCGGTCTTCGGCACATCTACTTCCTTTACTCTCAACTGATAATATCCAGATCGCAGGTCGATCTTCGAAAAGACACCCGCTCCTTTCAACTGATCAAATAAATCCTCTATTCTTGGCAACGAGTACTTATTCTTAACTGTCACTTTGTTTATTTGCCTGTAGTCAATGCACATCCGAAGAGTGCCATCTTCCTTCTTAACAAATAAAATCGGCACCCCAGGTGAGACACTAGGTCGAAGATAAACCCTTATCAATAGCTCCTGTAGTTGAGGTCTTGACTCTTTGATTGAGTTGGAATTAAATGCAGTAGGAGGGTGGCCTCGAAATAGGAGTCGTTCCCTGTACTACTTCAATAGAGAGATCCACTTCTCTTTAAGGTGGTACTCCCAGTAATTCCTCGGGAAATACATAAGGGAACTCCATAATCACAGGAATAATTTTTAAATTCACTTACTCTCTTTTGGAGTCAAGAATCAAAGCCAAAATGGCTTCACAACCTTTTCTCAGAAAACGTCGGGCTTCCATAGTTGAAATAATTTTCGATATTGATTTAGAACGAATACTCTGTACTGTTACTTCTAATAGGTCAGAACATTTAAGCAGGACTATTTTCTTATCACAATCAACTATGGCCCGCAATCCATTCTAGACAATATAAAAAACAAGGACATCCGCATTAGGCCAACACATTACTATGTAGGTACATCCTTAATCTAAGACTCTTCGAAGCTAAACACAGGCTTTGATACCACTAAAGCGTAGCGCCCTCAACGACACCCAGTGTCAAGCGAGGAGTGTCATTTTTTATAAACTTATAACCTTTAAGCTTGTTAATTCATATAATGTTAAACATTTAACTTGTCTATATTACGTAGCCGGCGGTTACAAAATATCTGAAGCTCCGCATATGGAAGTGTTCAGCATTTACAATATTTGTGTTTACAAAAACAAAACATATACAAAAACCAAAAGGTCTTTAGTGGGCACCCTAGTAGTGTGTTGCCCTTGGTTGCGATGTGGAGTGTGGGACTTCTCGTTTACGCTTCTCTTGGCGCACCTACCGCCGGGATGAAGGCTTGCAGTGCTAAGCTTTACGCTTAGTGGGAATAAACTCGTGGATGACCACTAACACGAATCATCACACTTCTATACACATGCATATACAACTAACATCTCATATCATTTAAACATGCTTATACATTTCTCATATTTACTTATCATACCATGTTTCATTTCTTATCAACGTTCATATACATTTCATATCATTTACCGCTTTGCTTATTGTTCTTGTCACAATATGGTTGTCATCGCGCCATGTGCTATCTTCTCTTATCATATCATATCATTTCATATGTCATATTCAAGTCATTTTTTTATGTTTCACGCATGCATAAACCTTAGAAGTGGATAAAGGAACTATAAGGGCAGTGTTGGCATACTCACCATCTGGCTTGGTGATCTATAAGGGCCGAAAGGCGTATTATCATTATGCTTGAGACAATGACCATCTATAGGGCAAGGCGCTGTTATCGATATGCGAGACAATGACTATAAGGAGCCTGAAGGCTGTAATATTGACAACGAAGCCAACTTATCAGTATCTTTGCGAGACTGTTTTTCCCTAATAGGCATGCCCATCTATCCCTCTCTTAGGGTTCTAAGCGAAACAATCTATGTGTATTTTATGTTCGGTACATATCTCATATTCTAGAATAATTATTGTCATCCCGGTGATCATATGTGATATTTAATCATTTGATAAATATCTTTGCATTTTCATATCTCATTATATGCATGAATAACTATGGTTACCATGTATGCTTATGAGTTATTTACTATCATTCCAATTTCATCAAACTATATATGGATGGATTCTAGACTCCAAGGGCTTTCCATAGAGTCTAAGACATCCAAAATGGAGTTTGGACAAAGAAACTATGACCATCCGAAGTTGAAGGCTTCCTATGAACAGTGACTACGAGCAGAACCAGCAAGTCCTATTGTTTTTCGTGATTTCTGGACCTAATATGAGTTCCAATTTCATCAAGATATATATGGATGGATTCTAGACTCCAAGGGCTTTCCATAGAGTCCAATAACATCTGAAACGGAGTTCGGACGAAGAAATTATGACCGTCTGAAGTTGGAGGCTTCCCATAAACAGCGACTACGAGTAGAACCAGCAGGGCCTACTGTTTTCGTGATTTATGGACCTAATATGAGTTCCAATATTATCAGTATATTTTGATTACATCTTTGAGAACTTTCCATAGAGTCAAGAACATGAAGCGGAGTTCGGACGAAGAGTATGACCATCAGAAGTTGGAGAAATTTTGACAACATCTCCCTTAAAACCCCAATATTTCCTTAATACAAATATTCCTCAATTGAGGATTACAATCAACTAACCCAAGTCCAAAACACAACCAATATACCAAGTAGGTTCTTTTAGACCCAATTCATCAAAAAAAAAAAAGGGTTTATGGTTTCTTCTTCATCAAACAATTCCACACAAAGTCAAAGTCAAATAATGCATACCAAAATCATAGTTTCCGCCTACAAGTTCCATACAAAACTTAACAAATTCCAAACCTTTCTTTGGATTTCTTCTCCTCCTCCTTCTTCTTCTTCTTAACCTTCTTCTTCTTCTTCTTATTTGCTTCTTCCCCTTCTCTCTACTTCTGTGTGGGCTCTCCAAGATGAGAGAGGGGGGAGGGAGACGATTTGGTCTCACCCAGCACAACATTTAATTCTCCTTTTATTGCACTTTGTCCTCAAACTCTCCTATATTTGCAAATCAAGTTATGCCAACATATAATAACCCACCAACTTCTTATATTATGTCTTTTTGTGTGTTATTTGACAAGTTACAAATTTACCCTGGTATCTTGTACAAATTCCGGGTTTCAAAATTTTCTCACTTAGCAAAATAATAATTACGAAAAATTTCCAAATGCACTAATAATATATCCTAATTATGTTTAAAAACAACTAGGGTGTATTTTGGGGTGTTACAATAAGAGATTCAACGATTGGAGAATTCGGTTAAGCAGTTGGAGGAAGCTTCATACTAACATGCAATAGAACTAAAAGAGTTAATCGAGAATAGTGACAACAATGAACCACAAAATGGATCAATTACTGGAAGATTCAATGATTACAACGGTTTCTATAAAAGTTGATGGTGTAATCCCAACCAACCCGATAATGGTTGTAATGGTTTCTATAGAAGTTGATGGTGTAATCTGACCCGACCAATAGCCAAGGATTTGCCCCTAACACCATGGATACCCAAACCAGATTTTCTAAATGAGATTTTCCAACTTTTGAGGGAGAAAATCGTACAGGTTGGGTGTGCAAGAGTGAAGGGTTTTTTTTTTTTAAGTATAATGCAGAGTTAGGATCAAGAAAGTCAAGGACCTGCTCTATCAGTAGAGAGCCAAGGCCCTTTGATTGGTTACGAATTGTGAAACTCGACAAAATACCTAAATTGGAAGATGTTTGAGGTGGACATAACTACACAATTAGGACAAGGAAATTTTGGATAAATTTTCTTAATCAAGAAGATATTTCACGCCCAGATGCCAGAATGAAGAGACAAGAAGACATTAATGTTACACTAGTGACAAAAGGTACAAACCAGGACATAAGTGTAGGAGGCAAAATTATGTGTTGGATGGGAAGGATGATGGTGACATGGTTGGTGAAAGTGAAGAACCCAGTGGATAGGAGAGTAATTAACGCCTTGAGGACAAAGCATTTTGAAAGGGTCGGAATTATAACAACCCGATTTAATGATTTTAGATTTTATTCAGTATTTTAGGTTTTAGTTAAAATTTTAATTGTATTCCTTTCTTTATTGGATTCCTTTTAGAATTTTAGAATAAATTATATTTTCGCTTATGATTATATTTCTTGTGGAATTCCTTTTAGGACTCCATTTAGAATTACTTCTGTTGATTCCTTTTAAGTTTATATTTTTAGCTATAAAGGACTAGCCATCTCTATAGTACATTGTTGAAGAAAAATTATTTTACTTTTAATAAAAGTTTATTTTATTTTATCAAATTTGTGTATTATTCTTCTTGATCGTTACATCAATGAAGGCCGTGAGATTTGGGTAGGATAAAATGTTTGGCTTTTTTCTGAATAGCAAAATTTTAAAAAAATTAGTAATGAGTTAGAATAAAATGAGAAAACAAATGGACTGAATGCTGAAACTAACTCTTCCTCTACATGGAAAAGGGTGTGGGCCAGTTCATCAAATCCTCTATCGAGGCATCATGAATCCTTAGAATAATAGTTTCTATAACTACCTAGATTGAATCTAGTAAAGTAAGTAAAACCAGACACCAAAAGTCTATTCAGCTCTTCCTTTATGCGGAAAAGATGTGGGAATCATCCGTGAAGTATCATCTCCCATCTTCAATATCCAGATTGCCCTTGTATATCAAGCTTGTGGCACCCCACCTGCTCCCAACACTACAAGGAAAAAGTTAATCAATGACACGTTTAATAAGTCATTGAAGAGTTACAATGACACTTCCCTAAAGTGTCATGGTCTCGACTATCATTGTATAAGTTTACACACAATGACACTTATTTCAAGTGTCATCTTTGTGAATCAAAACTATGACATTCATTTAGCGTCATTCTCTGCTCCATAATATTTCAATCAATAACTTATTAACTATGACACTTATTTGAGTGTCATTGATTTCTATATGTTTTTGTTTTAGAATCATGACCTCTGAAATTACAAGTGTCATCATTTTTATCACATTAAAAATCTTATTTTCATTAATTTCATTTGTTATAAATCCTGATATAACAATATAATTATTGAAAATGTACACATAATATGAAAGTAATATAGAGGAGAAAAAAAAATCAAAGTAATATGGATAAAGCTACAAAGTTATCGATATATACATTGATCCAAAGTACAACAAATATTCCCAACAAGTTTCATAGATTCATGGGTAGGGTACCAAAATGTTCTTTAATTTGTTGGTAGTGGAGGACCTTTCTGAAGTCTGGCCCATCAAAATCACCACATGAGTCCATCCGTTCCTGTTCAAATGTAAAAATTAAGTTTTAGATATAGAAAACCAAGAAAAAACTTTGTAGAGTACCAACTAGACTAAGACATCGATTTATTATTTTGATGAGTGCTAGTGTGGTAATTTTCAAGGTATTAAATGAACATTGAACTCAAATTAGAATATCCTTCAATAGAAAAGAATTCCGCAATGATAACTTGTAAGATACAAAAGTGACGATGGAAGCCGGCTTGTAGAAAAAGAGAATGACATAAAACAAAAAGGTTTGCACAACATTATGTACATTCTTAATATCTGAAAAATAACAAAGTGCTTCACAATAACAAGAATTATAGGATATATAACCATATACTTGGGTATAACTTTCTAAACTATAAATAAGTAAAGTATTAAAGTCTAAACAAAGTGAAATTCAATTTATTCTAGAAGGTTTCAATAGAATTGAAATTTCAAATAAAAAAATACAAAAAATGGATTAATATTAGTAGCATAAAGAAATCTAAGTTATACTTATAAAATAATATAATAAAACACATAGATAAACAACAAATCTTAGAACCAGCAACCAATGAAGACTTAAAGCTCAATGCTCAATGAAAAGGAGATATCCTTCCATACACTTAGTATCAATCCAAAAAGCAACGATTACTGATTCTACCATAACGTGATTTTTAGCTTCCCAAAATAAAATTCCTGCATTTTGAAAGCAGTTATAATAAGAAAATAAACTAAAAAGAGGCAAGAAATAGATCTAAAAGAGGCAAGGATAGTACCATATATAAGTAAACTCCAATCACTATTTAAATATCTATATTTTTGTCATGAGGGAAAAAAATTCAAAATGCATAAAGGAGTAAGTAAAGTAATCAAGCAATTGTAATGTCAAATTGATATATAAATCAAATTTATAAATCTCTTAACCTCCACAAATACAAAAAAAAAAAATAACAATAAGTTATATTTTTATATGAGATAAACTCATCAACTACAAGTAAATGATAAAAGTTCATAACATGTATTTTTGTGAATGGCAGAAAACTCTCTTTCAAAATGTAATTAAAAATAGTTACTAGAAAAATGTTCATAAATTTATAAGGTGACTACTTATTCTAGATATAACACTAGGAAAATCATAGTAATGCATTATAGCTAAATAACTACATAAAACAAAAATTGCTTGTAGATTCAAATCATCAAGGTGAGCATCATCAAAATATTCTTTATCAACTTCACATTAACTTTGATGAGTTATTTACCAATAAAGCAAAAAAATTGATACAAATATAAGGAAATTCATTACATTGTACCTTCAAGCAAAAGTTATTATCAATTCAGTCACTAGTAGGACCCATTCTGATCGTACTTCATCTATCTCAATTTATTTTATAAGGCTTTCCCATTAAACTAATATGAGTAACATACACCATTGATTAGTTAAAGTTGATATAGTAAACAATAGGAATATTAGACAATTTATTAATAAGTATATATTAACCTTTGATGTGAGATGCCTTGAATCGTATAATGTCCTTCATGTATCTCATTACATATAATATCCATATTCTACACCACAACTCTAGGACACTATAAATGAAAATGTATTATATTGTGATCCTTAAATTAAAGTGTATGATTTTTAGTACTTTAATACTATGAACTGAAATTTATAAATCACAATCAAGTGAAATAATTTATACTAACCATGACCTTTACCCATGTAGGCTCTCTCTTAGATGTTTTCTTTGTTGAGCAGATGGATTCTTAATACCTTTATACAATTAATAATATAAAGTATATATCATCAATCATTCAAGTCTTGCAATTTATAAACACATGTTTAACAATATCCTTCATGTGGCCCAACTGAGGGTGTCCGTTGACTTTCAGTCAACCTGAAGTGTCGTGGATGTCGAGGTAACCCGACACCACTCATAGAATTAAATGAGTCTTTAATGGGGAGCTCTACCCGAGTACAAATGATTAATGCCAAGGGTGCAATTTTGAACCCTATATTAGATAGGTTTTGAGTGCTTTTTTCTTGCTATTAAATGTATCATTTCTGCAATTGAAGTATTTCAAAGTCTTCTTAGTAACTTTTATGCTGTTTAGAGTATTTTTGTTTGTTTTGCGAGAGTTTTGCGCACTTTAAGATTCGATATGGGATGTGATGAATCATTGAAGTTTGAACTCAGAGTGTCGGCCATCAAGCAGCCAAGAATAATGAAAAACTGAAGGCAAAGTCAGAATAAAATTGATCTGATAGAAAGCGGGAAATACTTGATGAAAATCGACAAACCGGCAATTTTAAATCAACCTGAAGAATTTATTTGGGATTAAATTTAAGCGGAACTGGCAATTGCAGATCGACGAAATTGTGGATTTTAAATGAACTTACCCGGGTTTTAAGCTAGGCAGCGTTCCTAGCGAAATTTCATGATTCGCTGCTGAAAATTTATTAATTAGCGAAAATTTCGCCTGGCTAGTGTGAATTGCTGAGCCTTGGCGAAATTTTCTATTTTTCGTGCATGGTGATTTGCTACTGAAATTCTTGAGTCTAAGCGAAATTCTTTGCCTCGTCATGTTTTGTAATTGTATAGCAAACTTCAAATTTGGTGTATTACTCTCTTGTCCTTCTTAGCCAATTGTTAGGTTTTTGGTATTTTCATGTATTGAGGTGGCTATATGACCCTCTCTTTTTATGTCGATAGGGGTGCAGGAAATAACAATTTGGGGAGAAGAATTTGTAGTTTTCATTTTTGTAATGTAAGTCTGTTAATTTTATTTAGGGTTTCATTTCCTCTTATCTCCCTCTTTCCCTTATTTTCTCATTTGCAAACACCCTCTTGAGATGACAACTCGAGATGCTTGGGTAAGCCTCTTTTTCTTTGAAGGAAGGAAGTGAGCTTGGTAGTGGGGCATATGCATGTTGTCTCTTGTGTTAAAAAGCTCACAGTGCTGTATTTATGGCCCTCGTCTTCTCAAATTGGGTTGAATAGCATTTAATGTTATTGATTTGTAATACTCTCCATGCTTTGGGATACAGTGTATACTTATTGCTAGATACCTTGTGGTTTTTAGATGAACTACGAGCCTGCAGTGATATTGTGCCCGGGGTTTCAAGGCGGAGCCATGGCTGCATGCTACACGTGTTGACTCAAATAGGAGTTGTTGTTAGGGTGAGGTTGCTAGTTAAACATAGATCCGGTTATGCGGAGACATAGGTTGCTTGTCACATACTTGAGATACTCGAGACCTTGTTTGCCCCTAATTTACCAAGTTAGTGACCTAAATCTTCAAAGTTAACACTTCACTTTAGGTTTTGTTTCTGATTCTCCAACCTACTTTACTTGTTTTTTGACAAATCGAAAAAGTCGAATAGAAAGCCTTGCCTTTTTACACTCATCGTATCATTCTTAGGATGAAAACCCATCCCGTGTTCGACCCTAGTGCTATCTTTGCAGTAGCTTGACTAAGAGTAGTAGAGAACAGGTGTATATAAATTTTGTTTGATTTTAGCTCAGCCTACTGTGTACGAATCCAAATGGCGCGTTGCGGTTGATGGTGCAGGCTCTTGTGGTAAGTTGAAGTGTACTTGTGATCAACATCACAAGTGAAGATAACCTTTTTACCTCTTTTTTTGTCACTCGGTGCGAGGAGGCGCCGGTTTTCGATACTTTGCGGTGGCCTGCTTGTTTACGCTTTTAGTCAGTTTAATTTTTGTTATTTAACTGTAATCTTTTGCGAAACTCTGTAGTTTGCTCTTTATTTGTCTCACAATTTGTAACGGTGTTTATGCAACGATTAGGATAGAGACACATCGGGTGCATAGGATAAAGTACTGGCCGGCCTAGCTAGTGAGTCGGTGTGCATGCGATACCATGGATCCATACGAGGAACCATGAGTCGACAGGAACCCCGGCCAGATCGAATGCTTGCAGGGCTTGCGAGGATCACATCACCCTCACAGAGTTAGTGCCCCATCTGTATCAATCCTCTGGCAGAGATGTAGCGGTGAGGCCATATTAGTACCCCTGCTCACATATCATGGTATGGAAAATGAAAATCCATACACTCTTATTAGGGATTTTGAGGAGGCACTACCTTGAGAGGTATGATGGACATGAGATTCTTGAAGCTAAAAGCATTTCCATTGACTCTACAAGGACAAATTAGATATGGCTCAACTCGGTAGGGCCTGGGAACCGTCGAAATTGGTACGAGTGAGCTGAATTCTTGAAGAAGTTCTTACGGTGCTCATGAACTAATAATTTGAAAAGACAAATTTATGCCTTTGCGACTCATGATGGTGAGAGATTTTACAGTGTTGGGAAAGATTTATGGAAACCATGGAGTGCTGTCACATCATGGGTTTGATACTTGGATGTTGGTGAACCCACTTCTGTGGTGGTATGTCTCCTGCTGCCAGCGACTTTTGGAAGCCATGTGTGGAGGAGACTTTTTAAGTAAGCATCACGAAGCCATGGATTTTTAAATTACGTGTTGAAGCTTCTAAGGGTTGGGATGAGCCTAACCACAGAGAACAGAAGGATGAGACCCACGATTAACCTAGAGGAGGATTTATACCGCGGAGGATATGAGAAATTAAATTTGGGATTTCAACCTTAGCTAGGAAGGTGGAGGAGCTTGAAGGAAAAAGGCTCCATGAAGTACATGCAGTGACTGAAAATCCTGCACACACCAATCCTTGCACTAATTTCCAATCCCCTGTACATCCAGTAGAACCATGTCCCATGGCCCCTGCAGTGAAGGATTTGATGTCAGAATGTGCAAACAACGTGGGACAGTCAAACCCACAAACAATCGATGCTCCATATGTAATACTTACAATTCAATGGAGGAATCACCCAACCTTGCATGGAGACCCAACCCCCTGTATGTACCCCGGGGGCCAAACCTCAGTTTGAGTACTCTATCACAACAACCACATCCCTCTTCTCGGTGGAGCAAGCCATATTGAATTTTAGGGAAGTAAAAGTGGTAGGCAACTTTGTTGAGAACAAAAGGAATCAATGTGCAAGCGGAACAAAGGATTGATCTTGTAGAAAGTACCTTGAATAAGAGAATAGATGGAGCTTGAGAGCAATCTCAACCAGAAAATTGACAACCCTACGATTATTCAATCACCAAGATCAACAAGTTGCTAGAGGTACAAAGAGAGGTTCCTTCACGAAACACTAAATCTAAGGAATTCGCGAGGTGGATCATCAACAATTCGGGAATGGATGAAGTTAAGGCTATAATTACCACGAAGTGGAAAAGGGTGATCAACCTATCACCAAAACCTGTTGTTGAAGAACCTAGGCAAGGAAGAATTGCAATGCGACATATTCTCCTAAAGGGAGGTTGATGAAATCTGACATACCACCTCCGTTCCCTGAAGCACTTAGAAATTAAGAAGAGGCATCTCAACAAGCGGGCATCTTAGGAGTCTTAAGGAAAGTGAGTTCATACCTTTATTGGACATAATCAAACAAGTCCTGCTTATGCAAAATTTTTTGAAGATCTTTTTACGATCAAGAGGATTAGGCATTGAGAAGAAAGCATTTCTCACTTGAGACAGTCGAGTGCCATAATCAAGCTTAAATACTGTCAAATACAAGGATCCAGGGTCTCACAATTTCGAGTCAATATTGGTGGAAGTACATAGACAAATCATTGCTTGATTTAGGAGCAGTGTTAATCTAATGCCCGTATTCATTATCTGGCTTGAGTTGGGTTTAGGTGAACTTAAACCTACCAACATCACGCTATCATTGGCCCGATGGTCGGTAGAAAATCCTAAGAGGATAGTTGAGGATGTCTTAGTGAAGATAGACAAATTCTACTATCCAGTAGATTTTGTGGTGCTTGACACTGAGCCAATTGCAAATGAACCCAATCATGTGCCAATCAAATGCTTAGGAAGACCGTTTTGGCCCACGGCGATGCAATCATCAATTGCCGAATGGGTCATGCAGCTAACCTTTGGTAACATGACTTTAGGTTAAACATCTTTCATTTGAACAAACATGAGTTGCTAGAAAATGAAAATCAAAGAACTAGCCAAGTTGTTTCAATTGGTCGAAGTGTGCGGGAAAGCAAAATGTCAGAGTGCAGGAAGATCGGTCAGCAAGATGAAGAAGGTTTAGTCTTGCCGCCGACGCATTGCAAACCAATTGCTCAATTCGAAGCCATCCACAGAGGAATGATCGCGTTTGGGCACCCTGACACCATGGAGTCAGCCGGGCTCTTGCTGGTTGAGAGATCATTCTCCTCGACCCCCCTTGAGTAATTTTGGAATTGAACTGGTTCGGTGTTTTCGAAACAGTTGAGTTCATGATCTTTACTTTACGTCTTAAGTTAGTTAATTTTGATAGTTTCGGTTATTTTTGAGAAAATTTTTTAACAGCATTTTCATTTTCATAATGTTAGTTTGTATAGTATAGTATTTGTGTTTTAAATTTTAATTCACAGTACATATAACAGTAAATTTTATAATAATAATTCTTATTTTATATATTATTAATTAATTTAAAATTTTGAAATACGAGTAGTGTACTTTCGGTTTGCAGGCAATTCATTTAAAAATAGCGAGGTGGCGAGGAAGATACCGGCGACCCATGTTGGTTCTATATAAACACGGGAGGGGATAGCCAAATAGTGCTTTATATTTTTCCCTCCCACTGGTAGATCTCTGCCCGAAACCTGAGCTCGACGCGCGCCGCCAGTTTATGGCGCCACTTTGTAGCGTTGGCGTGACCCTAACGTAGCGATACCTGCGCCTGTGCATCTTGCCCTTACCGCCGCGCATGCGGCGGTGGTAGGCGGCGAGCATCACCGCGCGCCTTCGCGACCGATCACGGCCCGGACTAGGCCGTCTTTGCGAACCTTCGATGAGCCTCCATTGCGATTCGAGGCTGCCAGTGCCTTTAGTTATTTTGGTGCCACGTCGGCTGATAGTTATCGAGCCTTTGTTTGGTAGTCAGGCTGTTTTTCGTTCGCGGCAGGTAAGGCCACGTTCATCGGCTTGATTGAGAGAGTGACTCGGTGTCCGAGAGCCTCGGTTGGAGATCTGAGCCTGTTTGCATTTTCGATGAGTTAGGCGCCGATCATTTTATTTCGATACTCGGTATGGATTCGTACTCGGTGGGTCGCGTGTGCGCGGTGGTCGATTACACCTGAGAGGCCCATTTCCGGATCCCAACTCGGTACCATCCACGGTCCTCGGCGTACCTGAGGAGCCTCGGGATTTCGGCCTTCTCCGAACCGGATGGGACCGGGTAGCATCCTGTACCTCGAAGGAGAGTTAGGCTCGGGCCCTCAGCGGGCGGCCACGGCCGGGCCCGGGTGAGTCATCATCCTCGACCTTGGCCGTCACAGTCATCGGCACAGGCTGACTTCATCACCTCACGACTGTACTTCGCCTCGAGGATTGAAGCTGGCCATTGTTCGTAGGGAACCGAATTCCGGGGGAGATGTGCGACCATCATGGTGGTTCATCGAAATTAAATGCTATGGCGATCCTCACGCGCGAGGCGATCTAGATGCAGAGTCCATAAAGGTGTGATGATTATTAGCTATTGCCTTTCATGACCGAGCGGTGTGCTACCCACAGTGGTCTTTGCGGTTCGCTCGATGGCGTCTAGAGGATCGGCTGATCGCGTGAGCTCCGGTTCGGTATTGATGATCGCCAGCAGCGGAGTACTCAGCGGCCGATATTTAAACGACTGCGCTGCGTATCTGTGTACGTCTTGAGAGATTCTGATTGGGCCCACCCGCCTCACAGGGAGATGATTAGAGCAGCGGCGAGGCACGCTATTTGGACGAGTATTTCACGGGCGACCAGCCTCTCAGTCTTTGTTGCTCGACCATCACGTGGGGCGAGCTTATTTAAAGCCGGCATTACGTCTGTGGAGGGAGCCATGTGGAGGCTCTATCTACCGGATCTCGGGGATTTTGGTTCAGTCCCTGCGGCGGTGATGGCACTCTCTTTGTGATTCGAGGAGGATCCGTGGAAGGACTGGTACGGCGAGAGAGAGCATTCCGCTACTTATCTTGGGAGCTCCTTTGCCATGTTCTCGAGGCATGCAGGTTTCGGCGGAGCCCGGGATTGAGAGGAGATTCGATGCCCCTAGTCATGTCGATTGGGCGGGTGATGACTATGCACAGTATCTTTCCACCGACCATAGGACCGGGAGAAATTAAAGTCGGGGAGGCGAGGACCTATCACGGATGATATACACGCTTACGGGCCGAGATGAGAGTCGGCTACCTGATTCACCTCCATCTCCTCCTCCACGGACTACATCGGCGGTACACCCAGCGGGAGATACTCGGCCCGTCCTAGCCGGTACACCATTCGTCGGAGTACATTCATGCCGGCTCTAGAGATGGCCGGTGTGATGGATGCCATCGCTCACTAGCGACTACGAAGGCGACGGGGATCGGCCCGGCCCGGTGTCTCTATGCTTGGATCATGGCGCGCGGGCCTTCCTCATGTTCTGTCAGAGAGAGCCGCCTGAGCGCCTTTATTTGGATGTTTTGGGCTGCGGCGGCAAATGGCTTGAGACCCACCACCACCCTGGCGGTGAGGTGGTTAGGTTTCTTTATGATTTTTGTATAGTTACCCGGCTTTATCAGCTGCCTACTAATTTTGATTAGGATTTATGTATTATTAGCCATAGTAGGCGGTGATATTTTTAACCATGTTTAGCTTTGATATGCATGTACTAACCACTTTGGCTATATCAAAGACCAATCGATATATATATACAAACTTTTTCATACCATGTTTTATTGCCTTTACCATGTATATTTGTTTTTCTTTTCAATTGAACAATTGAATTGCTACAATTGGACAATTGAATTCTTTTGTTGGAAAATTGAATCAGCATTTGTCACCTTTATGTTGGCCAATTCCGTACTTGAATGATTTTTGAGTGGGTTGCGGAGTTCAGCATGCTCCAGCGAAATTTCTCCCATAGCTAATTCTGCGCACACAGTTGTTTCAATAAGTACGTGAATTTGTTTACTTCCTTTAAGCTTTGCATAGTAGGCCTTGGGTGTTGGCAACCTAGGATAGGTTTGTGTTACCCACGTGTTGAAGACCCGATGTAGTCTTCGAAAAGGAAAAAGAAAAAGAAAAAAGAAAAGAAGAAAAGAAAATAAAGTCGTGAGTTTTGCCTTGAAGCTTAGAAACGCAGTCCGGGGGTGTATGGCGAAAGCCTTTGAAGCGAAATGCCTAGCCTTAATTGGTTGGGAGTCATCGATTTAGTGTTCGTTACATGGGTGGATGGAAATTGAGTATAGCAATTGTAGGTGCTTGATTTTTCGAAGTCATTGGTCAGGTGAAGCCTTTAGAGTTTGTGGTCAGTGATCCTTTTGGCTTGATGCCCTAAACCTTAATTGGTTGGGAGTCATCAGTGAATCCCCGTTACACGGACTTTGGTGAAGTCGAATTTTAAGCATTGCATCCTACAGTGTAGTTGAATAAAGAAAAGAAGTGCGTAACTATCATATCCAGGTTGTTCAAGCTTAAGGCCATCCGGTGCTGAGTTGGGAGGGACAAATTTTGCAGTTTATTAGGCGTAATACGATTATATAAAGAACCATTAGACTTAGATTGGAAATTCAGTTGAGAATCATCAGACGATATTGACCTAAATTGTTCTTGTATGGTTTGGCTCTTTCGTATCGGTTTTCAACGGTGTCCATTTTAGTTTAAGGTCACATTTTATATGTATATACCTTTTGAATCATAACATGCAGAAAATACCCACGGCCATCTCCTTTTAGTTTGCATTGCTAAGGCCTTAGCGTTCGGTTGGGGTGTGATTAATGCCCAAAAGTGCAATTTTGAACCACATATTGAATAGGTTTGAGTGCTTTAGCATTAATCATCATTATACCAATTAAAGTGTTCAAGTCTTCTTAGTAGCATATGCCATTTAAGTATTTTTTGGTGTTTCACGGGTTTTTGCGCACTTTAGAAGTTCAATATCGGGATGTATGATGAATCATGAGTTTGAACTCAGATGTCGACCATCGACTTGACCCAAAGAATCAATGAAAAGCGAAGGCAAAGTGAAAAATTGATCGTTAGAAGACGGAGGCAAAGCAATGTCGGCAAACCCGGCCAATTTCGCTAAGCCTGAAAATTCCATTGGGGATGCGAATTTAGCGAGGAGTTTAAGCGAAAATTTCGCAGGATTGTGAGTGTGGATTTTTAAGCCTAGACACCCGGGGGTTTTTGCTGAGCCTTTGTTCTGCGAAATTTCATGATTTCGCTACTCAAGAAAAATTTATTCGCTAGCGAAGAATTTGGCTGCTCGCGAGAATTGCCCGAGAAGCCTTGCGAGGTACTCTATTTCCATATGCATGGTGATTTCGCTACCTATAGCGAGAGATTCTTGATCCTAGCGAAATTCAACGCTCGTCATGTTTTGTAATTAATGTAACCGACTTCCAAATTTGGTGTATTACTCTCTTGTCCTTTAACAGCGAGTGTTAGGTTTTGGTATTTTTCATGTATTGAGGTGGCTATATAAGCCCCTTTCTTTGTAATCAATAGGAATTTTGGGGAAGCAATGATTTGGGGAGAGAAATTTGTAAGTTTTCATTTTGTAAATAAAGTCTCGTATTTTTATTTAGGGTTTATTTTCCTCTCTTCTCTCTCCTCTTTCCCTTATTTTTCTCGAGCACTTGAACACCTCTTGAGGATGTATTTCAGAGATGCTTAGTAAGCCTCTTTTCTTTTGAAGAGGAAGGAAGCTAGCTTGGTAGTGGGGCATATGTTGTCCTCTTGTGTTAAAAGCTACAGTATTGTATTTATGGCCTCTCGTCTTCTCAAATTAGGGTTGAATAGCATTTTAATGTTATTGATTTGACGATACTCTCCGTACTTTAGGATACGTGCCTACTTATTGCTAGATGCCTTGTGGTTTTAGATGATCTTTCTGAGCCTCGAAATGATATTTAATGCTAAGTTCAAAGCCCCGAAAGGGTCATAGCTGCCATGCTACTGTGTTGCTCAAATAGGAGTTGTTGTTAGGGTGAGGTTTGCTAGTTAAACATAGATCGGTTATGCCGGGGGACTATAGGTTGCTTGTCATAGCAGCGAGGATAAAACCAGGGACACTTGTTTGCCCTCTAATTTACCAAGTTAGTGACCCTAAATCTTCAAAGTTAACTTTTTACTTCACTTTGGTTTTTGTTTCTCAGTTCTCCTTTACGCCCACTTTGTTTTGAAGCAAATCCGAAAAGTCCGAATAGAAAGCCTTACCTTTTACACTCATACGTGTCATTCTTAGGATGAAAACCCATCGTGTTTCGACCCTAGACCACTATCTTGCGGTAGCTTGACTATGGCGATGTAAGACAGGTGTATATAAATTTTGTTGATTTTAGCTCAACTGTTTGTGGCGCGAATCCGCAGACACATCCCGACAATCATGACCACCGCAGATTACGTCAAAGTATAATGGCCGCGGGCCTGCATCGATACTCACAAAAATACATCTGACCATACAATAGTTCAGGATTAATAAATTATATTTGCAAACATATATCAAAAGTTTACAATTTTCAATACATGTTATACAAATAACTACCAAAGCCCTGTCAAACTTTCTTTTCATATGACCTCTAGTGGCGTCGTCCTCTAGATAAGCTCCTGGCTTGCACGAAATGATGATCCCTCGACAGGGTGGTAAAGCCAGTGGCTGATAATTTCCTACACAGGTTACTCCCACCCTAGTGCACATATCATGGTAAAACAATCACATTTCAAAGCATTTCACTTAGAACCTACTCGAATGTCTGCATGCTGAACCCGTGTCTCATGACTCCCTCATACATACCTAAGCCAATATGCGATAAAATAATCGAGTTTCAAAACAAAGCTTTTGTTCTCGAAAACTCACTACGAGTCGGTAAAATATTGGACTACCCTCGGCGAATTGTTGGATAACTCTCCCAGCAGTCATGGTCCTCATCCCAGTGATGTTGGAAGTCCCTCGAGCAATTTTTCGGGAGGGAAAATCTTCGTCAAATTCCTTTCTGACATTTCGTTTGTTTTTCATTCATGTCATGCCTCACTATTCTAGGCTGCCCCAGTGCATATGGAATGCATTTTGTCAATTCCAATAATTTTATGCTAATATATTCACATGCATATATATATATATATATATATATATATATTAACATAATTAAATCACATAAATCATGTTATGCAAATTCACCATCAATAACACCAAAATTAGCTCACATGGGCTAATTAACAAACACAAGCAATTCATTTTGAATAATTTAAACACATAAAAATTCACACAAAAATATTCATGTTACTATTCACATAAACAGTGAAACCCTCGGGTTACTATTCACGGCCACCAAATTTGGGATTTTCTTCACTCGGTTCAAAGGTTTTGAGACCGAGTTTACGGCTAAATCATGCCTCAGAATATCCCTAACCATAAACATGGCTCTTAGCCAAAGATTATAAGTAGGAAAGATCCCACACCTCTTGGGTTGTCGAACTCCACCCGAATCGGTGTCGGCGTGGCCCTCGCGCGTAGAGCAACTTTGCTTCTTGCTCGGTCGAGGCAGACGGTCAATCGGCCCCGGAATCCTAGAGAGAAGGCACACCTTCTCTCTCTAAAACTCAAAATCTGCACCTACTGTAAAAGTCGTTCCAGCCACTCCTCGTTTCTGCCCATTTTGCCTCTAAATGAAGAAGATGACACTGTTCATGTTTTGTCTTATTATCATTTAACTTTCATTTAATTTCCATCATGTCCCTTCTTCTAGATTTTTGACACTTGGCACTATCTAAGCCATCCATTTTCATCATCTCCCTACTCATGTAACATGTGTCACGTAAATTTTATGTGTGAGTGACTTTATCACATCATGTCTCTCGAAACCGGTTTTACGGCTGCGAGCACTTTCGGTGCCTCAGCGTGAAGTGAACTATCTCATAATTCGACCGAAATTGATGTGGTAGCTAGATTTCTGAGATGATTCAGCAGTGAAATCCGTTTCATCATCCGAGATCTAGAAAAATTTGGATTTTTACGAATAAACCGTTTACCCGCTTCAAAAAATTGATTTTCTCGGTTCTTGCATGAGTCATCACATGGTTGATGTATCGAGGTCGAGTAGTATGTTGTCATTGTCCTTGTCTCTAGTGCTACCAACACCCAATAGAAAACTGAAATATTTTTATTAAAGTGAGAATCTAGTAAAATATATAGTAAGGCACCTAAGCGTCATAAAACTTTACGGGTTGTATGGAATAAAAATATAGCCCGATCTGACTTGCATTCATTGTCGTTTGCAACCAGCGCCCGGCCTATTTTCGCCGTTGATTCTCCCATTCGGCTTTAGAAACCAATGAGGGTTAACAAAAGCAAATTGTTCTTTCATCTTTAAATCAACCATCTTCTTATACAAATACCTAGTGAAATTCAATAATCATTAAAAAGAATTATGAATATTTGACATGCATAAATATATTACTAAAATGAAAACTATAATGTAGCTAGCGGATAAAAAATAAAGAAACGAAGTTCTCTCACCATATGTAGAATATGATACAATTACCTGACACTTCCTTTGATAGGATTATCATATCCATATCTTCTTTCATGAGAAAGTTTCTAAAACCCTCTCCAAAAACATCACTTGGAATGTCTACTGGTTTTACTTTTTGATCATTGAACATTAGACTAACCATGGTGTCAAAGTTCTTAATATCTTGAGGATTTTCACATTTGCTTTTTAATTCTATTTTTATACTCCTTTCTATTTTCAATTTCTTGACTTCCTATAAAAAACATAAGGTTGAGTATCTCTTTATGTAGAATTGAAACACAAATTATGCTCATTAAATTATATGTAAATACCCAACAGCTTCTCCAATAGTAGTAATGTCATCAGGAATGGGAATTGGAAGTGATGTATTTGGTTCGTAAGGAGCATCCACTACTATAAGGTAGTTGGGACCAGATTCACAAACAATTGTCCCACCTACCACTATATTTTCCTTCCTTAATACAGCCAATTGACATTTTCTCACCTATAAAATTAAACAACCAAAATAAATTAGTAGTCATGTTGAAGAAAGTTTGCATGTGTAGTATAAAGAGTTGCATTTTTAAACTTTGACCACCTCTAAGGAGTTTTAGGTTTAAGCATTTTTAATTAACTAAAAACTAGTTAATTAAAAGCCAATACTTTTGAAGTTCTTTGAGTGTTGTTGGGGTTGATCTTCAACATCTTAGATGTGGGCACTCAACAAATTCAGGTATTACAAGGTGGTTTGTTTCAGGTTACAACTACCCATATAAGATTGAGATGTAGTTGATACAATTTCCGAAAGCTTTGCTAAAATGCCAGCCTCAAACTGAGCTTGTCATTCTTTTGATGCTTTCTTTAAAATCTGCATTGCACGTCGACCACGATGTGAAAATACCGTCGATGAGTGTAATGTTTCCCTTTACCACGTACTCGACCGCTATATTCAGGAGTTCCTAATGCTTGTGTAAGTATATCCTCACTCCCATAATAACTTTGACCGGTCTCTTGAGAATCCTTCAAGAGCTCATCCTACAACAAAATACAAAGTTATAAAGTTATGTTCCAAATATGTAAACAAATAGTTTTTGTCTAAACATACTAAGTTTAGGTTATAAATAAGAACCTACAATCTTCTCCTCAAAGGGTATGACAACCTCATCATAGTTTCCATCTTTCCTTTCCCTTGCTTTTTTCCACAAAATGCTTCTATCAATACTTTCAATACACCTAGATGTCACCATCTATGAGAATTTTACAATTGACATCATATATAGTTAGTTTTTTGATAAAATGTTTAGTATAATGAAAACATATATAAATATCAAAAAACATTATTTTCCACATATTAATTCTTGAAAACTTAAAGTTAATATCTATTAACTTACCCGTCTTCCTCAGTCTTGCATATCCTTTTCTACTTAGCGGTGATTGTATGCATGTTTCTTCCTTCTCTCTTTTGAACTTTCCTAAATTCACTAATTTATAAATAAGATTTAATAAGTACATTTCACTTAAGGCGATTAATGAATTTAATTCATTACATGTTAATAAAGTAGCATGGTTTAATAGTTTTACTTGAAATGCATTGAAACTGTCTTTGACAAGGATATTCCAATCTTCATCCTCGTGAAACTATATTCAGCAGGGTTTTCTTGACATTGTAAACATCTTTCAGATAGGATGATGTGATTCACGATCAGTAGTTCTTAAATGTTAAAGAACTTCTTCCTATTGTTTGCATGCAATTTCTCTTGCTTCTTTTATCCAATGTAAAAGAAGTCTGCAAATTATTACAAAATTATTAGTATCTTTATCTTTTAATGAATAATAATATGTTACCAATAGTCTTTTAGAGTATAAATAGGTTACCTCAATTGAATCCCACAATTTTTCCTTTAATTGAATGGGAACATCTCCTTGATCTTTATATCTAATAGGCACCATTGTCGCACCCGATACACCCAAGTAACTTGTGAGATGCACAGAAGTATCACCAACAAAAATCCCATCTTGGTTGTACTTGATGAGAAGCTTTATTCCTTTGCTCCTATTCTTAATGACCATTACTTTTCGGGTCATTCCTCGAGACTTCCTCTTTATAGGTTTTTGCCCATCATCTGCATCCATGCCTATAAGCAATGAAAACCAATTTACATTAAAATTAATGTGAAGAAGAATGAAGGAACCAAAAGGAAAAAGAGTTGAAATACCTTTTTCTTTGTCCTCGAACATTGTGATATCTCTATAAAACGTTAAATCAAACATTTTAGGAGAACAATTATAGTCATCCCATACAAACATACATGAAAACACATAAATAAATTGTTAATAAAAAGGAGTTTAGATACATTGCTCATTCATAAATATATTCTATTACATCATTAGCAAAACTTGCTGTCGAATCACATGGAAGAATTCTTTCAATCCAAATCCCTTCACTATCTTCCCGCATGCATATGGCTTGAGGTCGTCCATATCATCAAATGAATATTTTGGAATTGCACTAATGGAAGGATGATGTTCATTGGAACTTACATGGAGTCATCAACACCCTCCTTATGTAAGAAGTCTTTACGTGATAGGACGATTATTATCTCGGCTCAGGGTGGTCTTGCACATAGAAAACGCTGCTTGAGATGCTAAAATGAATGAATATGATTTATACGCCACCTTCGTCGAATCAACGATATAAAACCAAGTTAAATAAACTTTGTCGGGTTATTATTGTCAGCGATCCCCACATGGCGGAATCCCGAACGTTGTAATCAGATCCCCGAATGTGATATCCGTCCGGAAATTAGTTGACTACAGTGGCTTCGAATACTCGTGAGTGTCGGGTGACAGAGCATTTTCATCGGGCGAGTCTCCTTTGTCACGGGAGCTCTGCCCAAATCGCAGAACCTACATAAACTGTCCCAAGCAGTCGATATAACGAGTTTATGATTTAAAGCGGCCGCCCAGGCTACATAAGCGATACTCGATATACATACTTGACTATGAATCCAACTATATACCCAATGGTTACAAGAGTTCATATGTTTTTTGCTCTTATACAATACATACATTAAACTTAAAGTTCTAATATATGTATCATCAAAGCCATAACTAGACTCTTCTAATCCTCGGTCTACAGAATGATAGTTCCTTACGCTCCTGTGCACCGTAAATAATATCCTCAATGGGGTAAGGCTAATGCTCGATGATGGAATCGCCACTAAAGTGGGCTACTCACCACCCTAAGTGCGGTCATGATGTTCCAATGAAACACATTCAAGCAAATGCATGATCTAGCAGATATGCATGACCAGACTCCCGGATCCGAGTCCTCAGAGCTCCATCACACTTTCGCTAAGCCTCGTATGAAGATTATTATTTTGTTGAGTGGACAACCCTCAGATGTATATATCAATTGGTAGCTCAGAATGATGTCGATATATTATTTGTTTGTGGACTACCCTCAGGTGAATATCAATTGGGTCGCTCAGGCGATTGATATTTTTAATTTGGACTACCCTCGAATGATAATATTTTTAGACAACCCTCGAACCGTTTCTCTGGAGCTCATCTCATGCACTCACTCCTATAGTCTAGGGTGTTCCGGTGCATATGGAATGCATGTATGCCAATTCCAATACCGGTCTAATTCACATGTAAATATAAACATTAATATGTTTACAAAGCAGTCAATTCACCACCGATCATGTCATGCAAATTCTCATTTTCATACATCGAAATTAGCTCGGCTTGGGCTAATGGTCAAACACGAGCAATTTAATTTTAAATCACTTTCGACCAAACACATATTTTCACAAAAATATATTTTAGAAACGCTATTTCGAGAATAGTGAAACCCTCGATTTATTCAGAAAGTCCACAATCATCGGTTCACCTTGTGAACGCATTTCTCGGCCATTTAGGCCTCATTCCAAATCAATACATAATTTATTACAAATTTGGTAAAATGAAACACCCAGCGAACAACCCTCACGGTTATGGAGGCTCGACATTTTGATTTCAAAATTCATATCAATTACGTCCCGAGGTTTGGGGCCGTCAAACTGACCTAACGGCCTCATTCGACTGAAACATTTGTAAAACGCCATGGGAATAAAGCGTAAGTAGGGAGAAGCCCTACTTCGGAGTTTAGAGGAAACTCCCTAAATCCGGTACCCATGCGAATCCCTCTCCGCGTGGCGGTTCTCCTTCTTGTCGAGGCTGTGATTGGATCTTGGTATTTTAGAGAAGTTTCTCTCTCTGAAAATTCTCAATCAGTTACGCATCTCAACGCCTCTTTACGGTTCTCCATTTCCACCTTTTGCCTTTTGATTTAGAAGACAATCAACATGCAGCTTTTTGTCCTTTAGTGACTTGTCAAATCCCATGTGACCATTACGTCCGCCGTTTCCAGTTTAACATTGTCTATCTCGGCCGTCCATTTCATCATTTATCTACTCATACCACTTATGGCACATGAGTACTTGTTATATGTGACTTTTGTATCGAATCGTTTCTGACACACGGCAGCGATGCCTCGAAAAGCGTGCGACCGACTATCTCGGAATTTAGTCGAAATTTTCACGTGCTAGCTAGATTTATGACGATTCTGATAATTGAATCGGTTTCGTCGTCGAATCTGAAAGAATAAATTATGGATTTTATAGCGAAATAACAATTTTGTAATCGAGTCTGATTTTGCCTTATTATAAATTGGAATTTGCAAAGGTCTTATTCTCCTCCTTGAAAGGAATTTCGTCCCGAAATTCAAAACGATCATAATCAAATACATGCATATCGGCGTACTCTACCGTACATGTAAGCGAGTCATTAAATCTTATGACTAAACCGTGCCTTCATCCTGACGAAGGATCGGTGTATGTCGATGTCCTCGCTCCGTTGACTCCTCCACTCCATGAGTGCGCCATAGCACTCTCACTAGCCTCACGGTCTTGCGTCGTAAAAGCTTTGATCCTGGTATCAAGTACATCTTGATCCCTCGCCAGGTCCACGGTGCGATCTATCGTCCCCCGATCCCACTTTACATGGGGTACCGGATGCGGGTATACTTCAGCGGAGCATGGGCGTGAAACACCTCGTGGACACTGTCATCTTTGGCGGTAAGAAAGCTAATCGATGCCTTGTGATTACTGTCCTCTGAGTATGCGGAAGGCCCGATAAATCTCGGTATAACTTCCGCATTTCTTAGGAACGGCCACTCCTCTCTTAGGCATCACCTTGAAAAGCGTGATCTGACCTCGAACTCTAAGGGTCGACGTCGTACATCAACATAGCTCTTCTCACGGCTTTGAGCTAGTGAGAAGACGCTGTCGTATCAAGCTACCTTCTCGGAGGTGTCTGTCGGTCGGGACCCGATGATGGAGCTCTCTTATATCGGTCCAAACACTGCTGATGATCTACATGGCCTCCCATACAGTGTCATCTGTATACTCGCATGATAACTGTTGTTGTAGGTGAATTCCACTAAGGGCAAATGCTCCTCTACCCTTATGATCTAGAACGCATGCTCGTAGCATGTCCTCCCCAATACTGTATAGTCTCTCGGAATGACCATGCATGCGAGGGTGGGCTGTATACTCGTAGTATTGCGTGTGCCCATAGCCTTTGGAAACTCTTCCAAAAGTGCGCATCAAACCTCGAGGTCCTGTCAGGCACTATGGATCACGGTACTCCATGTAGTCGGACTATCTCTCGAATGTCTGGCCGGTAGAATCTCGAGGCGAGAGGTCATCGCCTTTCTTTGAAAATGTCTTGGAGCCGTGGCAGGTCCACTATCCTGTCTGGCTTCATGCTTATAACTGCGTCAGAGTGGCAGTGGGTCCTGAGTCCCGTCGTGGCGTGCTCGGCTTCCCTCGGCCTTATCCCGATGCATTTGAGTAGCCTGGCGGCGCCACGGTGCTCAGCCTTAACACGTTGACATCGTGAGACATCGTCGAGCGAAGTCCCTACGTGTCTCTTCATCCCATCACGATGAATGCTGCGACAAAGATCACGATGCGTCGCCGTGCCACACGGATGCCGCAGCGACTGAGAAGCGGTGAAACTCCCTTTGAGTCTCTCTCTTCGTCGGTTCGCGGGAACCACTGCAGTCCCTATAGCAAGCTGTCTGCATTGAGCGGTCCGACCTAAATAAACCGTGCACGTGTACTCGGTCCGCGATGGACAATATCTCTGCGTCCGCCCTTTGGGACTCAATCACTGCACGCTCCAGCGAGCGGTTGTAGCCACTAAACTCCCAGGTACCACTGAGTCTTCGTACATGCATCCTGGCCTGTCCTTGAGTCTCGGCGTCTGCCACTCGGGAAGCTATCTTGTGGCTCCTCGTGACTTAGATTCAAGTCATCCAATCCACCACATTTGCCTTGGGGATGGTAGTGCTGAAGTGAAGTCATAATCTCCTAGAGACTCTCCATCTGCGTTGCCTCGTGGTGAGGTCTCGTGTGAATACTTGGACACATGGTGCAGGTACCTCGAACTCTGCGCCATATAAGTAGTGGTGCCACTGAGATCTTGGTGAGGCTAGGGCGTGACTCGTGTCGTGTGTGGGGTGGTGCATAAGTGATTCTTCAGTGACGAAGAACCGTAAGCTCTTGCCCTCCGGTGCCATCCAAAACAAATCCCAATCAGGCCCTCGAGGCATCTGATACTGCTTTGTGTACCCACGTCCCACATCCAGGAACTATCGAGATGGGAGGTGATAAGTCTCCTCTTTGACTCTGGAATGCCTCCTCACATTCGGTCATCCCGATCAAACTTGACTTCCTTCGGGTCCAACTAGTCATAGGTCTTTGCTATCTTGGAGAAATCCTCGATGAATCTCTGTAATACCCGGCCCAGTCGAAACTCGTATCTCGGCGACTTGGCCTCTCGATATCACTGCCTCGACCTTCTGCGGGTCGGCTAACACTCTGTTCTTGACACCCGTGTCCCGAAATCTCACCTCGATGGCGGAACTCGCACTTGCGGGCTTGGGCGTCTGGTGATGGTCTCTCAACAAGCTAGCTTGATCCTCAGTGATACTGTTACTCCAGCTCCCGTGGGAGTAGGTCGAATGTCATACGAAGACTACGACCGGCCCGATCTAAATGGGGTTTGAATATCTATGCATGAGATCCATGGATCTTCTTGGCGCGTCGTCGATACGAAAAACATCAGTAAACTCGAGTGCCCGTAGCAGCGTCTGGCATTTGTCTTAGGGATATCACCTTAACCACAACCTGATGATGGTAACGATCACGGTATCTTGAGTAGACCGGCGCTCCTCTCAGTGATCAAACAAATGGTCGATCCTCGGTAATGGGTAAATTCTTGATCGTAACACGGTTATTTATCGATGTCGATACCGCAATCGAAGGGTCTTGTCCTTCTTATGAAATAGAGCTAGGAGCGCCCGTGGTGAAGTGCTGGAGTCTAATAAACCCCTTGTCCAATAGCTCTGTAGCGGACTGCGAGTTCCTGACTGAGGCGGAACATCATGCGGAGTCATAGAGATGGGTGAAGTGCTGAGGTGTAATTCGATCACGAGAGTCCTCTGACCCTCTGTGGAAACAGTCAGATGGCTCATGCGGAAAACATCCACATACTCGCACCTGCTGAGAGTGCGTAAGTCTGGTCTCTCCTTGTCCTCTAGGGTAAGGCTCATTGTGACCAGCTCTTGTCACGACACTTGGTTTCGTGCTTATCTGGTAGTGTCATGCTTGTCCTTGAAATACCACCGCAGTGCAGTCACGTGTGGTGGTAGCTTCTGCGCTCACGATCGATGAACCACCTTAATTTGTCGACCCGATCCATCACCAGGGATGACATCGAACTACGACATGTCCGTGATCCTCGGGTCATTTGTGAGTAGAGTCCCAGAGATCTCAACTCGCTGACCTCGACATCAT
Source organism: Tetrastigma voinierianum (assembly GCA_016808115.1). NCBI lineage: Eukaryota > Viridiplantae > Streptophyta > Magnoliopsida > Vitales > Vitaceae > Tetrastigma > Tetrastigma voinierianum. The sequence goes on from JAEQBH010003605.1 coordinate 121,309, forward strand.
CTCTATTCTGCGCGCAATCCCTAGGGAGAACTCGCATCCTGAGGCTCCTCTGGGTCTCGACCTCGAGCTGACTCTGCTCTATGGTCGAGCATCCCGACCGTGAGTCCGTATCACGTAGGCGAAGTCTCTGATCACATCTCGAATGGACACTTGGCCCATTCTCGGAATCTCCCCAACCTTGACCCGAGTCTGTGGCCACGTAATCATCGACGTCGGGCTGGCTACGTGAACTGGGCGCATAATCCATCACAGTCATCACCCTGCAGCCCGACTCTAGGAACTCCTGAGCTTTCGATCTGATCTTACCCATGAGCTGACTCCACGAAGTGCACGCCCATCTCACCCAACCTCTAGGGTCTCTAGAGTCCTAGCCCGTCTCCGCGTACTGGACTCGCCCTCTGGATTGGAATGGCTAACTGATCTGGTCGTATCGGAGGTGATCTCCATAGCCTCCAGTACGTTCTCGATCTGCATAAACCAATGGTCTTCCACCATCGGGTCTCCTCCTCTTATGAATGTCGGAGGATGATGCGCTCTAAACCTCTGGAGGTTACTAGGACCTCCATGACTACACCTTCTTTGCTTGTGCGATAGCGGCCAGGCTCACGCAACACCTGCGGCCTCCATGAGGCCTGGCGATCAAATATCGACGGCTGGTGAGTGTCGGTGGTGCGACCGGTACCTCTTAGACGCCCTCGTCCCTCGAGCCTCGACTAGCCATCTATCTGACTCAGTGGCAAGTTAATTCTGTCTGATATCTACAAGAGGCATAAACCTGACCAGGAACACTATTCATACATAGATCAGTGTATCACATTGTCCTTGCATTCACAGTGTCTGAGAGGCAATCGATGTGCATTTAAAATATTTTATCAACAAAAATTTCATTTTGAAAATTTTATTTTTAAATTTTATCTAATTTTATTTCATTTTCAAAATTTTATTTAAATTAATTTTTTTTTATTTTAAAGTGATTATTCCTATTGATCTTCAGATTATGATTTCATAACCATGCTAAAGATGAAGACATAATGCAATGAAATTCAAGCTGTCGATAGATCTCAGACACTAGAAAAATTCCCACAATAGACTCTCATGCTGAAGTGAACTTAGACAGGAAATGAACAACAATATGCACCATAAATTTGTCTGAAACAAGTACCAGATGTTTGTGGTTAGTGTACCATAAATTTATTTGTAAAATTGCTTCTCCCCCATTTGATTGCTGAGATATCACATAAAAATAAGTGAAAATTTTGAACGCAAAAAAGGTCCCCAGTTAATCGAGTACCCTGAATTCTAAACTTTTTCCCCAATCAGTTCTTATGGAGTAATCTTGCAGCAAATGGGACTTTTAAGTCCAATACTTCAGAGACAGTTCAGCTGAAAAAAAATTATGACATTGAAACTTTCTACATAAAATAATCCAACTTTTCTTCTTCGCCCTGAATTTTCTCAACAAGCAAAAAATCATAATAGATTTGATAGAAAGCTGAACTAACAGTCACAATGTGACAGAATTAGAAAGCAAACAATGAAAACTAGACCTGTGAAAATATAATATTTGAGTTTTAAGCATTCAAACCTTGCAAAGAATTTCATTTTTTCACAGCCAAACAAAGCCGGCCAAGTCGAGATAGCAAGAAATCAGACCTATAAGATATTACAGCAATCAATTTCCATAATAGCAAGGTAACTGAGTTCATTTCAAAATTCACTTTCCAACAAAGATTTTTTCATCCCTAAATTTTTGCTGCAACTTTTCCAGAAACTAAATCATGCCTAACACAGGAAAGTCCGGAGAAAAACCAAAATTCAAACCTTCTTCAAAGAAAACGAACCTCTTTCAGGACTTAACTAAATTTTACGTTGAAACTTCCCTTAAATAGCTCCCTTTTCTGCAAAGCATGTGAGCCTAAAACAGAGATAAAATTCAAAATTCAGCACTGTGAAACTCAATCTAGGCTAGAAACCAACACGGTCTCAGAAACAATCTTTCTGGAAAAAAAAGAACAGTCTAAATATAGAAACAAACCAAATAAATTGATTACAATTTATTTCATTTCCAATTTACACACTGTAAACTCCTAAGATTTGTTTTCCAACATAATAAGTGCTAATTACCTAAGCACCCAAACATCATAACATATCACAAACCGTAATTATAAACATCATTCATACATGATCACACAATAAATCAACAAATCACACCAAACACACCAACACATGCATGTGTCCTAGTTTTGTCGAAGTGATTTCCTAGGTAATCTCATACCTACGCTCAGCTTTCGAGACCACACCTAGTGGTGATGTTCTTATACCTCAAGACTATGGCCTAAGCCCCAGATCCCCTGAGCCCTAGATGGCCAGGTATACCTAGGCTGCGATATAGCTATAGCGCCCCAGATCCGGGGTCAGTTATTTACAGTCAATGGTAGAATACTTTCGTGAGTGTCGGGTGGCCGAAGCGTTTCGCGAAAATCGGGCGAGAATCTCCTTTGTACGGGAGCTCTACCAAATACAGACCTGCATAAACACATCCCCGAAGCAGTCGATATAACGATTTATGATTTAAAGCCACTTGGGCCATAAGCGATACTCAATATACATGCCAACTATGAATCAACTATATACCCAATAGTTACAAGAGTTCATATGTTTTACTCTTATACAATACATTAAAAACTTAAAAGTTCTAATACATGTATACATCAAAGCATAACCCGACTTTCTTCTAATCCTCGGTCTCTAGAGATGGCGTCCCTCCTTGCGCTCCTGTACGTAAAATAATATCCTCGACGGGGTGAGCTAATGCTTCGATGGTGGAATCGCCCTAAAGTGGGCTACTCACCACCTAAGTGCGGTCTGATGTTCCAATGAAAACACATTCAAGCAAATGCATGATCCTACTTGAATGTCTACATGACCAAATTCGGATCAGAGGTCCTCACTGGAAGCTCCGTCACATATTTAAGCCTCGTATGAAATTATTATTTTGTTAGTGGACAACCCTCCGTGTATATATATCAATTGGGCGCTCAGACGTCGATATATTATTTGTTTTGTGGACTACCCTCCGATGAATATCAATTGGTAGCTTCAGACGATTGATATTTTTAATTTGGACTACCCTCACATAATTAATATTTTGAATAGCCCTCCGAACCGTTTTCTCTGGGCTAAATCTCATGCACTCCTCCTATAGTCTAGAATTGTTCGGTGCATATGGAATGCATGTATCAACGATTCAATCTGATCTAATTCACATGTAAATATATAAACATGCATATATTTACAAAACAATCAATTCACGCAATCATGTCATACAAATTCTCATTTCATACATCAAAATTATTAGCTCGCAGGTAATGATCAAACTGAAACATTTAATTTAAATCACTCGACCAAACACATATTTTCACAAAAATATATTTTGAGAACACTATTTCGGGAATAGTGAAACCCTCGGTTACTATTCCCGAAAATTCACAAATCATCGGTTCACCTTGTGAACCCGCATTTCCCGGCCATTTCCGGCCTCATTCCAATCAATACATGATTTATTACAAATTTGGTGAAATGAAACACCCAAACAGCCCTCACGGTTATGGGCTCAACATTTTGGTTTCAAAAATTCATATCAATTCGGTCCCAAGGTTTGGGACCCGATCAAGCGACCCACTAACATTTCGATTCGATCAAACATTTGTAAGCAAAGCGGGAATAAACGCAAGTAGGGAGAAGCCCCTACCTCTCGGGTTTGAGAAACTCCCTAAATCCAGAGCACCTGAATCTCTCCGCGTAGAAGCGATTCTCCTTCTTGTCGAGAAGGCTAGAGCGGTCGAATCACCGTATTTTTAGAGAGAAGTTTCTCTCTCTCTAAAGAAATTCTCCCAAAATCCGTTCTGCATCTCACTGCCTCTTTTCTGGTTCTCCATTTCACCTTTTTGCCTTTTGAATTGAGAAGACAATCACTATGAAACTTTTTGTCCTTTAGTGACTTAAATCAAATCCCATGATGACCATTACGTCCCTTCATTTCCCAGTTTTGACATTCGGCTCTATCTCGGCAGTCCATTTTCATCATTTATCTACTCATACCACTTATGGCACATGAGTACTTGTTATATGTAACTTCGTCGCGCTAAGTCATTTCTGACACGACAGATATGCCTCGAAAAAGCGTCTTGGAGCTCCGTGTCTCGGGTCGACGAAATTTTACGTGCTAGCTAGATTTCACGAGACGATTCCAACGGTGAAATCCGTTTCATCATCCGAGATCTAGAGAATAAATTATGGATTTTTATACCAAAATAACAATTTTGTAATCGAAATTACGATTTTGCCCTTATTCCATAAATTGGAATTTCTCGGATATGCAAATCTCGATAATAATCCCGTAAAACGCAAGCTCTACGAATATTGGATTCTTATCATTTTCACTTGCAATTTGCATTGTTGATCTACAAACTGCCTAACTCCCTTTGTTTTGTGTTGTGTGTAAATCATCTTGTTCCTTTGTATGGTAACAACACCCATTAATGGTATATCCATTATACTTGGACACATAGTGGATAGGCCCATGTGCTATCCACTTAAGGGTTTAAGCTAGAGGTTTTGTGTTAACAATGGTAACATCAACCTACACAAATTCCTGATTGTTATTAATTATTTAAATTTCTAATGTTAAAACATATGATTAATATGACAAATATTCTAATACCTTTTCCCTCAACCAATAAGTAAAAGTGCGCCTATGCTCATCTTGTAGCTACTTTTGCCTCTTAGCTTGACGAGGATTTTGCATTTTCAATCATGTCATGTGCTCTCTACAAATCACATAACTTTTATTTAATATTTAAATTTATAAAAAATAATAGAATAAAACACAAATGGGTAGTCTTTACTTTCGAAATAAGGTTGCTCAATAGTTGTATTCTTCAACACATAATGATGTGCTTGTAACAAAACAATGGGATCAACTTTCATGACAAAACTTCCCGGTAAAAGTGTCCCAATTTTGTGGTCAATTCTTGGATCAATAGGAATCCCAATTGTATCCACATTTGACAAGTATTCTGATTCAAAGCTTCAGTAGCTTCTCGCAATGTGGCATTCAGCAATGCATCCTTAGACGATTACGATTACGCACATAACTCTTTAGTACTTTCATCAACCTTTCAAATGGGTACATCCATCTAAGATAAACTAGTCCATAAAGTCTTACCTCTCTTACAAGATGCAGCGCCAAATGGATCATGATGTCAAAGAAAGGTGGAAAGTACTTTTCAAGAAAGCACAATGTCACAACCAATTGATTTTGCAATTCATCCAGTGTAGACACATCAACCACTTTGCTACAAAGAGCATTGAAAAAAACTGTTTGAATGGCAGAGTCGAACATGCTTTGGCGAATTGATCGCGCGTGCGATTGAAAGTAGCAATTCTTTGCATTAATTAATATCATAATCATGTGATTTTAGGCCAACAAGCGAATTCTCAGTAAGGTTTCTAAAAGTTTGAACAATATTCTCGGGGACTTTCAAGTTTGCTAATGTTTAATGAAAAAATCTTCTTCTCTATTCTAGAGGTGTGTAGCAAGCTAGGGGAAGATAAAGTTCGTTTTGTTGAACCTTGGTGCTAATTCGGACCTCAAGCCCATCTGCATAAGATCCTAAGCAGTATGTAGTCCATCCTTTGTCTTCCCTTGGATATTAAGTAATATACCAATGATTCTTTCCTTATATTTTCTCCAATGTGCATCACATCCAAGTTAAGCGAACATGTAGATATCTCGATACTGAGTCCAGAGAATATGGACTTCTTCCAACAACATGCAACATTGTCTTTAGACTTATCTTGACTAACCTTCTTCTTTCCCCATGAATTACAAATATTATCCATTTTGTGCAATATAACCTCTCCACCTAATGGTTGTGGGAATTGTCGAAAGTCTTATCACCATTAAATGCCTTTTTTGTCTCTATGGGATGGTTGCATGGAAGAAATTTCCTATGGCGGTGTATGAGTTCTTTTTCCCATGTTCGTACCCTTTAAGCTGTACAGCTTTGATAAGTTGCCATATCTTGTGTAAATCACTGATTGTCCCTAACCAGCAACCTTCAATATAAAAATTCTTTTATATCATCAGCTTGAATCCCACCTCCCACAAAAGTTTGAGATCTTCTATCAAAGGTGCCAAATAAACATCTATGTCATTGTCAGGTTGTCGTTGACCTGATATCAACAAGGATAACAACATAAATTTTCTCTTCATGCATAACCATGGAGGAAGGTTATAAATGATCATTATAATAAGCCAACAACTATGCCTATTACTCAAGGAACTATGGGGATTTATACCATAAGTTGAAATACTTGATCTAAGATTTCAAGCTCTATAAATACACGCTCTGTGATCAATTAACTTCCATGATGGGAATACGATGGATGACCATATCTTTAATCAAACTCTCTTTCTTATTGCATGCCAAGTGAAGATCTTTTGCAATTTTGAGAATTAAACATTCTCTTGAATGTCGTGGGATGGAGTGGAAAATACCACATGACTTTAGTTGGAACTCCTTTTCTCTTTTTAGCTCCACGATGGAATTAACCTTCCACCTTAAAGCTCAGTGAGACCCGATAGAAGCATTTTTAGTTCATTCCTATATAATATGCAATCATTTGAACTTGTGCATGTATCTTTTCATACTCCATTCCCAATGCATTCCAAAAGTCTTTTTCTTCATACATGGATAGACGGTAACTCATTGTTAGAACAACATTTCAAGGCAATCCTAATAGTTCTAAAAAGCACATGGGATCATCCATATCGTGCTTTCGGATTAGCATAATTTAACTAATGCAGATGACATTACATTTTCTATACAATAATATAAGTTTCTCATCTTCGATATTTGTTGAAAATTTCTTGATCAACATGAAATCATATGACGACTTTTACCATATAATTGTGTGGTCACATGTCAAGTGATTTTCAGTACAACGTTCTGCCTTGGTATTTGTTGGTCCACTACTTGGACCTGCTTCCCCATGCCAATACCATGTAAGTTAACTTTAATTAAATCCATAGAAAAACAAATGTTCTCGAAAGATTTGAGGAGTGTGGAATATCAAATTCCCACATTGTATGCAAGGGCATCTAATTGATATCTTGCTTGTTGAATTTTGTATAGAAAATGAGATAAAGTATTCAACCCCATCCTCATATTCCTTAGACCTTCGGTCCTTTGAAATCCAACAACGATCCATATCTCTAACACATGAGAAATAAATTTCTAATAAGCATAAATAACCTAAAGCCTATGTTAATGGGTTGAACAAAGTACGTAAAAGATGTCAATTATCAAATGGCGAAAATTTTAGGTACAATAATTGCATGAAAAAAGGTTAATTACTTTAAAAGGAAAAAAAAATAGATTGTAATATCCTAAGTAATAAATTGGATGGTGTGTGGGTTTGTGTGTGTGGCGTGTGTGTGTAATTCGGTCTATCTATTCAACGCTTTATACTTCAGTTTAGAACCAAAATCATAAGAAAGTAGTAGTATTGGGTTTTCAAGGCAAAGTTTTCCAATTGTTTATGATATAGGCGGGAAATGGTGACTAGGCTAGTAGATTAGAGTATTCGGGTCACATCAAAACAAGCTAAGCCAATTATGTCTACTTTTATTCACTCCCACTTTTGAATAGCCTAGCCCGTCATAGACCACGAGCCAAAATGGACCGGACAGTAAAAAATTAATAATAATAATAAATAACACTATTATAAATTTTATATATTGTAAAATAAAGTTTTCTTTGAAATACTTTGAATTTATTCTTATGTTCTTAAAAGATTATATAAAATAAATTATTTTAGTTATATTTATAAGTGTTTTTTATTTTATTTTTCATACTAGTATTATTTTATTAATACTAATTATTTAATAACTATTCTTTTTCTATAAACAACTAAATTTATATTTTTTCATAATAGAAAAAAATATCTTTTCTTTATTGAAAATATTATGTAATCATTAAAAAATTTAAAATAAAAAATGAGTCACAGCCCAGCGGTGGCTCGACCAAGCCTAATGATTCTCTGAGCTTATTAAGATTCGGGCCAATAAGGCGTAGTTCTATTTGGGACATAGGGGTACGTATGCATGCATGTACGTACCACATACATACCTTGTTCTTTCAATAAAGCATATAATGTGACGCCCCAAAACCGGGGTGTCCGTTGACAACCCGTTAACTCGCGGAAATCTACATGTCTCACGTCATGAGACCCATACATGTGTAAAACAGCCCAATAGGGCCCACACATCCATACAACCACGAAATGTATATTTTATCTGAAAAGTTCAATTACAATTTGTTTTGATTACAAATTATCCAAAACTGGATCTCTTGCTCAAATTTTTACAAAAGTACATAATAAGGCCACATGTGGCCATTTCTTCGCCTCTAAGGCCCGGATCGTCCATCCCGGTATGCGTCTTCGGTCCCTGAAATAATTTTCCCTCGACAGGGTGAGCAATGCCCAGTAGTGAAATTTTCCTACTTAGGTTACTCCCCACCTAAGTGCTCATGCAATGGCACACCAACATTCAACACATGTTATACAATCCATGTTAATATACTAAGCATGCATATATTAACAAACTTACACATGTTATTCAATTATAGCAATAACATAAAATTAGCCCACATGGGCTAATATACAATCCGACCATTCATCTTAGAGGCCCCCTTACAAAATCACAAATAGGCATATTTATTCACTCATGGAAGCAACCTGACATCACCTGAAGCCACGCGACGGTCCGTGGACTGTCAAAACTCCACCGAGGATTTCTTCACTCGGTCCAAATCTTTTAGAACCGAAACCACGGCCATCCAGGCCTTAACAAATCTCCACCCATTAAAATGACCCTTAGACAATGAGTAAAACAAGTAGGAGAAAAACCCCTACCTTTCCGGAGTTTGTCGAAACTCCCCAAGAGAATTAGTACCTTGGCGTAGTCCTTGCCGTTAAGGGAGCAGCTTCTTCTTGCCTACGCCGGAAACCGACGATTACGATGTGAGAATCCTAGAGAGAAGGTAGAGCTTCTCTCTCTAAAATCCCTCTCTTTTCTCTCTCTTTCTCGTTTGGTCTCTCTCTCCTCCTTTCCCTCCCAAACCAGATTGGTCTAGATGGAGGTCAAGAGAAAAGTCTTCTCCATGCCACTTGTCACTCACCTATTTGCTCATGGGATTACACCTTATCCTCGTCCCATCTTATTGGATTTCCATCAAATGGCATCATCATGCATGTGTGTCCACATAGACACGGACTTTGGGCACCGTGTTTGAGCTTGCCAAAAACGACCGTGAAACATCTTGTAGCTCATGAGTGCGAAGTGTCGCGCTACCTCAGATCCGCCGAAAAGCGGCAAAATTTTATTTGTCTGCAGGTCGTGAGTCGACATGGTTTCTAGATTTCGCGAGACGATTCCAAAGGTGAAGTCCGTTTCGTCATCCGAGATCTAGAAAAATTCCGGATTTGACCGAAATTACCATTTTACACTTTTTAGAAAATTAGAATTTTCTCGGGGTCTCACATATAAATAACTAATCACGAGATTTAAAAACTTTATTCAAATGGTATAATATAGTGGGAGTTTCGGGAACATGAATGCAGTAAACCAACAAAAATTTTAGTTAATTATGTTAGCAGTTTTTAATTATATCGATGCTTAACGCTCTACTCAATGCAAACCACATAATTATGAATGTGATTGCATGTGGGATAAAGCTATCTCTGAAAAAATTTCATTTACATTATATGTTCTTAAGCATACTAGATCCCAGTTAAGCTAAAATCGAATGCTTAGGACTTTCGTTATTTTTTATAGTGACAACCTTCTCTCACAATCTCGCTTCAATAAAAAATTAATTTATATCATCTAGAGTATCAAACATTTTTTCTTAAATCACCTAGAGGTACCTTTCCTTTTCAATTAGGGGTAAGGTGAGATATCCTCTATGCAATCTTTGACTTGTAGCAATGCGAAGCTATCTTGCAACACGAAAGTTAAAGGCGTGAATGATGTGAGAAAATAGAAGATCCATCAATGTTGGTTTGTTAACCCTGATAACTTTGAATAAAATATGAAAATTTGACACAAATCATCTCTGCATTACAACACCAATATTTGTATTGATCACCTTAAAATGTAATAAAAATTATTGATAGTCAAAATTTTATATATTTTTAAATTTCTTAGTCCTTATATAATATAGAAAAAATAAGGTAAGTTTGAACAAACATATAGTATTAATTTATTAAGTTTCGTCTATTTTTTTTTATTTTCCTCATAACTTTATTTCCCTTATATAGTGGTTCTGCAATGAAAAAGCCAAAATACAAACTTAGAAAAAATATATAAGATTTGGTTCATGACAAATTAAGGAATAGAGAACTTACTCAATAAGAAAAAATCCAGCATCACTCAAGCATTTTACACGGGCATTTTGTGGTAGAAAGCTGGTAAAATTGTCACAATGCAAAAAAGATGCTAGACCTCCAGCAGAGCAACTTGAAAGTAAAGACTGGAAAGAGATTCAATTAATATTCCTAACATATAACTAATGTGTTACTTCTAGGCTAAGTAATATATCAATGACAATAATAAAAAGAATTCTCATAATGAAAACTATACCTTCAGTAGCCCACTTATGATGAAAAAAATGACTTGTTTGAAATTGCAATAATTGGTATTAGTGGTCAAACTTTTAGCCATAGTTTTATTCAATTTTCGACTTCTCATAAATAAAACTCAAAATCTTTCACTAAACAAGGATAATAACCCAGTTGGTAGGTTTATTTATATATACTTGAAGTTGATTTTGCCTTAATTTAAAAGAAATGATAAAAGCGCAACAAAACATAATGGAAAAATTACTAGCATTTGAAATACTCCAACAAAAGAATGAGGGAAAACATAAGAAGAAAAAAATAAACTTAAGGTCATCTTCGTTCCTATTCTCATTTGATGAAACATTTTAGAATTTGTGGTGTGTGGGCATGTCGAGATGCAATAATATTATTGTGTGTGAACTATTTAATCTTTACATTAACGAGTTTAAATTGTTTACGGAAACGAAACATAGCATAAGAAAATTAAGCTACATTCTCCTCCTTTAAAAATTCAACCTTTATCTTTCTTAGGCTTCTATTAGGAAACCAAAATCATAAGAAAGCAACAAAAACCCACTTTAAAAGGGCCAAATTCTCCACTATAGAGCCTTTGTACATTAACGTAGCAATTTTGATAACATGTTGTTTAAAAAAAAAACCAGAAGAATATCTGTATTAGAAAAATTTTTACCTTGACTTGTAGCTCAAATTTTATTTGATACCAGCACTTATCAAGGCTGTTTGAGCATTTGGGTACCGTTGAAACTTAAAGTATAAGTCATCAAATATAGCGAAGAACACTTTTGAGATTTGATGAAGGTGTCATTTTCAAAATGCTCAATGTCACTTTTTTCCTCTCTTTTCTTCTTCCAACTTGTTCATTTGAAGCCCAAATGGTGGAATGGGGTCTGGGTGAGCTTGCGAAGTCTCCTATCCAACAACAGGTACATCTCATCAAGGAGGTATCACTTCCTTCTCTAACTTTCCAATCCGAGCCCCATTGCGGACAATGTGACATTTGGTTGGGGGGAGAGTTAGCGAAGGAAGTGACTTTTACATTTATGCTTTTGTTACTATTTTGAGCAAGCCCATTTTGTGTGTTGTTGTTCGGTGGCTTCTTTGTTGTCTTGTTGTGAAGAGTTGTTAGTTGTTTTGAAAAGCAGAAAACATAATATTATTTTTATATACATCTTATCTGACACTTCCAGGTTTTCAAAATTGCCACTGGCGAAAATCCCATTGGCACAATGGGATTTGGAATTAATTAAAAGCTCCAATTCAGAAAATATAGTGTTAGAGTTCTATAAAAAGATTTGGTGGGAATCAAAAAAAAAGCGTAGACCCACCAGCATATACTGGATCCTATAGTTAGAAAACAAAACATAATATCAGAAGAATTAGGTCGCGTGCACAGTTTTGGAATCGTGCCATCTTGATGCAGTCAGCGGCCGGTCCACGAACACGAACTCAAGTTCTTCTCCCCCATCCCTTCGTTAAACCACGTGGCCTAATGAGATTGCCACTCAGGAGAATGTTTCTTCTAAGCGTATGTGAGTCAAAATGTGAATGTCTTGGTTAGGGAGGGACTTGAGCAACTATTTATAGGTTTTCGACCACGGGCCCCTCACATTCACGGGCCGGGCCGGTACTCGACCCACCAACCAGCCCATATTAGGCGATTAATCCATATATCTTACCTTTATTAGACCAAAATTAGTCAGAATTTCAATTAATAAACCCACATTAGGAAATTCTTACATTCTCCCGGCAGGCGATATTAGACAGACGAGCGTGTCAGCACCCTCATATTGGTCTAGGATTATTCTTAATAGTCAATCCCATCCCCATAAAGTCTCGAACACCAGATCATGGCGGTAGCGCATGTGCTCAGCGGGAGCGCTTCCATGGTCGCGAGCTTTCAGCTTTAACGATATAGATTCAATATGGTAATCTGTTTAAAGTAGATGACCTCATAATGAGTGTCTTTCATGTGTTATCCATTTGTTGGTCAAATTCTCTCTCCTTAAAGTATCACAGAACTTCAGTGTATGCAGAGAATATCCATCATGGTTCCAGCAGAACACGGATATGTCTTACCTTGATAGTTAAGCTACGTGCTTTTATGTGTAACAAGACATATTGTTAAAACTAATATAGAAAATACTATAGCTGTACTTCAAAGGTTTACACCACGTGCCTCAGATTTTCAACAATTATATGTACTCAACTTGATAAATCTACATTCACAAAATACCTCATTGAATGCAAAGAAGTTTATACATATTCAAATATTACAAGCGTAAATGAGGCTACAAACTTCATAAGAGCAACATAAAACTAAACGGCTCCCACTAATTGGCGTTATCCCATGATACTCTATAAGCCTCAACCAGTGACATGTCGATCAAATATACAAAGGCAGAAACCTTTTGAATTAGCGGATCTGCAAATGCCTATCATCATTGAAATATCTTTGCTGCAATCATAGATGCGAACTTTTTTCCTTTATAGTCGGTGCCAGCCTCCGTATGCTTAGACCCTTGAGACCTGTTGTTGTTAACAAACAACAACTGCGGATTATTGTCATAATCTATTCTCGTATGGGCCTATCCACAAAATCAAATACTTACCAACTCCTTAATGAGGTTTCTGAGCCAAATTGCCTCGAGACACCAAAGCATGCTACTAACTCCGTCGCATGGCAGAGGATGCTATTGATTTCGCTTCACTTTTCCATGATAATGCACCTCCCGCTTAACTCAAAGATGTAACCCATGCTTAATTTCTTTCTCACATCCCCACAAAGAGCAAGTTTGAACCGGACACCACCAACCAGTCCCGAATATGTTCTGTAAATCAACATATAGCCTTGTCCTCTTAAGTACCTCATAACTTCTCAAAACAGAACCCGATCATCGGCGATCAACTGGAGATTCCGAAGTCCTGCTGCAAAGGTAAGACCGCCTAGTGCATACTGATACAGACACATCCCAAGTGTACCAGCATAAGGTACATTTTTCATTCGGGGCTTTCTCAAAATCTAAATGAGGACATTGTGATATCTCAACATCACTCGCGCATGCGGAGCAATTCCCGGTTTACATTAGCTACAAGCGAATCTTTCACACACCAATATGCTCCTCGAGATAAACCCAATAGTCCGCGAGAACGATTCCTATGAATCTCAATGCCGACAAAAAGACTTCACCAAGGTCCCCATATCAAAGTTCTTCGACAACATCCGTCGGGTCTCATGCAAGAAACTGCTGGGTCACCGCCGCAGCGTGATATCATCCACATACAGCATAAGGAAATGAATTTCCTCCCACCGACCTCGCAGAGACACATTTGATTCACTTTAGTTCTCAACAAACCATATGAAGCAACAACATTATGAACTCAAGTACCATTGCAGCCTAAAGCCGCTTGCACTATAAATAGACTTTTTCGCCTACATACAAGCCGCACCCGAATCATTTGCCACAAACCTTCCTGGGTTGCATCATATAGACTTCTTCATTAAGGTCTCCATCGAGAAAGGCGCTTTAACATCCATCCGGTGTAACTCCATATCGAATGAGCAAATCACGCCACATCACCCTGGAAGAATCTTTAGAAGACCTGAGAAAAGGTCGCTTCATAGTCTACTCCTTCTCTCTCGAAAGTGAAACCTTTCGCTACCACACCGCTTTAAACTTCTCAATTCTTTTGTGTCCCTTGCACACCCCCATATATTCATCAAAAACAATGGTTCAAGATCTCTGCATCTAATAAAGTTCCTAAACTCCATTATGCCTCATAGATTGACCTCATCTCTACTGTGATCCAAACCACGCCCGATCGAGGACAAGAAACAACTTCCTCGCATAGGGTTATTGGGGACGCCTACGTAACCGATATCGTGAAATTTTGCTCTCCTATATAGACTGAATAGTCCGGTGGTATAGTTGATCGTCTCCCTAGTGGATCTCCCACTGAGTAGCAATAGTCACATCCCGCACCCGAGAGCCTCGATGAACTCATCTGTGATCGCCCCATAAATGTGATCCTGAGCCTAACAGGTTCAATATGGTGTGTGGAGCTTCCACAATTATCTGCGGGGAGGAAGATAAAGATACCATATTACCCACCGTACTATTATCTTCAATAGTCTATGAGCAGCTACTTTCTTCGGCCACATCAAACTCCAAAAATCACACCGATTCCACAATCTTGTGCTCAATGACGAGAACCGACATCCCTTCATGTTCGTAAGATACAAAGTAACACCGATGGTTCCCGGGAGTCCAACTACTTAATGTTGATTATACACCTCACTTCGCAGGATAATCCCAAACCTTAAGATGGTTTAATAGGCTTACTACCCATAATCTGCGTTGAGTCACTGGAATGCCAGTAGCACGATTCGAATGTACAAAGCTCGTTTCAAAGTTTCAATCTGATAGAAACTGTAATTTCATTCTACTAATCATACTCTTACCATTTCCATAAGAGTGCTGACATGTTTTGGCTGCTACACCATTTTGCTCAGATCTGCATAGTAAATCGTATACATCCTGCATCCCTAAGTATTCAAGGCGAACGGCCCCTTAAGTCACCCAAGATTCGCTGAGCTTGCCATAATACTCTCCACCCTGGCCAGATCTAACAACCCCGCAGACTTTTCCTTAACCGTTTCTCAACTTCAACCAAAATCTCGAATTTGTCAAGAGACTCACTTTCATAAATCAAAACAAATAACCATATCGAGAATAGTCATCAATAAATGTGATAAATAAAATTTACACAAGGTTGTCGATAAGGTCCACTTATATCGACTTCCAACAAGTCAACTTCGATCAAGTAGCTTTGTTATCTTGGTCATTTTACTTACAACAATACACATGTCTCTAAGTCATTTTTAAGAGCAGTGTGATGTTAGTCTTTATCACCCTTTCTACTCTATCCTGAGATATGGCCAAGCCGCTTATGCCACAAATGCATAAGACTGCTCCTTAGGTAATGGTCTCTAGAAACAACCTTTTCACCGTGATGCTGTACGATAGTGTCAATGGGAGATAAACACAACTGTACAATCCGTTGGACATATAAGACCCAACCTTATTCAATTACAAACAAAGAAATAACATTGCTCTTGATTTCAAAAGAGTACTATACATGTCCAAACACGATACTAAACTAAGTTCCGTCTAAATGAAGGCATAAAAGGTCTTTCAACATTAATCCAAAACCAGAGTCTAGAATCGCCACTACATCTCCCACAAACATAACATCGCCTTCGCTGCTTTCCCACAAGGAGTTTCGATTCATCCCCGACGGCTTCCTCCGGCGATAATCCCCGTGATGGTAAACGCAACATGATTAGTTGCACCGCTTATCGAGACACCCAAGAACCGGATGGTGCTTCGGAGCAGTTGATTCACAAACAAGTGCTAAAGAATCATTACCTGTAGGCTCACGTTTGGACAACTAAGCTTTAAACTTTGCACAATCCTTCTTTATGTGACCTTTCTTCTTACAAAAGAAGCAGCGATCACCATCCCTTTGAAGGATGTCTTCTTCGACCTATATCGTCGCATCAATAAAGAGTCATGAGTACCTTTATGAGTACGATTTCTGGACTTCATTTTTCCTTTTGTGGAACTAGAAACATATAAGGCCGATGCCCTTTCTCCTTCCAAGTTTCTCTTTCCTCTACCACCACCCTTGCTATCAAGTCATTAATCGACTCAAGTCTCATCTGAATTGTAACGATCTTATAATCCCAAAAATCGGGTGTTTGTGGTCTTGATGCACACAAGCATCGTGAATGGAAACATTAAGAGCTTCTCAAGCTTCGCCTTAGGTCTACCATCCTGACATAATCTCTGAACCTCAACATTCATCACTATACTATATTGAAGAGTTAAGAAGTGTACCAACCTCAAAGATTAGATGAAATGCTATTTAGCTCAAGGCCATCATCATTTCAGCAAGATACCACTGTAAAACCACTTTTAAGTGTTCTCGAATGGATTTCTTCACTGCCAATAAGCAACCAATGCCTTTCCGCATAGTCCCGCTCGCCTTCCACATCGGTGGTCTGATATTCACTGCAAATATCTTGTGGTAAGATAATGTGAACATCCGCACCTGATTCAAATAGAAAATCCTCTTTCCATTCTTCAATCCTAGTATGACCTCAATTGAAATTGAATCGCAAGCATAGTAAAAGTGACCGAAAACAAAACAAACAATACAATCAAGATCATGCGACATTTCTATACGCAGGAATTACATACATCATCACATAATCACCTCGGGCAGAAAATATGGATATGCTGTACACTCTCCACATGACAGCGGCCATGAGAACATATTCTAATCTTTCGTGAAATCACCTGCCCTTCGTATGAACCACTAAGATCGCCATTTCTCAAGCACATACTATGATGTACCCCTCCATGAATTCAACACAAGATCATCTCCTTCGGGGAGTATGATCACGCGAATAAAAACAAACATCCCACCACAATATGAGATCGATATTTCTCAAACCCCAAGTGTGCCACTCAAGCACACAACCCGATCAATCCTTTTGAAAATTTCTCATACCGTGGATATAAGCTTTATGTATCACATTCACTATATATATATATGTAATAAGCCCAATGAAAATGCGGGCGTATGTCTTTACATTACATGTCATGCTAATTATACCGTTCAATTCATTATCAGACAATGAATTACACTCTACAATCCTGAGCGTGGTGATATACATGTGAGCTATCATACATATTTCCCAAACCATAGAGAAATACAAGAAAGACTTAAAATAATCTCTAAAATACGCGTACATAGAGTTCTATACGTATTTCGAACTGTAAAAGCTTCAAACATGCAAATATCACATTGTGAAAGCATCCGACACGAGCGCCGTCTGGCATTCAAGATCGTCCAAAACGGACGCCTGACGCGCCTCACGCGCTCCGAAGGCGCAAATACAAAGGGTCGCTACGCTCACCGGCCAAACCGCCCAACGCCGGTCGGGTCGATTTCAGCATGACATCATCACGATGATGTCAGCATGATGACACAGCATGATGACGTCAGCATGACGTCATCAAGCGGTTACCGCGTAAGAGACGCTACGCCGCTTCGCGGATCGCTTAGCGTCCTTCACGCGCCCGCCAAAGCTGGGGCGTGTGACGGCGCTTCCTACCTCCGCTGACGCGTTAACATCAATCTTCTCGTCTCGACGAGTAGATTCCAAATATGTAATAAAATTTAACTTTTATCAGATAAAAAGGTTCAAAACTAGACAAAAACACTCGAACAAAACAAAAAAAATGGTTCTAATCCGCATGTTTCGATTCTAATCTATGGTAGGCTCTGATACCAAATGTAGCTACCTAAAATGGTATGCCCCGATCACTCATAGTTAGAAAACAAAACATAATATCCGAGAGAATTATCATTCTGCATCTAGTTTGAATCCATTATGCTTGATGCGGAATTACCGATTTATTCCATCGAACAACACCGAACTCAAGTTCTTCTCCCTATCCCTTCAGCAAAACATCGCCTAATGAGATTGCCACTACGAGAGGAATGTTCCTCTAAACTCGTATTGTGAGTCAAAATGTGAATTGTCTCGTTGTGGAGTGGACTCGAGCACTATTTGGCGTTTCGACCACTGCCCTCATTACTGCCGGCCGCACTTACCACACCACCAAATTCCCCATATTGCATCGATTAAGAATCCATATCTTACCTTTATTAGACCAAATTCGCTTAATTTCACTAATAATCCCACATTAGGAAATTCTTACAAAACATCATGTAGACTTCTAAAACCTAGAAAACATGACCAACAAAAAAATGGTAACTTGTAAGCAATTTCAATCTTATAACAATGTCAAGCATCCTAAGATGAAACAAGATTCAATAAGGTACAACCGTCATTCAATAAGATTCAAGATTCAATTAATTTATTAAGTTTAAAACCTATTTTTATTATCCTCATACTTTGTTTTCCTCCAACTTCTCTATTTCAATACTTTCGGATTCCTATGGAGCCTTAGAAAACATACGAGATATGGATATAGTAGTCAAGAAGAATTCAACCTTTAGTTATAATAGCTTTTAAAGTGATTAATCAAGATTGAGAGAGTCTATAGATGAACACTAGACTAATATGAGGGCTTCTATCTAATAAATTTGATATTTTTTTTATATCCCAGGTTCTTGGTTTTTTGTAAGTAGAAGTCATAGACTCTGAATGTTGTAGACAACCCAACCATGGAATCTTTTTGTTTTCTTCTAACTAAGAAAGCCTTGGTTTAAAAGTGTTTGTTAATCATCTACTCTACAATCTTCCATTTGCTTGCCATAAACTACTTATAAGGTTTTTTAGTGTCTGGGCATTGAGAAAAACCAATGTCTCTGCCGATTATGTCGCTACTTAATGTAATCCTGATCTCTTCACTCTTCGCTTAAAGATCCATAAAATTTCTCTAACATTTTTTTGCACAAATTAATCGCATGCGCATCGATACTAAGTCGAAGATGTTCCAACTCTTGTTGAGTTATTTCACACAATCTTCAAGACATGTAACCTAGAAGATCGTTCAATCGGGAGTAGTCAGAGAAGAACCATTCATCATTGAAAGTTAAATAAATAAATAAAAACTCATTGTTTTCATCAAGACTGTTGGCTTATGCATTGTTTACCTAGTTGGCAAAAGACTAATTCAAGGACTCTTGTCTATAAATTGACATCTACCCCATGCAAAATTTCCTACCCTCACCTAAACTCAAAGAATTCCTCGACTAGCAAATGAAGAAGCGGTGTTAGTTTCGTGACAACGCCTCATGGCCTCGCTTCCTCTCGTGATCTGCGTAAATTCTTCATCCAGTTCGTAGACACTGTGCGCATTGTTAATCCCTAAAATGTTAATATTTACATTACTTATCAGCATTTTCAACCCTTCACCATTGATAAATGATGTTAGTAATGATGCTAATGACCCTCCTTTTCTTTATGCAAGTTTTTTGTATGGAAAGTTCAGAAGATCCCAAACTTGACAGTTGGCTAAAGATTTCTTCGATCTGCATAGATAAGTCCTGAAATACATCAAATCCGGGGCTTGGATCAACAATACTTCTTATTGCTCAAATAGCATGACTTGACACTTTGGCATATCACTGTTCATATGTAATTCATGCACCATATGGTCAGAACCCACCTCACACTCGCCCTCGAGCCACTGAGATCCTGATTGTCTTGGAGGGAACTCTCTTAGTCGGCTTCGTCACATCTAACCCTAAAACCGCCTAATTAGCAAAGTCCACTACAAGGTTGATGTTTCAGATTCCTTGGTTGGTCTCCATTCACTTCCAATTCAATGTCGGGCATACCATGCAGAATCATCACGCCTAAGCGAAGAAAAATCTCGTGTTACCAATATCCAAAGCAATGTTCGATCAAATTCAGACATCAAACCTCGACAATGAAAAACAAAACAAAGGCTCCTAGATTACATTTTTATATATAGAACAATCAAACATATTAAAATTCTGATAATCACTAGTAAGTTCGGCAACCATAATCTAGAGATTTTCGTCAAAGTCTAAACAACAATCTCATTAATATTTCCTTATTATATTATTAATATATCAGAATGTCAAAGTACAACAAAAACTAAATCCAAAACCAGTGGCTCAAAATGGATTTACAAGAAAAGCTTCAACAGCCATAAGAAAAGTCCAATGCATAAACTTAATTTAATCAACCTTAGAAAGGAACTGTTCGCAACCCCATTGTACAAATGCAGATTAGAATTAATCAAGAAGCCTAAATTCAAAGAAAATATAGTGTTAAGAGTTCTATAAAAGATTTGGTGGAATCCAAAAAAACATCATAGAGACTTAAACTAGAAACATGGACCACAAAAATGGAAATTCAAAGTAATTTCAACTATAATAATTGTCAAGCATCTCGAGATGAACAAGATTCAATAAGGTACAACCGTCATTGATATAACCATAGAGCATCAAGAAAGCCGTGAAAGAGATGTCTGTTTTAAAATCGGTCAAAAAACACATACTGAGAGACTCCTTCTTCCTCCCAAAATATCTCAACAAAATATGTGGGATGTCCGGTCTCACCCCTCTCTAGCAGCTCTAGTTAGTGCATTTCTCCTAAAACCACCCAACCCTTTTATTAAAGAAAAGCTCTAAACTTTGCTCTAAATACTCATAGTCTCCTTTAAATCAATGCACTCTACTGTCTTTTGAGACCAAAACCACAAAGAGATCTTGCTTCCTTCTTTCTCTCGTATAGTTTCATCACACAAGAAAACGAATACGAGATTTCATGTTCTCCATTGGACACAAAGAGCAACATGTATGGTTCTGATTTTAGCACTTTCACCATTTTGCTCACATTTCAGATAAGAATAGGTGCCTGATCGTTCTCGTGTTTTTGGACTACAGGTTTTCGGTTCCATGCATAATTATTATGTGGTTCGTGTCCGCAGAATGTAGACATGCTATCGCGGTTGATGACAAATGCTAATCGTGAGCTTCTAGTAGTATTACTGAGAAGGAAGAGGTAGTGGTACCGGTACCATAAACCTGCACCGGCACCCAAAGCAGAAATCAACAAGGTTATGGTACCCAGACAGTAAAACCACACTGCACTCTACAGAATTCACTGAAGATGGTATGTTCACTAACATGTAATAATTACTGGATTTGGAGCATTCCAATTCCAAAGCAGTAAGGGTAATGCCTCTGTCCTTCAACCACCAATTCGAGATCACAAGGGAAAAGGGTATAAAAGCCAAAGGAAGAGAGGGAGCAAATGACCCCTGTGGTTTGGCCCATAAAGAGATGTTTTTCATACCGCTAGTGGTTCATAGAGTAGATAGATTCGAATCTTTTTCTCTAGATTTGGATTTCAATTTCATGTAATCTTCGCTAGATCACACAACCCGCTTTCTCTCTACAAGATTTTGTGTTTTTATCAGGAGACCCCGTAAAATCTAATTTTCTAAAAGGGCAAAATCGTAATTTCGTAAAAATCCAAATTTTTTCTGACTTGATGATCAATGATTTCTACCGCGAATCGCCTCGTGAAAATCAGCTACCATGTCGACTTCGTCGAATTCCAAGATAGTTCGAATTTGCACGCTTCAAGTAAACGAGCCCGCGACATCATGCATTTTTGAGTGTGGCACACAGGTGCCACGGTCAAGCATCAAATTCAGTCAAGTTGAGCTCAAGGTGGGACCCACGTTGACACATGGCATGATGTCATTGGGTTGAAAAGTAAAAATCCAAGAGAAATGATATATGGGAATTTTAGAATTTGTTAAATTGAAAAAGACAAAATAGCTGAATAGTGTCAGTTTTCTCAACCTGAAGACTGCAAGAGCTAAACTGCAGAGAAAGAGGTGTGAATGTTAGGTTTTTGATATTTTTAGAGAGAGAATGTTCCACTTTCCTAGGATTTACTTACTAATCCGACCGTCTGATTTCTTCGGCCGAAAGTCAGTTTCTACGCGAGAGGGCAAATATCACCTGGCTGGTGATTTACAAACCCGTGGAGGTAGGGGTTTTCCATCCTACTTGTTTTATTCCTTGCGAAGTGCTTTGTTGATGTTTATGTCGGATCGATACGAGCGGTCAGTTGATCGGTCCCAAATTGGAACCAAAATGTCAGAAATCTGACCCATTCCAGGCATCCAGAAGTAGCTTTTGTGGATTGTTTGGTGTCAGGTGATGATTTATTAAATAAATTGTGTTTTCGGGTGAGTAGGAGGTCGAAAATGGCCAAGGAAATTGGTTTCAAAGGAGCCGAGTAGGACGGTGGGTCGCCCAACGACGCCCCATGCTCGCTTTCGGACCTTTAAAATCGCCCCTGCTCAGGTGGACCGACCAAAATCAAATTCATATGTCGTGTGCTTCAATCGTTGAAAATGAATGGCTTGGTATGTGGAAATATATATAGGTTAAGACATGATTTAATGTGTTAACACAATGACACAATTATGGCGGAATAAAATCAGGTTCGCTCAGCCATCGAGACGGGATCAGGATTTGCCCAAGTGAGCTAAATCGGGGTGATGGTCGATGTATCACCATACGTGTAATTGTAGTTGATTGAAAATATGCATATCGACATATTGTATAAATGGTTTTGAAACATATAATACTTATGAAAATCGGGTAACCTAGAAGTTGTAAAGTGAGTGGCAGAGGCTTTTGTAAAACTGACATGGCTGCAAAAGGAATTTCAGCCAGATGATATTCCCGAGAATCAGTCGAGACGGGTCAACATATCATTTCTTGGAGTGATAATCATGACCGCTTTTAAAAGCTCACCAACCAATTCAACTCCTGAGGGGTATCCCATATTTTTATCGACACTTTCGTAGTATATTTTCAAGAACAACAAGTTTTGTTTTGAAATGATTATTTTCTCATACAATAAGCAAAGTGCGTGGAGCAAGGAAGGTTTGGTGAGGACTCGTGATACGGGTGATCATGCAGACATTCAAGTAGGATCACGATTTACTTGAGTGTGCTTTACTGAGCATTGTATATGCACTTAGGGGCGGAGAGTAACCTATTTAGGTGATTCCACCATCGGGCGATAGCTCATCTTGTCGAGGGAATATTTCAAGTACAGTGGAGTATTCGGCGAGACGGCCATCTGTGGCGCCATTTTGAAGAAAGCCGTTATGGCTTTGATAAGCTGGATATAACATGTATTGTAAATTTTTAGATTTGGGCGTTTTATGCGCAACAACTATCAATTATCGGGAGATAATGGAATATAGTTGTGCTAATTGTTTTTATGAGTATTGGTTTATGAGCCCAAGAGGCATTTTTACTCATGTATGCGTCTCATGATACGAGACGTATAGCTTTTCCGCAGTTGATTCGGTAGTCAACTGACTTCCTAAGCCAAGGCCACATTTATTCTTCGATCTTGCAATCAAGGTGATTCTTCGCTTTTATAATAGTTTTTGCCACTCAATATGATTCGCTTCCTAATTTCTCAATGAAGTTCAAACCTTACATAGCCCTGAACTGTAAAACTCACCTGATCAAGGTAATAACCAATTCCTCTTTATACCTCAACGGATTGTATGATGTTAAGCACTTGTAGAAAAATCTTATAAAACCTTAGTTGGCATTTTTCGAATAACTGCAACGAGAGATCCCTGACATCGCAGCTTGATTGCAAATGCAAGCTAAGAGTCCGAGTAAATCGCTTGAATATGTGTGCGTTGGACATCACTCGACCGCTTTTTCATTCTAAAAGAGCGTTTAATGTAAAATCTTCCATCAAGATCATTCATCAATGTCTAGATGATTGTGAAGAAGATGTGGGAATTACTTGATCAATAGTGAGTGGAAAACCTAAGAACCCTATCAATCATCTTCATTTTAAAATAAATAATTTAATCAGCTAATCAAATCAACCAACCACAACCCCATAATTTACTTTTTAAACATACATTCTCGAGAACAACAACCCTAAGGATCACCTAGAATACCACTCCCTCATGAGATGACCCGTGGATTACCACAAAAGAGTATAATGCTTTGACGACCTTAGTTCCTACGCTCAAAGAATTTCTAAGACACGGGCCAGATCAAGCACCCTCTCTCGCGATAGTTCTTCCAACTTCTCACGACATCAGTCCCTAATGCTAGGAACCCTGACACATGCCTCCACGATCTTGACCTCTCAAACGACCCTCTCCATCATATGCAAATATCTTGATTTTCTTCTCCAAAAATACTCCCATGGACAGCCTTTGTATGTGAGAGGCATCAGTTTGAAAAAGGATAAAGATAGGTTTTTTTTAGATTTTATTGTCTAGAAAAACAATGTAAATCTCATGACGTTTTAGGAAAAATAGATTTTTTCATAGACCTTGTACATCATGATTTAGTCTAGAAGTCATTTTATAGGTAAATAATACTTAAAAGTGAAACCTCTAAATAGAGTCATCACATTAGAAAATTTTCACAAGACAATGACATTTTTTTATTAAGCGTCATTGTGCAGTTACTCATAATTAGATGACATTTTTTTGAAAACGTCATTGTATGAAGCGTCCTAAACTTTGATTTTTGTAGTAGTGCAAAAAAAAAATTCTAGATGGCTTCAATGCCTCCTTACTTAATCCCCTCTCACTCTTATTCAACTTCACCAAGCTCAAATCTAAGTAGCAATGGAGGAAACGGGAGGGGGACTAGTCATAGAAAAAGAGAGCATTTTTTTGAGTATTTCAAGGAAGATAGCTGACACTTATGCTTGATTGAGAGACAACTGATGATCGCCTTCAAACTTTCCTCCGAGCTCATCACTAAAGCCTTCTCTGGACTCCAAGTCCTTTGTCAAGACCTTGCTATGAAAAATCATAAAAGTGCTGTGGATCAACACCCAAATCTAGGACAACTTGGATGATCGAAGAAGATGGGGACATTGATCATGAGGCAAGGTTCAAAACTCCGCGATTTCTAAGACGACCCACTGAGTCATATCCGTCTCGAAGGTGACCGCATCGAGTTCGATACCAGATACAATATATTAGCAACCCCAAGAATGAATCAAAATCGCCAAACTGCCGTTCACTGAGATTCCAAGTCGAATTTATAACCTCCTAGCCTCTCACAGGAAAAAATCGCTTCTCATATTCAATCATTTATCCAACACAACAAAAATATCAAATTATTGTTGATTTTTCTTCAAAATAACTAAAAGCAAAACTTTTCGCGAGATTCCTCTTCAAAATCACTAAAAATCAAAACTTTTTGGGAGATTCCTCTTCAAAATAATTTAAAATCAAAACCCGTGAGCGGCGTTGGTGAGTGGAAATGACAATTTCCTACTAGATTTAGAGGCCGATCAAAAGGTCCATGGCGTAGTGATTGGACGATGACTCGTAGTTGTGACGCTATGAAGGCCTGTTAACAAGTGTATGCTTAAAGATAGGAAAGACGAAACGAAGGGGAGGGAGAAGTGAGAGAGAAAGGGGAGTTTTTGATAAATTTATTAACTCCCTACTGAGGGAAAGTGGGTTACTTATTATTAACTTAATTGAGATTTTGTTTAATTGTAATATTGATATGTTTTTTGAAACAAATATTAATATTTTTTATATTCCGGATACGATATTAAATGTTAGTTTAGTTATAATATTAATAACAAATTTTGTCGAAAATTATAATAAATTGCTACTTAAATTAATTTAAAGATGAATTTAAAGATAAAGATTAAATTACTTTAAAATTAATATCTAACTTACTACAAACTATTATAATAATTATAATTATTTTTATATATATTGTTTTTGTTAAATAAAATTAATTAAAATTTTAAATAAATAACATAAATTAAAATAAACTTATTATTTTTATTTTTTATGTACTACTTAATTAATTTTATAATACGTATTTGTAATAAGTATATGATAATTTTGTAATCTTTTAGTATTTGTTTAGTTATTTAAATAGTATTAACATAATATAATTTTTATTTTATTAGTTTTAAGTCAATCATATATCTTAATAATTATATAATGATTTGAGGTTTTAAACTCTCTATTTATTTTAATTTACGATTTGATATCAAGCCCGATATACCAAACTGATGAACCCTCCGAAATGGTGGCCAATATCAATGACATCAACACCGATACGTTCCTCAAGACCTCCGAGTCGATGGTGGTTGGCCACCACGACGGAACTCACGTCATGCGTGGTTCCTGAAAAGGCTTCTCTTCTGGGTGAGATGAAGATGCTGGTTCAGAAGATGGGGAGCTCAGTGAATCAATGCTTGGGGAATGGGAACAGCCATGAGATGAAGACTGCACACCTGAGACTGACTTGGTTTCTTGATCTGTCTGAAGGGTTCATTGAGTTATTGGAATATGCCTTTTGAGAAGCCTTGCTCCTCATCCCTCATATTCTTGATGCCTGTTTTATATACCGCGGCAGCAAGAATACCAAAGCTGAAGGGCCTGAAGGGAAAGCAGCCATGGCCGTTGGTGCTCTATTAAGTCTACCATCACTTCTGTGTTTTGTGTTGCTGTTGGGGTATGTTTATAACATGTCTTTCCTGTGGAGGACACCGTAAATTGTAATACTTCTCTACTGTCTTTTCATATTGATGTGGATTCGTGGAGTTGTTTTCCTATTGTCATTTTTGTCTATGGAGTAGTGACTTGTTGTGCTGGAATTTCCCTTTTACGTTTGAATAAAATTTACTTTTTGAAACGATTGTTTTTCAAAACGTTTGTAGTAATGGAATTAAATTCTTTCTATTCCATTTATGTGTTTTTTGTTCTTCTCTGTCATTCAAGTCTTTCTGTCATTGAGGTCATTTTGAAAAGAGTTATGACTCCCTTGGTCAAGAATTTGCTTCAAAGAAAATTCCTTTGTGATAGAGTTACTTAATGTAGCAAGTTCTGTCAGAATAGACTATGCTAGTGAGATATTAATGCTTTGGCCAAAAAAGACCAAGCAGACTGTAAGTAACTATCAAAGTCTCAAGACATCCTCAAGAAGAAGCGCTTCTCGCATTAAGGAGATTATGGCTGCAGTGTGTTCCATATAATTTACTTTCATCATTTTTACTTATTTTGCCTTCTCCATTTGTTTTAGTTTATGTACTATCGAACTGATGATTAATTTGGGCTGAGGAATGGAGATTTCACATGGTTATGAAAATTGGAGGAAGTTGTGGTTTTGGAGTGGAGGAGGGAGGGGAAGAAGATCCGATAGGCTTATTTTCAAACTATAATATTGGTCTAATTTGTTTAAAATTAGTATCCACAAAATTGAAAGCATCTAACATTCCTATTCTAAAATACGTTTATAACATTTCCCAAAAAGATATTGTGCTTTATATAGAGAAAGGTATATATATATATATATATATATATATATATATATATATATATATATATATATATATATATTGGATTGGTTTAAAGTAATATGCGACAGCCCGTAAATACAAGCCTCCAAATGCCGTGCTTAAGAGAGATTATGGAGCAGCCCAGCACAATGACTCCTACTTGATGATATCCCCAAACACAGCCCAAAACGAGCCCACCACCCCTCTTCAAAATCTACGTATAATCAAATTTCCAGTTAACCCATATTAAAGGAAAGTACCTAACTTCCTTAATTAAATTCTGTTCAATTAGGAAGTAAGATATTTTCTAATTATTGTTCATCAATTATCCCTTATTAATCGCTTAACGATAAGGAAAGAAAACTTCACCCAATTTAGAGAAATATCCGTATCATCATCCAACTGCGAAAGCTTATCACGATCATCCACTATAAATACTGTGTCACCCATCTGAAAGGTATGCACAAAACTCATTCCCCTAAATGATTTGATCTTTCTCTTCCAATCGTAAAAGAACTAACTTAGGCATCGAAGAGGCAACGAGAGATCCCCACTCAACTTTTCATTTCATTTATAGAGATCTCACATCCAAAGCTCACAGACGCCAAAGAATTCCAACAAGCTCCAGCCCGCTTTCTGGGCTGAGAAAGAGATCATCGCTTGAGGCCAATCATGGGAAACGATAGTTCCTTTTAATAAATAAAACCAATTCTCCCTATGACCGATGGTATCAACCCTGACGTGCAAGTAGGAGCCACGCCCAACTCTCCTAGGATGCAAGACCGAAGAAGGGGCAACATAAATAGTCGACCTTATAGCACTCTAGAAACCATACACCTAATACCGACGAGACGGAGACACTGGGCCTCACCAACCAACAAGCATCGAGAGTCGGAGCAACTCAATTGACAACGCAACACCCCAGAGGTGCCACAGCCCGAGAAGGCCGTAACACCATCCCCCAAGAGGAACAGCAACACCTCGACCCTCCTCAAGAAACTGATGAGGTTAGGGAAACCAACTGAAGCAGGAGACATGGTCCCCACATTCTCTCAAGGATAACACAAATGAAGGAATACCTGGTGGGAATGACAGAGACAATGAGCCAACCCCTTATCGGCAGGGCATGGGGAGGCAATCATGGGAGCAGAGATTCAGGACATCCGCAGCTAGCATTTCACCATATGAAGGAAGCTTTTCTGCAAAGGCCGAGCCCAGCCTCTATGCGGACGCTCCGGCAACAACCCGAATCCCCGTCTCACCGGTGATGCACTTTCCAAAGAAAAGTTCGAATAAATGCGAATCGAACGCTCGACGGAACGAAAGAGACCGCTGTACCTCAATACATATAAGAACCGTATGGAGTCACTGATATCGACCCCATACGATGCAGAGCCACATCACGCTAAAGGGCCCAAAGACCGCCCGGTTTAATGTACTTCCTCCATCTTCAATCTCATCATTCACATGAAGTTTCCACGTATCGGCCCCACTCTATATGTGCTGACGCATGCAAGCCGCTATCATCGACCATAAAAGCAACTCCAGTGAGAGCCCGAGGTCATATGTCCGTAGATTCAACGTGAAGTCACTAAAGGTAGATATTCCTGTAATTTTGAGAAGTTCGCTTATCACCGCTTCATCGCAGGCTGGGTGCACTCCAAAGGATTCAGCATGTTTTCTATCTCAAAGAACCCTCAGGCAAGCATGGCCGAGGTGCTCGCTAAAATAGAGAAGTATATCAACAGCAAAGAAGCCCTCTTATCCAGCGCAGCGAGCTCTTCTACCTCAAAGAGAAGAAAGAAATGGAACGGTTCTGCAGCAGCAGACAGTGGACATATCCCCGCGAGGACAGAGAAAACAGGAACGAACATCCTCAAAGAGGCGGGGAACGTCGCAGGATCGCCTGAGGCCAATTCTGGCCACCGAGTCGCAGCAGCCGCAGATTCACCTCTAGCACCCACCCTCGACAATTTCGGCATGTCGCGGTCCTACTTAAGAATATACTTCTGACGCCATCTTATGAGGTGGCCTGATCTATAAAAAGAGACAATACCAAATACTATGAGCCCACAAGGATCAGCGGACATCGAACGTATGACCGCATTCACCGGCGAAAAGAAATCGAAAATTGATCCGACGCGGGCATCTTCGCCGCTTATGCCTGAAGGTCAAGACCAGCCAGCAGCCACCTTTCGCTTCTCACACACCAACCCCAAATGCCATCATCCTGGCTTTCGAGATCCATGTGATCTCCTGAGGATTCGCAGGGGGCTGGGAACTAAATGCAACAGAGGGCTATCTGCAGAGCATCATATACGTGGAGACATTAGAAATACAAGCCGTGTCCAAACTCCCTTGGCTAGACACTACCATAACCTTTTCTGGACCCTATTACGGGAAGGTCAGCTGATTCCCATGACGATCCAGTAGTGATAAGGGTCGTCATAGCTAATAAAATTATCCACAGTATTCACGACAATGGAAGCTCTACTGACATCATCTTCAGATCATCACAAACGCATTGGAAGCGGAGAGAAGTTAAAACCACAACACCTACCTACGTGTGTGGATTCTCGAGAAAGATGTTACCTCTCGGGATCGATACAACCGCAGTACCACTTGGGAGACCCCCATGCCAGTTATAACAACAAAGAAGATTTCATAAGAGATGCCCCATCGCTTTTACAAGACACAGTGCAGCCCTCTCAATACCATAAGGGCTATCCCTTCCGCCTATCACATGATTATCAAATTCTCAACTGCAAATGGAGTAGGAATGGTTCGAGGAAACCAGCTGTGGTTGTGGAGGTTACTTCCAAAGATCAATGTAAAACAAAAATCCAGCCGACAACATCTACATGGACGAGCTCGACATGCAAGATGAGGTAAGCACCCGACCTACGCCCTCAGAAGAACTAGAGCATGTACAGCTCGACGACCAGCCAGAGCACCTCGTTTACATAGGATCTAAGCTGGCTGAACACGTCAGAAGACGTGTGACGCCCCCAACCCGGCACTCGGTGTCAAGCGAGGGTGTCATCATTTTTTTTTTTTTTGTTATAAACTTATAGTCTTTAAGCTTATTCAATCATATAATGTTAAACACTTAACTTGTACTATATCCTGTAGCAGTGGATTACAAAATGTATACAAGCTCCATACATGGAAGTGTTCAACATTTACAATATTTACATTGCTTCATTTGTTTACAAAAAACAAAAAAGGATATTACATATACAAATAGACCAAAAAGTCTTCTGGCACCTAATGATGTGTCAATTGAGACCGATGCGATTACACTCGTCTCTCTTCGCTTCGGCTTCGTACCTACACCCGGATGAAACCCGTGCTGCTTTAATACGCTTTAGGCTGAATAATCGCAGATCTACTCACTAATAAGAGTCATCTCTCTTTACACATTTACATATACATATAACATATCATATACTCATGTCATATTCTATACTTGTCATATACACATGCTTATATATGTTCCATACATATAATTTACACATGCTTATGTAATATTATATTTTCTTATCATATCATGTTTCATTTCAGGTCGTTTACATTTTTCTTCTTGTTCTCACAACATGTACTTGTCACCGCTTACATATCATCACACAGCAATGCGTTATGCTTCTCATCGCGTCATGTACTTTATCACTTTCTAATCATTTGCATATACTATCATTTGTTTCATGTTTCATGTTTGTAAACCTAGAAGTGGATAGCGAAACTATATGGGCCCGAAGGCACCGTATCAACTTACGAAACAAAGGTCTATGGGCGCTGAGGCGTTATCACCAGCAGACAACACCTGCAGCCCGGCGCTATTATCATTATACAGACACCATCTATAAGGGCCCGAAGGCGCCGTAATGACCCAAACAGGGCCAACTGGTCAGTATGCTGCAGACTTGTTTTTCCCTAATAGCATGCCCATCTATCTTGCTACTGTGCTCTCAGCGTGACAATCCATGTGTATTTCTTATATTCAAGACATATCTCATATTCGAATAATTATTGTCACCATGTACTTGTCATCACATATCATTCACATAGCAATGCTATGCTTCTCATATCATGTCATGTACTTTTATCATTTTCAATCATTTGCATACTTATCATTTGTTTCATAAGTTTCATGCCCTCTGCATAAACCTTAGAAGTGGACAAAAGAAACTATAAGGGCCCGAATTATACCACCGTATCGCAAACAAGGTCTATAAGGGCCCGTGAGGCGTTGTTATCATCAGGTAAAGACAACGACCATCTATAAGGGCCCAAGGCGCGATATCATCACGAGTCAATGACCATCTATAAGGGCCCAAGGCGCTCAGAATGACCTAAACGGCGTCGTTAACCGATCAAGATAGTCGCAGACTTGTTTTTCCTAATAGGCATGCCCATCTATCTTACAATGTGTTCAAGGCATAAATCAGCGTATTTTGAGGTTCAAGATATATCTCATATTCTAAATAACATTATCATCCAAGAATCATATGAGCATTTATAACTACGATATTCATATCTTTGCATTTTTCATCTCATTATATGCATGAATAAATGGTTATCATGTATGTTATGAGCTATTTATGAGTTCTATGGTTATATTCATAATGTTAGAATAACTATGGTTACTAGCGTGGCCTACTATTTTTCGTGATTTCTAGACCTAATATGAGTTCCAATTTCATCATGCTATATATGGCTGATTCTTTACTCAATGGTCATGAGTCTAAGAAGACCTGAAACGAGTTTGGACGTAAAGGAAGCTATGACCGTCCGGGGTTAGAGGTCACATACGAGTAGCCAACCCAGCTTCTGCCACTCTTATCCGGCCACTCTGGAAAAACCTAGATTTCAGCAGCATTATATTCACCTGATGTCCTCCACATTAATATGGTTAGAATCTTGACTCAATGGGCTTTCCATAGAGTCCAAGAACACCAAATCCGAAGTTCGGATCGAAGAAGTTATGGTCAAGTCGAGGCCAACAATCGTAAAACGACAATTGTGTCCCACTTCGGCCGACAACTATAGCGTCGCTCCACTTTGATGAATTTCAGCCTAAAGGGTTCAGCAATTTGGATCACCAATTCCTATGAGGATATTGCTATGGCTAAAAACAAATACGGCTGGCAAATTTTGACAGATCTCCCTAAACCCCAATATGTCCTTAATACAAATATTCCCACTGATGATTACAATCAACCAACCCAAGACCGATGATTTAACCCAAAATGTAACTCGAATCACACCTGAATTCCAAATTCCACTCGAATCGAACCCCGCATTTGTAGAGAAATTTTCATACAAAAATCATAGCATCCTTACTAAGGTACAAAATCCATACAAAATCCAAACTAATGCATAAAAACCCATATCATACCTTTTGCTCTCTTCCTTCTTCTTCCTCTTCTTTCTCTTATTTTCTCTCTTCTTTGCTCCAAACGTGAAGCCCCCTAGAATGTGAGACCAAATTTGGTCTTTATCCCCTTTTGATATTTTTAAATTTTCCTTTATTACTTTTTAGTCCTTATACTCTCTTCTAATCGCAACCCAATTTTTCATATTTCTATAATGGCATATCTCTTCTGAGCGCTGTTCTTTCATATCCTTTTGTGTAATACTAATATAAATTTTTATCTTGTATTAAATTCAAGCTTTTTGAAATTTTTTCTACTAGCAAATTATAATTACTAAAATTCAAATGAGACTGCAAATACCCAAAGAGCAGAAACCGTTGCGGTATATTTTTGGGGTATTACAAGACGTCTCATCCACTTTTTAAAGCAGAACATGGAGGTGTTCGCCTGGAAACAGGAAGACATGGGCGGAATCGAATCTTCACAAAGATCAATACAGGCAAATACATCACTCTCAGTCTTCAAACCGGCTAAGCAAAAAGAAGGAGTTTCTATCCCAAAAAGATTAATGAAGATATCGACATTCCTCCATGATAATCAGTGAGGTAGAGTACCTCTGAGTGGTTACAATCTGCCTCACTTAAAACAATGGTGGCGGCACTGTGATCGATTTCACAGATATCAACAGAAGTGCTTAAAGACGCTCTTTTCCTCTCTACCTCTATTGACCACAAGGACGCCAGCATACCGATCATGAACTTTCGCTTCACTGACGCTTCTGGCTATAACTGATCGTATGGATCCCCAACGACGGGGAGAAGACCATCGGCGCATGGCACAACAATTTATCGGGTGATGCCTCTACCATGAATGCAGAGCCACCTACCAAAGTTAAAACAGGATGTTCCGTGGCTAAATTGGGCATCTGGCGGAGGGCATATTAGACCACAGGCTTCTGTAAAATCGCTAAGGTCGAGCCTCATAACTCCACTCAACACATTCCAGGTCCAAAAGCCAATATGAAGTTAAACCTGTACCAAATGCGCCTTCTGAGTCTCAAACGGAAAGTTCTCGGTTTTATAGTCAACAGCCGAGGAATAGAAGCAAACCCAAACAAGATAGTTGTGCTCGGCTACGTCGCCACCTTCAAACATTAAAGAAATCTCACCAGCTGAAGAATAACTGGTTGAGTCGCTTCGTGTCCAAGGTCAGTTGACAATAAGTAGCCTTCTTTCAGTTCCAAAAAGGCCTTCCACGGATGCACACTACAAGGAGGATCACTGGGGCCAAACCTACTCCAGCCTCCGTCGGCAGAAGCCCTTCCTGGTGGAGAACTCTCATTCTCTACCCGGCCGCTTCCAAACTTCTCAACTAGTCGCCTTTAATGAGAGCGATAAGGTGCAACAAACAAGATAATTATTACGCTGGTTCAAGAGGATGTGAGAAGATATCCAAAGATGGCGTTTAATCCTAGCTACCGGTAACTAAGACCGCAAAGCTCCACCTTTACTTCCAAGCTCATACCATCGAACCCAACCAAATAATTCTATGAAGCAATATCGCATAAACCAGAAAAACCTCCTGAAGGTCATAGCAATATAGGAGAGTGAGTCCACATCGACATAAACTACACAACAAATGAAAAGGGTAGATCTTAGCATATTTCATCATGGAATTCACCCCAAGAGGAAAAAGCCTCCGCCGAAACTACCTAACCGGCACGTCAACTTCCCATTGGAGGCCGCCCGCGGATCAGGTCAAACGCCCAAGGAGTGCAGGCGTTCCATCTCAATCTCCCACGGATGTGGACACGCTTCAATTTGGCTTCCAAGCCTCCAATAACGAGGCCGAATATGAGGTTGTCATAGTTGGGCTTAACCTCGCCCACTCCATGGAAGTTGGATCAACCTGAAGTGAGCGCAATTCAACAAACAGATAAAGATTCACGGTCAGAGGCAGCGATGATCCGCACCAAGAAGCAGAGTTGCTAAAAAGTTCATTCGGAGTTCGTCAAACATACCAAGAGCAGAGAATTCTCGAGCTGATGCCTAGTAAAATTGGCAAATAAATTTCACAGAAGACCTCGCGTGACTATACCATAAGCACCTCCCGTGTAACCTCGCAAAATACTCGATAACGAAGAAGTCTCCCGATAACTAGCCGTGTCAGAATGTAATCCATCTGATTACTTAGTAGAAGGAACATTGCCAAGCGACCCAAAGGAGGCATCCAAGCTCGTAGCAAGGGCCTGTGAAGATTCACCATTCATCTGGGACCCTTTTATAACTGAGGCTTCTACACCCATTCTTAAAATGCGGTGGGAAGGGAAGACGCTTAACCACATACTTTAGGGAGGCATCGAAGGCATCTGTGGGTAACCATCTGAGCTTGACCTTATGGGTGAAAAATCCCGGTATGGGTAGATATTAGCCCACAATGCTCAAAGACGAAAAATGCAAAGCCTGCTGGCGCATGCTAAGATTCTCATCTCCATCCTGAATCGGGCCAATGTCAATCACAAGTCCCCGCCTTCCAAAGAATGGGCTATTGGGCCCCTACCACATGGTCAACGCAAGCTTATCACGCGGCAATGGACTACTTTGGTGGGGCCGAGGTCAACCTCTCAGCAACAATCACGTAACTTAAGGTGCTATAACTTCGTCCTGCATTCTATAATATGCGTTCAATCCCAGGTCCTCTATTTCGATAATGGGAAACAGCCTAAACAATCCTAAGTTCGTAGATTTTTTGCGCCGAGCTTGAATCAAGAACTACTATTCGCTCCCGCCATCTATACCTAACGGCGCGGTCATCAGAAGGACTCTCGCGCACGCGACCACCTAGAAGATCTAAAGGGAAAGTGGGTAGAATACCTCCCCGAGGTGCAGGGCACCACCAACTCACGCGCAAATAAGCAACTCCAAGAGACCCTATTCGGGCCTAAATTCGCACCGGCATTAGCCCCGTCTTCGAGGTCTCACGTTTCGCCGGTCACCTAAGCGCCAACAACGTAAGAGGTTCTTCACTCTAAACCCGCGATCTCCTAGAAGAAAAGTGTGTGAGCAGGTCTGCCGGTCGAGGACTATCACAAAGACGCAGATATCACGATCAAGGGTCGCACCCGTGGAGTTACAAGCCCACACCTGGCCTCAAAACTCTTCCAGATGGCATTCACACGGGAGTTTCAATCTAATTGGAAGGGCCCCCGCTGGGAGTCCGACCGGCAACCACGAACTCCTGGGGGCCAAAAAGAAAACCCCGCCCTACCATGGAACGCTGACACCCCAAACGATTCTACCACAAGATCCTAACAACTTTAATAAAGTATCCACTGATTTAAATGAATAATTTACAACATTTAAATGCATATTATTACGGGTCAAAAAGTGTCAAATGATAAAGCAAGGAGCTCCTACTTAAAAGTGGTCTGAAAATTACGTGATCTTAGAGTGCAAAACCCATGTTTACATGTATGGAGTGTTCTTTATTTCAAAGGAGTTATAGTTAATACAGAGAATTACAACCTAGCAGTTGTTCTTCACATCCTCAGAAAATGGCACTGAGAAAGTCTTTTCTCCGCTGCCTCTGCATCCTAAAACATAAATCAGCAGCTTTCCGCCGTTTCACACTGTATGTTAATGATCACAATCTCAACATGCAAAACCAAAAGAAAGGAGAAAAGAGGGAGGAAAGGAATAAATGGAGGAGGCTGACTTAAAAAAATATTCCTCCCGGGAGCGCACCGCCTCTCCGACAGGTCCTAATCCAGCCTGCATCAATACCGGACTAGGAATGAAATACAACTCCCAAGGCGAGGAACCAGTGAAAACACACCCTACAACCAGCAGCATCAAACAGAGTCACCGCTGATCACTGGGACAAACTGGCGCACGATCAAAACCGGCTTCCATCATGTACGAACTCTAAAAAGCGAAGGTCAGATGTGCACGCTTAAGCCACGGCAAGGTGAGACCCTAAAATTCCAAATTTCGAAAAATGGTAAAATCGTACTTCTGCGAAAATCCGAAATTTTTTCTTATCTCGATGACAAATGACTTCACCGCTAATTCGTCCATAAATTCATAATACGTCAAATTTACTATCTAAGACAGCTAATATAATGCTTTTTATGGCACCGTATCGTGCCGTGAAACTACATTTGATGTGATAAAAGTCACCGATACATAATCATGATTATAATATGTCGCATGAGCAGAGAGATGATAGAAATGGATCATTGAGATCGCCATGTCAAATCCAAAAGGAGGGACATGGATGACATTTTGAATTCAAATGAGGAAAAGGACCAAATTAGAATAGTTGCCCTTCTCAAACTGAAAAGGGGAGCAGGCAGAATGAAAAAATGGAGGTGCAGAGTTGCCTTGTGATTTTTAGAGAGAGAGAGCACCTTCTCTCTAAGTTTCCATTAATCTGACCATTCTGATTCTTCTGAGCAAGAAGAGTTTGCCTGACACAGCAGGCTTCGTGGGTACTAATTTTGTATTTAATTAAACCCATGAGGTGGTTATCCTACTTGAGTTAATTTTGTTTAAGTGTTTTGTTGATGATCTGTTTGACTGAGCCTGAGGTTTGCTGATCTACCCAAAACTCCTGAAACCTGAATGTGAGAATTTGGTTCTTCCACAAACGTGGCAAAGTAGAAATATGAAGGTTCAGGTTGTACTTATGCTACAAGCTGTGTTATGATGCATGGAGCCTTAATGGCTATTTGGATTTCTGGTTCACAAAGGGAACCCAGATGGTTGGGGATCGTCAGAACAAAGAACCCGAGGTTTACACCGCAACCTAGAATTGTGTGTGGAGTACGATTAATAATTTCCTAAAATGAACATGGCTGCGAAGCAATTTACAGATGATTTTCCGCAGAATGGCTTCGAGACTACTTCAATAGATCATTTCTACGAGGACCATGACTGCTGAGGAAGTCTCAAACCACATTCACTGAGGGTAGTCCCACATTTTTACCGACATTCGGTAGTGTATTTTCAAGAACAGCAAGTTTTGTTTTGAAAATGATTATTTTTCTCAAGGCGCTTGTTTAAAGGTGAGGGAGTCGGTGAGACCTATGAGATGATGGCATTTAGACATTCAAGTAGATCACGTATTTACTCGGGAGCTGCAGGTTTATATCGATCATCAGATATGCACTCAGGTGGAGTAACTGATTTTGAGTGATTCCACATCACATAGTCACCCTACGAGGGAATATTTTTCTAAAAGGTGGAGCATTCGAGAAGACTCGCTTCATTGAAACATTATGAAGAAACAGTCGCATTGATGGTTTTTGGTTTAATATGTATTAGAATTAGATTTTAATATGTATTTGTATTAAGAGTAATTTAAATAACTCTTGACTATTGGAATAGTTGGGTATATTTGATGAGTGTTACGGCCCATGGCCATTTTTACTTTGTAGTGATGGGGTCCCAGATACAGACGTATACAGATTTTCATGTGGGTTGACGGAAGTCAACTGACATCCCGGTTTCGGGGGGCGTCACAGCCTTAGCATCGCAGCCTAGGTTTACGAACACCCAGGCTCGGCCAGATCCACACCCGCACCTCGGTTTAGATAGTGGCTGTGATTACCTTGAATGTTCACTGACAGATTTAATTATTGTATATATGTTTTTATGTGATCGTATGATATATAACATGAAGGATGTGCGACTAGCGCATTAATTGATGAATCATGTGTGAATGGTGTGTATAGTATGTTGATCAACACTGAATTGTAGTGCTTATATGCTTGGTGAATATAATGAGAAAATGTAATAATTAGGCTCAGAAAACAAAACCTTAGGTAACAAACTTTGACAAATGGTCCGTAATTAATGAAAAAAAATTAAAGTTTAACTCATAAATTTTTGGGTTGTATGGATAGCAAAGTGTACAAGCTATCAAGTTGTATGGAGTAGCAAGGAGGCTAATGACATGTAAGAAAAAAGAAAGGAAGGTGTGATGAAGAAAAAATTTGGTTTTACGTTGTGTAAAATCAAAAAATGGATATATAAATTTATTCAAAAATGGAGAACGAAAAAATAGAGAATTTTTTTCGGTGTTTTCCGCGAGAATAAATGAAAAAAAAAAAGTTGAGTGAAAAACGAAAAAGTGCGTTAGGATTGTCGTTACCATTAATCGGTCACAATGCAAACACGCATACGCATCACGCGGTGCAGCAGTCGTTGCGTGTCACAATACAACTATCAGACGTGACATGGTGGGCCAGGGCGCGCTGGGCCGAATCGTGATCGCAACCCAGCTCGCCGGACTCGCAGAATGGAGTCATGGGACACGCCGTCAGTAGGTGTTCAGGTCACAATACACCAAGTGTATCGTGACATGAGAGGCCGGTCACCGAATGCGGTCACTGTGTTACAAATTTCTGCATCGGACCAAGGTCGACCGCCAGTGAGATGTCACAATACAATTGACACGCATGAGTCGCTCGGGCGTGCATTAGGGCTTAGAGAAGGGTCACCACATACTGGCAATTCATGCTTGTTGGGAGGATAGGCAGTGGTCAACGCGGAATGCAAATTTATATCGACCAAAGAAGCCAAA
Organism: Tetrastigma voinierianum; assembly: GCA_016808115.1. Lineage (NCBI taxonomy): Eukaryota > Viridiplantae > Streptophyta > Magnoliopsida > Vitales > Vitaceae > Tetrastigma > Tetrastigma voinierianum. Next base: position 160,882 of record JAEQBH010003605.1, read on the forward strand.
GCCGGAGCCAGATCGCAGTTGGTTAGAAGTCTGGCGACACCCGCCACCAGCCACGACATCTGGCCAGCAGGGCGCCCACACACCGCTGAAATGACTGACACAACCGACTGGCCGCGACATCGGCCGGGGCCCGCCACGATACTCCGCACCACCGGTAAAGGGGCGCTACGGGCTCCTCGAGCACTGGGCACACAGCCGGGTTAAGGTCAGCACTGTGCACCTAACCGCTTTTTGACTCAATACACCATAAACAATCGCTCACGCGTAGGAAGAAAAAAGTACAAAATTTTAAAAATTTTCTTCAGATATGATTTAAAATATAGGATATTCATGTTGCATTTACTATAAATGTATCGATTTGGTGTGAAAATTTTTTCCTGCAGCGAATAAACTTTGGTCGTATTTACAACTTTCGAGATAATGTCATTAATGTTTGATGTTTTTACTGCACGATTTTAGTTTCAAATTACAGGAAGGATGATACATACCTGTGATGATGTATATGGGAATTATGATTGCGCGATTGTTATGTAGAGGGAAATTATATGCATGGTGTAATGCGATAGGAAAAGGGTGAATGCTAAGGTTGAACTACGAATTCCTAGGATTCGATAATGAAATGAATGTGAGTGTTTAGAATTTTATCAAAGAAATGAACTGAGTGGTTGGAAGTTAGCGCCACTTAGAAGTGAACTGGTCGCCCATATCACAAGTCTATTAGTAATCGCATGTGCATCATAGTTAGACCAAATGAAAATTAAATGAACTGGTCGCCACTGACACGTGTAGATGGCTAGTCGGTGGGCTGAGGACGAGGGAGTCCACAAGGTATCAATGTGCAATCACGGCTAATCAAGGCAGACCCTTGTCTGAGCTCAGGGATCATAGCTTTGCCGACATCGCACGCATGTGCAATAGTGAGCCACATGGGTCAACCACTCCGCCGCTAGAAGACTGCCCTCCAAATAGAAGAGGAGGAGTGGACTCTGTGGTCGATCGACTATGACCATGGGAAGGGAGTGAGTGACATACTAGGCATCCAAGATAATGGGTGTTGGTACTAAGAGGAAGGAAGATCCATCTTCTTCCAACTCCTAAAGAAGCGTAAGACTGCTTTAAGTATATCTGTGATCTGTGGTCGAGGTCATCGTGACCAAGGCCAAGATTGACATTTAGTCAGCAGGCGTATGACGTAATATTCCTACTCGTATGTTCGACACTTTCGACTCCGGATTGTCCACTGGAGGCAGAATCCCAAGGTTATGGGACACCTCATCCCAAACATCGTTGAGACGAAAGCCAGTGGCTGCTACTGGCAATGGGCGATGGTTTTCTACCATCACGCCACGACATAATGAGGAGGGATCACCGTGAGGCGTGTGGATCCCGAGGCCTGGGACTGCAGGCCCCGCCGCTGAGGGACAGGAGCAGATACAGTTTGTTTCTCCATACCCTAGTATGGGTCGGAGGGACCAGTGTCAGTCTGAGGGTGCCGCACAAGCACCTAGTACTTCGCAGACGGTCACATGCACTGGTCATTGCGTCGAGGTCGAAAGAAGGGCTCAGAGCCGAGATCTGGTCAGTCAAAGGATGATTGCTACCACGCCGCCGCCTGGGCATATGAGGCGAGATCGTCCTAGGAGGCAGAGACCTCATGGCGCGAGATCGAGTGTTCGCATCAGGCCGGGATGTGTGGTACGCTTTCTACTCTTCCACTTTTTGATTAGAGTAGCGTTTGAATTGGATGCATCAAGTTCATTCATAAATGCATCTTGGGTGATAGGTTTGAGTTTAGAGGTTGAGGCCTTTAGAGAGATGATGAGAGGTTTTTTCCCTAGGGTGTAGGGTGAGAGTTGACCGGATAGGTCGGGATTGTGAGTTAGAGATCTCCAAGATCTCGCTTGCAGGACTCCTGACCGGGTGTCACAAAGATGGCACATGCCTATGTGCATGGTAACATCGCGCCGAGTCAAAGTGTGGGTACCCAGATGGTCATTCACCACTCTTGGTGAGTGGGTTGAGTTTGTCTTGGGACTACGCCCACGAATTCATAGTTCGAATCAAGAAAATGGGAAGAGTAATTGTGCTGTGCCGGGCAGCAAGAAGCGGTCGCATCCCTAAGGTGAGAAGCTCGAGTTAGGGGTAGCGAGGACCCGCGAGTATCCGAAAGGTCCTGTGTGGGTGTAAGAGACCCGAGGAGCTATCCCAAATTTCTGTGTGGGTGTAAGAGACCTGTGGAGTTATCCGAAATTTTTGTGTGGGTGTAAGAGACCCGGGGAGGTATCCCGACTTCGTGGTGGGTGGTGAGACCCGGAGGTATCCCGAATTTCGTGGTGGGTGTAAGAGACTCGAGGAGATCCCAAATTTCAGGTGGGCAGAGACCCGGGAGCTATCCCAAATTTCTGTGTGGGTGTAAGACCCGTGGAGTTATCCGAAATTTCTGTGTGGGTGTAAGAGACCCGTGAGATATCCAAATTTCGTGGTACGTAAGAGGCTCGCAATGTAGCCGAAGTTAGAGGCCGCCCGAGATGAAAACACACGGTCAAGTTATCACATAGACTTAGAGTTGAGTGATATGAGTCGGGAGTGACTCGAGATGAAAACACACGGCCAAGTTATCACATAGACTTAGAGTTGAGTGATAGGAGTCGGGAGTGACTCAGATTCGATACCCCTTTGAAATTGCATTGTGTTGTCGGTTTCGTAAGTACTGTATATGGATGTTATTCATGACATGGACTAGGTTGGATTTGGTCCATTGATTGTCGTGGTGATTGTGACCTGGGAAGGTCAGTTGCACACCAAGTAGGGGCTGTGAGGTTACATATGCACGTATTGGATGTATGTGCGTGAATTTCTGATGAAATTCATTTTAAGGAAGGAGAAACGTGAGACCCCGTAAAATTCTGCAAATTTATGAAAAAATTGTAAATTTGTAATTTCGCAAAAATCAAATTTTTCTAGATCTTGACACCTAAACGGGACTTCACCGTTGAACTTGCCTCACAAAATCTAGCTAACACGCGACCTCGTCGACTCGAGACGTCAGAATCCATTTGATGTGACAAAAGTCACCTATAACATGTATTCATATGGACATGATGTCGCATGAGCAGAGATGGGATAGGAAATGGATCGTCGAGATTGTGCCACATGTCAAAATCCAAGAGGAGGGACATGGATGACATTTTTGGAATTCTAAATGAGGAAAAGGACCAAATAGAGAATAGTTGTCTTCTTAAATTGAAAAAGGGGAGAAAACGTGCAGAATGAAAAATGGAGGTGCAGAGTTAGGTTTTGTGATTTTTTAGAGAGAGAGAGAGAGCACCTTCTCTCTAAGTTTCCAGTCAATCGGACCGTCGGATTTCTTCTGAGCAAGAAGGAAAGTGGTTCTACGCAGCGAGGGATTCTGTGGCACTGGGCTTTAGGAGTTTCTACAAACCCGTGTGGAGGTGTGTGGGTTTTATCCTACTTTGAGTTACACTCTCATTAAGTGTTTCATGATGATCGTGTTGATTCGAGGCCGTGAGGGGTCATTTGATCGATTCCAAAACTTAGAACCAAAATGTGAGAATTTTTGAGCCCGCCTCCACATGTACCCGTGGCAAAGGTAGGGGTTGTTTGGGCTAAGCGGTGTTGTAATTTATAGCAGGTGTCAGGTTGTGATGTGCATGAGGCTCAAATGGACATTGGATTTCGGGTTCACAAAGTGGAACCGATGTTGCGGGATTGGCCATGAACAGTAACCCGAGGGTTTCACTGTTCACATGAATAGTGTTCACAAAATATTTTTGTGAGAAAATGTGTTTGGTTGAGCAATTCAAAATGAATTGCTCGTGTTTGTAATTAGCCCATGTTAGCTAATTTTTGGTGTAATTGATGGTGAATGTGCATAACATGTTTATGTGATTTAATTATGTTAATATATATACATGTTTTATCTATTAGCATGTGTTGTATAAATTGTGTTGAAATTGTATCGCATTTCCTTATATGCACCTGCAACCTAGAAATTAGTGAGTGCATGACATGAATTTTCTCGAAAAACGAACATACTTTTATGGATAGGAATTTCATAGTGATGATTTTCCTCCGGAGAACGGGTCGAGACGGTCTAATGTGATCATTTCGGATTTAGGACCATGACTGTTTCAGGAAGTTCTCCAACACATTCGCCTCGGAGGGTAGTCCCACATTTTACCACTTCGACATTCTAGAGGTATTTTCAAGAACAAATGAAGTTTTGTTTTGAAAATGATTATTTTTCTCATACATGGCTTAGTAAGAGAGCCACATAATTTATTATGTGACAAGATTTAGACATTCAAGTAGATCGTATTTACTCGAGTGTGTGTTTTCTATTGATCATTGCATATGCACTTAGGTGGGGAGTAACCCATTTAGGTGATTCCACCATCAAGATAGCTCACTCCCTGCCGAGGGAATATTTTAGGTGCCATGAGTGCTCGAGAAGACGGCTCATTTTGTGAGGCCGATTATGAAGAAAGCTCGGGTTGTGGCTTTGATGGTTTTCGTTTAATATGTATTAGAATCAGAGATTTTAATATATTCAGATAAGAGTAATGAACAACTCTGACTATTGGAAATATAGCTGGGCAGCGTTCACGAGTGTCACGCAGGGCCCAAGTGGCCATTTTTACTCGTACGGGTCTCGAGATACGAGACGAGTAGATTTTTCGCGGTTGATTCGTAATAACGAACACCCCAGTTTCGTAAGGCCACACGAATGCTCCACTCCAGACTCCGCATTCAAACCACGTGCGCTTTCCCAAGTGAAGGAAGACGAAGTGTTCTCACCGGTACCCTGGGCTTTTGCATACTTTAACCAAGCCAAAATGGGCCAGCCTGTGAGCCCAAAGAACTCCGCTTTGCAGAGCTTAACTGCTCAAAAAGGCAAAATAGCCCATAAGGCCAAAGTAGCCCATTTTGAAGAGCTCAACGACCCCAAAAAGGCAGAACAACCTAGGAGCCAAAAAGCTCAACTTTTGGAGCCCAGCAGCTCAATTTGCAGAGCTTAACAACTCAAAAGGCACAATAGCCAAGGAGCCCAAAGAATTCGCTTTGTAGCTTAACTATTCAAAAAGGCAAATAAATTTCAGAGCCCAACAGCTCGCTTTGCGAAATTTTAACTGGCCTGTGGCAAAATAGCCCAAAAGGCCAAGGTAGCCCATTTTCAAGAGCTCAACTGGTCCCAAAAAGGCACGTACCTCAGAGCCCAAAACTCAACTTTGGAGCCTAGCAGTCACTTGTAGAGCTTAATGTACCGTAAGGCACAATAGCCTGTAGAGCTCAAAGAAATTTCGGCTACAGCTTAACTACTCAAAAGGCAATAACTCAGAGCCCAAGAAATTTCAATGGCAGCTGACCGCTGCAAGGGGAATAGGCCTGTAAGGCCAAAGTAGCCCATTTTGAAGAGCTCAACTACCAAAAGGCAATAACCTAGGGAGCCAAAGCTCAACTTTGGAGCCCAAAGAAATTTCGCTTATGTAGCTTAACAACTCGAAGGCATAATAGCCCGTGGAGCCCAAAGAACTCAATTTACGTAGCTTGTCCTGCCAAAAGGCACAGCTTCAGAGCTAAGGCCACTTTGGTGAGTTTAACCGCTTCAAAGGCAAATAGCCTGGGAGGCCAAAGTAGCCCATTTTGAAGAGCTCACTGTACCTAAAAAGGGTATCAAACTGTGGTCTAGCTAGCCTAGCTTTGTAGCTTAATCGCTTCAAAAGGCAGAATAGCCCATATGTCAAAGTAAATTTCATTTGAAGAGCGCCCAATGGCCCCAAAAAAGGCAAAACAGCCCAGGAGCCAAAAAGCTCAAATTTTGGAGCCCAGCAACTCAATTGCTCAAAGAAAATAAACTTCTTGTCTCAACAACTCTACAGAGCCTTAACCTACCAAAAAGCGCAGAATAGCCCAGAAGGTCAAAGTAGCCCATTTTGAAGAGCTCAACAACCCAAAAAGGCAGAGAAGCCCAAGTGCCAAAAAAAAAAAACTCGCCTTTAGGAGCTCAAGAAATGTATGCAAATATTCAGGAGCCCAAAGAGGGGCCTCGCCTGAGCGACCGCCCAAAAAGGCATCACCCGGGAGCCAACAGCCTCGCTTGGGGCTAAACAGCTCAGACAGTCCAGGAACCAAGCAGCTAAATTTGGCAAAACCCCATAGCGTAGAATTGACGAGAGCCACGTAACTCAGAAATTGGTCACACCACCACTCAACTACTTACAAAAGACGAATAAACCCGGAGGCCCCACAGTATGAACCAAAATAAAAAGAATGATAAAATTAAAAGGACTCAACAATAAATCCCTACATATCAACAAAAAGTCACCGTCCTACAAAGATGCCAAACCCGGCCCAACGCCCAAAACAGCGGTTAAAATAAAGCCTAAGCGCCCAGGCCGGCCCCGACCACGTGCTGTGGGGGCCTGGCGGTCCCACAAAGGCGTAAGAGCTGGCCCTCAAAGGAACCCGGAGATCATCAGGCAAGGGAGCATGGTCAGAGGCCCCAGAAAGCACCTCGCCGTCCGCGTCATCCTTGAAAACAGATTCTTCTGCCTCCTCATCAAAAAGCTGGAAATCGAACTCTATGTATGGGAAAGCTCTAGAAGCCCTGTGATGGAAGGTAAGCCACCCGGAGGCCCACGCCAGTGCGTGCCTGGGTCCCGAGCCGCCTTCCGCTTATCACTTCATTCCTCCTCGCAACCAAAGTCCCCCGTCTCAAGGTCCCTCTTGCTTTTGTCGAGCTCCTCCGTTGCGCTCCACGGTTTCCAGCCTCCAAAGCCGCAAAACCCGATCCAACGTCGCTCACTGACGCCACAGGTCACCCTCACAAACGCGAACTCCTCTAGCGCCAACCGCAGCTCGTCCGCGACCTCAAGTCCTTCAGTGGTTTTTTCTTTGTCCTCTACCACGCCTCGCTGCCGGGCGAGCAGCCAGTCGACCTGAGCATCACAAGCCTTCGGGCTCGCGATCCGAGCCCTGAGGCCTGGGGGCCTTCTCGGAGGTCAGGGAGGCAACCTTAGCCTTATAAGACTTCGCCGCCCTGGCGAGTTCCCAAAGACACTGGGCCCCCTCGTTGCTCCTCTCATAGGCAGCCCACTCCAATAAAGAACAAGAATAGGCCAATTAACAACCCAAAAAACAATACAAATGAACCAAAGAAGGCACTTGATGTACCACACTAAGTTTAAAGAGCCGTAGCTCTCAACTGACAGGGCGCCCACCCTTCTTGAGGTCAAACTGAAAGATGGAGGAATGAATAAACAGAACATGAGAAAGAAAAGTCCTTATCCCCACAACACCCCAACAATTCCCTCTCCTGCATAACATCCTCCCGTATTGGAGGGGTTTTTGCACTTAATGCATTTAGACTCGATCACCCAAACAGGAAGAACCTCCTGCGCCTAGCCGCGCTCTCAAGAATCTCCACCCAACACAAAGAATAAAGGCGAAGAAGAGACCCCTACCTTAAGGTCCACTTGTTGTGGGGCAACCTCAGATATCCGAGTCTTCCGGGGCGACAGCCCTTCCTTCTTCTTTATGACTCCTCTTGAGGTGTTCCAAGCCTCCTGAGCCGTGGCTTCGCGATAAGAGTTCTTGAAAAGCAGAGACGGAAGAAGCACTTTGAGACAAGGCAAGAAGGGCTCTGGCATCGAATATGAGGAAGGCCTCAAAACAAGAAGTTGTATAGGCTTCACAATTTGACGCCGCTGTGAATATCCTGAATTGAGATTTGAAATGAGTACTCATAATTTAACCAAATTTCCGCTTCACCTCTTCATCCTCAGGGTTGAGATCAAGTCGCACACCTGAAAACCACGCAACCAAACCAGAGTTAGAGACACCGCAGGATCAAAAGAAACTTAATCAGAAAGCGAGAACCCACTTTAGGCTCCAAAGGGTGGTCCCAAGAGGGCCTTAAACGCCATGTCTTCCGATCACAGGATTTGAGTATTCCCAATTGAATAATTAACAAAAAGTAGTGCCTCCAATATTTATCTAAGATGGTATGTCTAAAGAACAAATAAAGTACTTGGGAACGCCGAAATGTAATAAACCTTCCGCGAATCCCTTTACAATCAAAGTCTAATAATAGAGCAAATGGAACCCCAGCCTCATTATTGTCCCCGGTAAACAATAAGAGGCTACAAACCAAGATTTTGCAGGGAAAATCAAATGGGCATACATTGAATGCCGTCAAGAACTAACTTTGAAGAAAGGGGTGCAAGTGGTGCTGGCACAACTCAAAGGTCATCTGGGTGGAAAAAACGACCTTAGGAACATGAACGATATAAGAGGTAGAAAGTTCAATAAACATGATACATAATCAAGGCCTATAACGAGTAAAAAATTTCCGTGACAGGAAGTCCTAATGTAATTAGGGCCCATGATCCAATATTCACTAAGAAATTTCTTAAGATATTCCCACCCGAGGCAATGGATCTGTACTGATCCTTTCTGCCTTTGCCAGCGAGGATGGATCACCAGGGCTGAGCTCCTTAACGGCTACAACAGATCACTGGACCGCACCACGACCGATCGATTAATCTTCGGAAGAAAATTCGCCTGATATAGCAAAGCAACAAAGCCAGATCTGGCGAAGCTACCATGATCGGGACTATAAAGTTATGAAGCAATGGAATGACAAGAGGTTCCAACACGCCCAACAATCAAGACCACACGAGAACCAAGAAAGAGAAGGAAGACGGACTAAACTATGGAAGAAAATGTATAGAAAACAACTCACATGCGTAGACAAATAAAAAGGATTATGAGCAAATGTGATAAAGATATTTCGGTGGGAAAATCCAAACCCAAAAGAGGAAGGGGACTCAAGAATGAGAACACGGCGTAACTGGCGCGTGATGTCCCTAAAGGCAATAGAGTGCTGAGCAGCCAAATAAACGGGCAAATCGTGCTACGTCATTATCACAAGACGCTTGATGGCAACAAAGCCCTAACTGGGACATCCCCGAGTAGCTATAGAAATCACACCCGATCCATGAACAGATACTCTTGTTTACGCCGCGAAGGCGCCAGTGGGGCAATCTAATTGAGTTTAAAGTAATATGTGCATGTCAGAAATGATGAAGTCAAATGTCGCAGAGGTGATTATAGAGCAGACCAAAGACAATGGCTCAACCCTCGATGATATCCTCAAACATGTGCCTAAAATCTAGAGCCCATCTATTTATAAAAAGTCACCATGATAATCACTTAAAGAACTCATATTAAAGGAAAGTACCAAACTTCCTTAATGGGGCCTAATTAATTAGGGAAGTAAGATATTTTCTAATTATTAGTTCAACAATTATCCCTTTATTAATCGGGCTAATTCATAAGGAAAGAAAATCTCTCACCTAATGGGAAAGAAATATCTCGTATCATCATTCAACTATGAAAGACATGATCATCCACTATAAATACTGCGCCAATTCCATCACGAAAGATACGCACAAACTTCATTCCCTAAAGAATGATCTTCTTTCCACCGAAAAGAATCGACTTAGGTATCTAGAGAGGCAAACTTGACGATCCCCCGCTAATCCTTTGTTTCTTGTTTTTGTAGAGGAGTTCATTCGTAGCCACAGACACTAACAATTCCAACAAGCCCAAATTGGGCCAAGTTGAGTAAAGCATCACATATATATATATATATATATATATATATATATATATATATATATATATATGATTTTCTCATGAGAATTATTTTCCTCACATGATTTTCTACAGAGAATTATTTTCTCATGTTTCAGTTTACTATGATAATATAAAAGAAAATAAAATATAATTAAAATTATTCAAAATTTTACATTTTTTAAATATCTTAAATCTTTTATAAGAGGAGAAACAGTAAAACAAGTTTGAAGACAAAACATAGAATTAATTTAATAAGTTTTAAGTAAGGTTTTTTATTTTCCTCCAAATTCTCTTTCCTTATATTTTTCCTCTCTATTTTCTTTTCTTAATACTTTTCGGGTTCTTAACGAAGCCTAAATGTTTCAAGGATAAACAGAGAGCCCACTTATACCTCCTTATTCTTACTGTGCTTAAGCTACTTAATTTATATTCCTAATAAATACTGTAATAGAACTAAATATCATGTTATATATATATATATATATATATATATATATATATATATATATATATATATATATATATATATATATGATCATAACGTCCATGAATTAACTACTCTTATAATTTGATGATTTTTCTATATCTTGATAAACACTTATAATTTGAGATCAATTAATATTATCCATTTAAAATGAACAGATCATCATTTCTTACTTCAAAGCCAAGAAAACACTTAAAGTATTGATTGAGTTTTGATTGCTTATACATAAAGTGTTAGCCATCAAACCAGAGTAAGTATTTTGTTTTGTTTATTTAGACTTGCAAAAACATAATATCTTTATATTTTTGTTATTGTTATATATAAAAAATATTTTAACACATTTTTCATATAAACTATATTTCATTTATGCACAGATTTACACATTTTATATAAAAAATTATTTATTTTACAAAATTTTCATCAATTTCTTACTTCAATTAAAAAAATGGGTCGAAATTAATAATGAAAAATCAATTCTTCACCTAACATGCATATAAATTAATAATTTTCCATGGCCATGCTGTAGGTATGACACTGTTTATTAGCTGGTACCTAAAACATTAAGGTAGTATATATAGTTTATTAAGATAGTACTTAGGTACTATCATACCTGAAATACAATATTTTCATATGAAACTATACTTAACCATATATTTTGTATCCTTTATACCTCATTTGAAATTATTATCAAATCAATGAGTTGAAACACAAGTTTCCCGTAAAAATTGGGATTGGGATTTTACACTGTAAAAATTACTAATAAATTGTAAACCATATATTTTTGTAGAAAAGTCTCTTCCCTATATGGGATTGGGATTTTACACAGTAAAAATGACTAATAAATTGTAATACACCCATACTGGCTTTTCCCTATAAGCATTTTAGACTACGCCTAGACATTATTATTTCAGAATACATTCAGTCCAACTGCCAGAAAATGCATGTGACTTTTCATTTATAAAAAACACAAACATTTCATTTTACCTAGAAAATTTTTTTGGGAATCACACTAACTTAGCCTGGAAAGTGTAGCAAATTGCATGGACAAAATGAACCACAAACCTTCTGGTTGTCTCATATTAATTTAAGCCACCTTGTCACATTCCCAGACTTCCATTAACAGCCTTTATATAAAGGGTGGGATGGCATCCCATCTCAAATATTATCTATCACACACACAAAGAGAAGTGCTTGTGATTAGAAATGGAGAGAGTGAAAAAGGGAGCAGCAGCAATAAGGTCCAGAGTTTCAAACAAGATAGATAAATTAAAGCTTATGGTTGGCTGAAAAACAAGGGTTCGGTTATAAAAAGCTTGTTCTCATATGAGAACGAGTTTTACATCGTTAGATGGTGATTTTATTTCTTGAGATCTATGTTTTCTCAAACAAAATTTTAATCTACATAGATCTCAAGAGATAAAATCACTATATAATAGTGTAAAACCCGTTCTCATATGAGAACGGGTTTTTTATAGCTGAACCCGAAAAACAAATCGAAGTCACTCTTCAATCTCATCTCTGAATCCATCCATAAAGCTCTTGGTTGGTTCCGCTCCCATGTCACCTCTCTCTTTCTGTGAATATCTCAGGGAATTACTTTCGTCGATCAAAACCGATTTGGAGAAGTTGTTTAAAGAGGAGGATCACTGAAAAGGGTTCTCTTTACTCTTCAGGATGAGCTGAGTATGCTGGTTCAGAAGCTGAGGAGCTGCTGCATCAATGGTTGAAGGTTAATTGCAGCAGTTCTGATATGAAGTTTGCAGGGCTGAAATTGAAGAAGTCCCTTGATTTCAGTGAAGGATTCACTGAGTTGTTGAAGTATTGCCTCAAGAATACAATTGCTCTCATTACTCTCCTTCTTAATGCCTATATGAATTCATTACAAAGCACAGAAGACTTGGTGGATTTTGGTTAGAGATGCAGAGTTAATAATAAAGATGTGCTTGATATGGTCATTAATACTTTAAGTAATCAGTCTCCACTTTTAAGTTATTAAGTTATCTTTTTATCCTACCCCAGTTTGATGATATCCAGTGCCATGGTTTTACATTTTCACCGCTTCTTATCTCACAAATGCAAACTACTTTTTCATGATAAATTTTATGAAACTATAGAATCACTACTGTCTATTCTCCAGAATTGAATGATAATATTCATAGCGCTTTTGCCAAATCAGCACCAAAAAATTTTTTTTTAAAAAAAAAAAAAAAAAATACACAGACAATGGAGTAAGAGTTCATGATAAGGATGAGGAATCATCCTCACAAATTAAAAAAAAAAAATGGAAAAAAGGCATAATGATCTACTCCACCATACAGAGAGATCTATCTAAAAATTATATAGACCATGCATGGATCATGGATGTCACTTCTCATTGCTTACCTGATGGACAGGACCAATCCTCATAAAATTGACAAAGAAACAGAAGATGAGATCTCAGAATTCAAATGAAATATTTGATATGAAACTATAAAAAGTTAGCTTGAGGAATGGCTGAAATTCACCAGAGTATGTGTCAGGAACAAAAAGATCACAAGGCAGTAACCTAGTACTAAAAGCGCTTTAAATGCAAATGTAGAGGATCAGGATTTTGGATTCAGTTACCTAATAATAAGAAATACTGTTAATTATGAGGCAAGTAAAATTGAATAGCAAGGAGAATCAAGAGAAAATTTACAGAAAACCGATTCATATTCTTAGAATTGACACATAAAATATAGTAAACTAGCTTAAGCAAAGAACCACCAGGAATCCATCTGAACTGTATTTTATTAAATAATTATTAGATAACCAGGACTAAGGCCAAGTGGCTTTAATAAAGAGATCTTAAACAATACAGCAAATGTTCAATGCACAGAAATTTCTCAAGTAATTAGGTCTTTAAGTCCATAAATATGGAACACGTTCAACTTTGCAAAGAGCTGAAATGAAAAAGATTCATTACTGTATCTATGCCACCAACTTCAATGAAAATTAAGAGTCGAAGGGCCAGTAGAAAAACTTAGATCTACAACCTTACCTAAATGAGACACAAGCATTTGGGGAAATCCCCAGAAATTACTGTGTAATTTTATCTATTTTGTAACAGCCAAGTTCACTCTATTGAGGATGAGTTTTGAGATGAAAAATCACATGCAAGGCAAGTGTGGAATAGTTGAATACAAATATTAAAGACTGGGACAAAATATTATACTGTCTATAAATACAAAGAATGTAAAACATAAAGACATTGAATAATTTTCATCAAACATATGAAGATAAGAAAGTAGGTGATGGCAACAGCATCCGCACTTAATGAGCATATCATCATCCAAATTTCACCTCGGTTTATGGAATAGTTCTCCTTATGTTACAATAAAAAATTAAATCTAAGTATTATGAAAGCACAAGTCATTTTTCTTCTTCCTTCTTTAGAACAAGTTTTGAGACATAGATAATGAATTCCATCATATTTTTCCTTCTGCATCATGGTTTGCAATAATAGTATCCTTTCCATTTCCCTATAAATCTTTTTTTTCTTTGTTTTCTTTTTTGGAATCATTAACTTTGTCTAGAAAACTGCATGGACAGAATTAACCACAAACCTTTGATTGTCTCTTGTGTGTGACCATTCATTTTACCTACCTTTTGACATTCCCAGGTTTTCTTTAACAGCCTTTATATAAAGGGTTCCACTAACCCTAACCCAAGCTCATATCTGATAAAAAAAACCCCAGCAAAGGCAGAAGTATACCAAAAGATTTAGCAATGGAGGGAGAAAAACAGAGCTTCTTAGAGTGGGTCTGGAACAAATTAAAATCACTCTTCAATCTCTTCTTTGAATCTGTCACTCAAGCTCTTCAGAGCATCTGGTCTTTTGTAATATCTTGCTATGAAAAACTCAGGGAAATCCTATCCTGCTTTTCTGAAAGGAAATCAGAGACTGAGAGGGATTGCTGTTCTGCTTAATCTTCTGTCGGAGATTGTGAGCAGCCATGAAATGAAGTTTGATGCCCTGGAAATTGATCTATTGGCTGAAGGGTTGACTGGCTGTGCTGCCTTTATGCATGACTTTCATACTTAAGTTCATGCTTGAACCCTACTTGCCTATATGGTATAGTTACTATATGGTCGTTTTACTTTAAAAGCTTTTCTTTTATCCTATTTTTAGTTCTGCTATCTAAATATAGTTTGTGGTCACACAGTTGAATATTAGTATCAATTATCAAACAAGGAAGCAAAATTATGGCTCGCTATCTTACATAATTTTAGTTTGATCATGCACAATGTCTCTCTTTCCTTCAATTTCTTCCATAGCAACACCTAAAGTTACCTACCTTTTCTTTTTATAACATTTTTTCCAAAAAACTTCTTAACACTTTAAAGATTTTAGATTAATTTTTATCTCACTGATATTTTATGTTAAAATATTCAAGTTGCAATAAGGTCTATAAAAAATCAATGTTTTCATACTTTCTACATTCTTATTATAAATTTAAAATCTTTTTTATTTTTAATTTTTTGGGTTAATATCCACTATTCAAATAGCAATAATATTGTCTATGATACTAATTACAATTTATAATGACTTGAAATTATGATAAAATATTAAAAACATATGAGAGGGTGAGAAAAGATGAAGATCCAGGGGATAATATTGAGAACCACATATAATTAAAATATAGAATCATTCGTATTTATGATCTATAATTTAACGATAATATTCTTAGCTTTCATTGAATCAGAAATTAAAGGTATATAACAATGGAGTAAGAGTTCATGAGAAGGACGAGGAATCCTCCCCATAAATACTAAAATCTAAACTAAAGGCATAATGAACTACTATACCCTACAAAGAGATCTATCTAAAAATTAAATAGACCATGCATGATTTCATCTCCTCAAGCTGGGCTTATTCTTCTCTCATTGCTTACCAACCCTGTTGCCTATATATGCACTTTAGCAATTCTTACCCATGACTGAAACTAACCTAGAGAATTGTTGTATGAAATTATAGAAATGTAGAAGGAAGAGATCTCAAAATCAGATGAAATATTTGATACTGAAGCTATAAATAAGTAGCCTGAGGAAAAGCAAAGAAATTCAGCCATAGGTGTAGACTGTATTAGAACAAAATGACCAGGAAGGATGCAGTAACCCAGTAGCTGGAAGAAGGTTCTGTACAAAAGGGTGTAGAGGATCAGGATGGATACAGTAACCTAATACCTGAAATTAGCATGAGGATGTGGTATTAGACCTGTGAATCAGAAATACTTGGCAGGTGAGAAAAGTGCACTGAATTAAAGTGGGCGAGAATTGGCAGAAATATTAGAAAACCAATTCATGCCTTTTCTGAATTAATACAAAATATATAACCAGGTCGCTAAATAAAACCACCAGGAATCATCTGAACTGTATAATTATTAGATAATCAGGATCAAGGGTCATGGTCTCGAATAAAGAGTACTTCTAGCCACTGCAGAAAATGTCTCTCTGCACGAAAATTTCATTAATGAGGTCTTAAGTCTGTAAATACGGAATATTGATCCCAACTTTTGCAAAGAATTAATATGAAACAAGAAGTTTCCACCTGAAAAGAAAAGCAAAGGCAAAGCATTTGTTACATTATCTATCCACCAACTTCAGTGAAATTAAGAATCAACGGGCCAGAGCCTCCTCCAGTTTTGCCTGAAACCTTATTTCAGTGAGACACAAGCTTTGGGAAACCTCAGACAATACGGTTAATTTTTACATTTTCTGTAACAGTTTGCTGATTTGAATCGTCAAGTTGACCTATTTAGATGCCTTGGAGATAAAATCATATGTGTAAGACAAAGTCTGACTAAATGAATTAAAGTATTACAAACATACTTTTATACAGTGGTTATTAAATGGGACACTTGCAGAAAAAGAATGAGAAAACTTGTAAATAGGACAGCCGTCTATGTATTACAACAAATGTGAAGATAAGACATTTGAAATAATTTTCATCAAAATGATAATATGAAGATGGAACTTGACTACATGACACAGTTCCTGCACTCAGTAAGCATATCAGCATCAAAATTTCTAGCTTGGTTTATAATGGTTTCCTTATGTTACATAAAAACTGAAAACCTACTTATCATAAAGCATGAAGGAAGTAATTTTTTTCTTTGATAGAATGTTCTGAGAAATGACAATTTTCATTCAGTAACAATGGAATTCTCATCGTATATTTCCTGTGCATCAAGGTTTGCAATAATAGTATTCTTTCAATTTCCCTAGAAAATCTTTTTTTAGAATCACTAACTTCCTTGCCTGAAAACTGTAAAGTAAATCAGCTGACTAGGAATGAAACACAAACCTTTGGTTGTCTCATTTGTGTGACCATTAATTTAACCCACCTTTTTGACATTCCCGGGCTTTCATTAACAGCCTTTACATAAAGGGATCTGATCACAATCAACTTAACCAAGCTCATATCTGAGACAAAAACAAAGAGAAGGCTAGAAGTTTCATATGGGTGATTAGCAATGGAGGGAGAGGGAGTCCCAGCAAAACAAAACATTGTAGCGTGGATCTGGAACCAGATACTTGATGCTTACACTTGGATGAAATCCAAATTAAATCCACTCCTTCTGTCTTAATTGAATCCATCGCTAAAGTTTCAGAGCATCGTCATTTGTTATGCCTGTGATAAAAACTCAGGGAAACTCAGCCATCTTTGCTGAAATTAAATTATCGGAAGCAAAGGTATTGTTGGGTTGGATGATCTACTTTCAGCGATTGGGAGAAGCCACAAGGAAATGAAGCTTGATGGCCTGAATGATGAGGTTGACCACCGGCTGAAGGATTGATCAAGTTGTTGAGTATGCCTGAGCTAACCTCATACTTGTTCATGTTTGCCTATTTGGTATACTGCAGAACTAACAATATGGTAGAGTTTTACTGAGGGTCTACTTAATAAAGCCCTTTTCTTACTCTATGTTCACTTCTTCTATCTAAATGTAGTTGGTGTCAAACAGTTGAATATTAGTATCTATCATCAAACAAAAGCAAAAGGGATGACTTGAGATCTTATATAATCTTAATTTAATAATGTCCTAATGCCATTGACAGCATACCCAAATTATTTATAGAAAAGAGACAGATATCGGAATATGATGAAATGCTAGCCAAATGAATTAAATGAAATTACCTGAGGAAAAGATTAAGGAAAAGAATAATTTTTGAATTTCCAGGCCCACTTTGAGCCATGATTATCAAAAGTGTAAATCAACAGCACTAGGTTATTCAGGAACAAATGGATTGGGATGGAACCATATTATGAACTGGGAGAAGGGATTGGGGTCTCGGGGTCCTTGAGGCCGTATCTAGTTATGCCAATGCTGACCTGCAGATTTAGAAACATTTTAATGAGAAGGCCAAATAGCATTAGCAATAAAAATGAGAATTTCATGGCAGCAAACAACTCGTATTGCTTTTTTTGAATTAATACAAGAGATAATCAGGTCAAGTAAAAAAACAAAAACCACAAGAATCTATGTAAACTGTATTATAACTATTAAAACTAGATCTAGACCGGCCTCGGTTTATGCAATTTTGATCTCCACTTGAGTTGAAAGTTTGAGCTATTTTATGATAAAGAAAGTAATGTCTCTGGTCATGGAGATCCTGATACAGAGGGATTTACTGATACATTCTCACATGCAACAATCGATACACAAACAAGTAATCCACCTAGCAGATCAGCAAATTATTAGTCACAGTAACTATGCCACCAATTTTTTAAATGACTTTCATGAACAAGGAGGCAGAAAACTTCATTCTGTGGGAGAAAGAAGATGGAGCTTCAAACATAATTTCTTCTTTCCCTGAAACTTTCCAATACCAAAGTGAAACCCTAACGGATTTGCCTTATATGAGGAAATGGCCCAGGTTGCTCTGCTTTTGATGCATCTTTTTTCACTTCAGGGGCACCAAAAGCATTCCAAAATTCGAGAGTTTTTATCCTGCAAGAGTTGCCAACAGTGTGGTGTCCCACTGGCCCCAGTCAAGAACTCTGAACAAGGGAACATTAGAACATAGGCAACAAAATATTTGGCACAAGAAACACTCTGGTCGCTGTCCATCTTTAATACTGATCCATGAAAAAGAACTCTGGATGTATGACCAGTAAGCTCTCGGCAATCCTCGTTCTCAGTGATGGATACTTCCATGTTATTGATTCTGCATAGAGCCATGGAGCCTTGTGCTAAATTTCACCCAAGGCCTAAGGTTCCATGGGTGAAGCACAGACCTTGTTTAGTGTCCAGACTGAGTCCAAGCATGCACCCAGCATGGTATCCCAAAACTGATGCAACAATCACTTCCACCTCCACCAGACGCCAGAAAACTGTGCTGAAAGGGCACCAAGCGCGCCCAATGCAGCACTGTGATCTTCAAGCTTGTGAAGCCACCGAGAACGTGAATTCATAGGGGGCATCACATATCCCATGTGATGCTATCATTTCCCACTTGCCAACTGTTGGCCAGAGGCAGACCATTTCAGTCCACAACCTTTCTGTGTCCTGCAAAGTAGCCACATTGTGTGAGCGTACTCACTGTATTGTTAATGATCCACTATCCATTCCTCCCCAAAGTTGTAAGGGATGTGGTTTTTCCAATCTAGAGAAATCCAACACGTGATTGGTGGCCACCTTTCAAAGTCCTCACAGCTGCAGAATTGGGTAGAACATCACTATATTAGGAGGACATCATCAACAGACCATTTCAAAGGTCAAAACAAAGAATTAACATAGTTACCAGTCGATTTTCTGTATGAATCCTAAAGCTGAACAGAAGAACTCATTCAAGCTTAATAGTACATGTTGTCTATCAAAGCAGCCCAACTCACACTTGTAAATAGGCCACCTTCATCATCACGTGACAAGCTCTGAGGCTGAACCATTTGAAGCATCCCATAGATATACTGTGTTTTCAAGAGCCAGGGCCAGAACATTGCTGCTGCCCCAATCCACATTAAGTTTGGCAATAATCATCTATAATATCAGGAGCATCCAATGCTCCTCTGTAGTTCGTTGTTGCATCATCATACAGAAAAATCAATAACATAAGGAAAAAATCAGATGAAGTAAAGTGCAACAGTAATGGTTATGAAATGCGGTAGAGATTAATTTAATGGTAAATATCATAAACTCCAAACCCAGGAATATGCCGTAGAGGCTTGAGGGTTTCATTGATGAATAGAAGAATAGAATTGATGGAGATCAATTTCACCGGAGTAGTGGTTTGTTCTAAAGGCAGGATGCGTGGGTGCGATTCATATTGAATGTCTCAGCCAGTAGTTTCCAAGTAGGCCTTTCGATAAAGAGCTTGACAACACTTTTGTTCTCTTGCCGCCTTCCCTTCAGTCAACAACAATGGGCAAAGTCAAAGTCCATTGCTGATCTGTTTGGAATGAACTGTCCAACTTGAAAAAGCACAGAATCATTAAATCCAATATCTTAAAATAACAATCATTCTAATATGCATGCGTAGAAGAAACTCTCTTTTCCTATGTATTTTCTGCTTCCAGAATATGGCTACAAGGCACTTATTTCCTTGTGTGTTATTGCTTGGTAACTAATTAGCCATAATTAGTTTGAGAATTTATTTTCCAAACATAGTTTAGAAATGGGAATGATTGTTTGGAACATTGACATAAATGTGCTGAGAACATCATAAAATACAAAACATGCAGAAATTCATCTATTTTAAATTATTACAAAAAGTAAAATTTTCTTACATTTTCTCTAGAGTGACGAAACTGCATCATCAATTCAGGACAAGAACTCAATGAACCTGCATCCATAAAATTTAATGAGAACGTTAAACGACAACTCTTCGACCAACAAACTGAAAATTCACTTAGATTTAATTATTTTAAGTTGTATCAGGTTTCTTTGATTCCTTTAGGATTAGGTTTATTAGATCTTTAGGGCTTTAGGATAAAGTTATGTTCTGGCTGACAGGTTAGGGTCATGTCGTACCGATGGGAAAGTAACATTTCAGTAAAGTAGAAATGAAAGTCTTTATTTCAGTCCTCTCACGACAGAGAATTACGTATATAAAGAAGAGTTCAAATGGCCCTTGAATTCTCTCTGAATGACAAGTACAAATTCGAGGACTCAACTCTGGGGTAGTTACGGTTAATTACAAGCCGCCCCGGGTTTAACGTGATGATCACTTGTTCGATCCCTCCAGATGTTAGTTTTGCCCAGCTATTAACCGGTCGTAGGTGAGTCGAGTGCGAGAAGGTGACCCGGACATCGCGGTTATCCAAAAAAAAAAAAAAAAACCATCTATTTAGTCATACCTAAGGGTTGGCTGGTTCAAGAAGACTTTTAGAATTCCTCTGGGATTTTCTGTCTAATTTCTTGTGAGATTTTGTTTCTAATTCAATTCTCTTTAGGATTCTCGTTGTTAGCTACAAAAGGGGGCCTAGCCTCTTCGTAGATCATGGAAGAAGAAAAAAATTTACTTTCAATAAATTTATTTTATTTTATCAAAATTGCGTTTCTTCTTCTTAGCCGTAATAAAAACCTAAATCGAGCTATTTCAACGAACCTAAAAGAAAGAAGAAATGAAAAAATCAAAGAAAGTGGTAAAAGGCTCAGGGGAGGTTTTTACCTTTAGAGGTCGTCGAACAAGAAGGGCGGAGAGGCAGTCTGAGGCAGCCATGGATGAACGAGAAGTGAGCGCGATAGCAGAGAGAAGAGCAAAGAAGAGAGAGAGAGAGAGAGAGATGAGATGAGAGAAGAGTGAAATGAGAGGCGGGGATATGAAGCGCGGGTTTTCCAACGGAAAACAAAGCTTGGCGGTCCAATTCAAATCTCTGTTTTGAATCTTGACTTCCAAAAATATGACCGTTGTGGCCAAGCTTCCAAAAATCTTGACTTCCAAATCTCTGATTTGATCCAAAGAACTTTTGGTTTTGAAAGCTAAATTTTGAAAATCTAACCATTTTTTTATCTCATTTTCATAAAAATACCTTTATTACTTTCATGTAAAAATAATTTTTTCTTTCAAAGATATATATAAATATATGAAATAGTATCCACATTAAGTTATTCTTTAGAAAAAACATGAAAAAGTTAGTTTTAAAAATTTTAAATTATTTAAGGTCTTTTAACCAAATTTCTCTTATTATTAACCGATGTGAGCTTATATTTCAGAATGGGAAATAGAATTAGCAATTCGATCGGATAGGCTGAGCCAAATTTAACCCGATTTTTTTCAGCCAAAAAAATATCAACCCAGTCCAACTCTAATTTCAAGCAAACTAGGCTCAAATTATTTTATTAATGCTACTGTAAGATTATCGGGCCACCACAAGGTTAGCCTAAATCGAGTCGAGCCGGAGGAATTTAGTAAGATTTTTTTTTAACGATAAGATAGCAATCCAACATTTCCCAATTTTGTACAGTTCGGTACCAGTGTGTCATTTCAATAGGAAAATATTGTTTTCTGTCACGCACATATTCATATTTTTATTATAAATTAAAGCACTATCTTGTAGGTTGTATTGCACCTATGTATTTATATTATAAATATTATGTATTTGCATAAATACATATTATAAATTAGATATGCATCAATTAGTTAAAAATATTGATAATAATAAGTAAATCAATTTTAATTTATTGTGTATTTGATATGATAATTAAATATAAAATAAACTAAAAATATTTATACTTGTATCCTCATCTCTTTTTTGTTTTTAAATATATCGAAATCTAATAAAATATTTATAAGATATGTATTTAAGTTGTAAATATTATTTTTAGATGTGATAAAATTATCCATCATTTCGAGCTTGAGAATGTAACTGTGTTTTGTGGTAGAGTTTTACCATCCTTATAGTTTTTCCCGGCTTAATGAGGATTGTAATTAACGTGTGATATGAAGCTTACAAAAATCTTTACGTATATTAATGCAGACTTCTTCGAGACAGCTTACGTGATATATATATATATATATATATATATATATACTATATATATATATATATATATATATATATATATATATATAATCCTGTTATCTCTTACCAATTTTTTTAAAAAAATTCAACATTTTAAAGGATTTAAATTGATTTCATTTCACTATTTTTTAAATATATTTAAAATCAATGTTTTCATTCTTTTCACATTCTTTATACCCTTTAACTTTTTATTTTATTCTAGTTGTTCTCATTTTCTCTTATCTTTTGTCTCTTCTAGCCATTTTTTGGTTAGAAAATAGAGGTAATTTTTTGTCGTTCTTGATTTTAAATCATCATCTACATTTCTTTCTATCATTTTATTTCTCAATAAAGTGGTTTTTCCACACAAGTCTTAGTTTTTAATTTGTTTTTTCGTGATTTTGTCGTCGACATGTTACGACATGTGGTTGTATCGTCTTAGTACGACGGTTAGTTTTTTCGTCATCTTATCGTAGCGTTTACTAATATGTGGGCGATTCAGACAGTAAAACATATTTGATTAGACAAAGACAATAAATCAAATCATGACCGTCAATATACTGTAAAAATTGAGTCATATGTATTTTAGTTATTATAAGATTATCAAATTTGTAGGCTTTAAACTGATTCATTATACTATTAACTTTAATACTGCATCATCCTTTACAGTTTTTATCTCCGATAAACTTATGTACACAAACCTACATGTAATTTCAAACACAATTTGATATAATAAACCTCGGATAAGTCAATCAAAATGAATCGAAAATATAAACTAAAAGCAACAGTGCATATGAAAATGAAGTAAAGTGAATCGAATACAAGAGAGAAGCTTAAATTTAATATATGAGAAGAAGGGTATTAAGCTTTTTCAAAGTATTGGCTTGGCAGGAAACGAGGACCTCAGTAATTTTGTGTCATTTATAATTATACTTTTTATCGAATCATGAGTATTTTAGCTCCGGGAGTGACGCCATCTGATATAAGCTCTATCAAACACTTGTATTCCAGCTCAAATTTAAGACGTGATTAATGTCGAAATGATAGAGTTTCTATAGAAAGATTTCAAAGGGTATATTCTTCTCTAAAGCAGGAGGCAATATAGATACAATTACATCATAAAAATTAGGTCTTGAAAAAGGGGAAAAACAAATTGTTTCTATATCTATACTCTGAGATTGGTAACTATCATAATTTCTAGGATTAATTACACAAATTGTTTTTCTATATCTATATAAAGATTGAGTGACTATCATAATTTAGGATTAATTGCAGTCAATCTGGCCAACTTCTGACTCATGCGAGACGCTCACTCGGGATTTAGTGCGTAGATGTCTATCATGCCAAACTTGTCGATTATACCATGAAACACCTTTCACGAAGCGCCTTTGTGAGCATATCGGCCAGTGACTCTCGGATTGAATAAATGGGAATTGTATAATCTTTTCATGAAGTTCTCCTTAATGAAATGACGTCAGCTTCAGCATGTTTAGTGCGATCATGTTGAGCGAGTTTTGTGCAATTTGAATGCATTTGCCTTATTATCACAATAGAAATTCGTAGGTGTAGCATATTCAATCACGAGTCTCGAGTTTATTCCTTATCCATAACAATTAACATACACCATGAGCCATACCTCGAAATTCGACTTGACACTTGATCTTGCTTGTGCATACGCTTCTTGCTTTTCCAAGTGACAAGATTACCTTCCACAAAGTAAAGTAACGGATGTGGACATACGGTTGTTTGATCACTGCCAATCCCGAGGAATGCTCAGTGTATCCTTCAATGTTAGAGATACCATTTTTTTAGAACAACAAACCTTTTCACGGAGCACTCTTTAAAGTATCTTAAGATCAGATGTTGCTTCCGTATGTTCTTCACTCGGTGCATGCATGAGCGGCTCCTGGCGGCTCATCGCATATGATATATCTGGCCTTGTGTGTGATAAGTAGATTAATCTTCCAACCAATCGCTGATAACGACCCTTGTCTGTTGGGGCTTGGTCTGGGAGAATTCCGAGCTTATGATTCATTTCCATGGGCGTCTCTATTGTTTTGCAATCAAGCATTCTTGTTTCGGTTAGAAGATCGCTTATGTTTTATTTGTGAAGCAAGACTCCATGTTTCGAATCCTTTTGCTACCTCAATTCCCAAAAAAATATTTAAGTTGCCGAGATCCTTCATTTCAAATTTGTGGCTAAATACTCTATAAAGCTTTCATTTCGCCTAGGTCGTCTCTGTCGGGAACCATTATCATCATTATACACAATTAAAGTGTACTTTTCCTTAACTTTGTGTTTTATAAACAAAGTATGATCGGGGTGCTGTATAGTCGAACTCCTTCATTGTAGTCGAGAATCTCCCAAACCATGCTCTGGAAGTAAGCTGTTTCTGACCCATACAATGACTTTTTAATTTACAGGACTTCACTTTACATGAAGAACCATTTTTTAACTCCGGTGGTAGCTCCATATAGACCTCTTCTTCAAATCTCCATTAGGGGAAAGCATTTTTAACATCAAATTGTTGTAGACGCCGATCTCGATTTTCTTTGCTATAAATTATAAGAATCGCAATTGTATTGATCTTAACCCTTGCTTGTGGTGCAAAAGTATCTGATAGTCTATCCAACACCTTTACGCATATCCCTTCGCAACTAGTCGGGCTTTATATCTATCAATACTTCCTCCCGGTTTGAGTTTCCTGATGAACACCCATGCGCATCAATTGGCTTCATTCCTTTAGGGCGTGGAACAAGCTCACAGTGGCATTCTTTTGTAAGAGCCTCCATCTCATCGTTCATCGCCTTTCTCCATTTGGATCAGCGATGCATCGCACATTACTAGGAATAGAAAGCGTGGACAATTGATTAACGATAAATGCATACATGTTGGGTAAACCTATGAGATGACACATAGTTGTTAATTGGAAGGTATTTGGTCTTGGCTTGAGATCGGGTTCATCTTGTTTTTTGGAACTCCCTGATATTCAATCTTTGTGGATATCTAGGAGCTGTATTTTCTGCAGGAACATATGTTTCATTAGACTCTCCAAACACAGGATTCATACTTACTTGAGGAGGAACATTCTGGGTTGATTCTTCAGTTAATGGTGTAGATGGGGGCAACTCTGAGGGTATCGGTGGTGATTCACTCCCAGTTTCATGATTGTGATCACAGCCTTGTTGCATAACATGCTTAAAATGTTCATTCACCTTTTCCAACTCAATAAACTCATCACCTCCACCACTCTCTTGTTGAGTATTCTCGACTGATAAACTCATCACCTCCACCATTCTCTTCACTTGGGCTTTCCCTTGAAGGGGAACTTTTAGAGACTCCCAGGAATTAATAAGGCTCCTAATTCTCGGAAATCGGAAAGAGGCATCTAGAGTCACATGTAGCTTTCGGGTTTGTGGATCACCTTTTTATATCCTTTTTTAAATTGAGTGGCCAACAAAAACACATCGTTTGCACATGGATCAAGTTTATTTCTCAGATTTTGGGGATCTTGAACATATCTGTGTACATCCAAGCTTCGAGGTTCGAATTCGGAAGATGGGGAGTGAAAATGGGTTGCAATTTACGGTAGGAGTTTGATCTATTAGCGAGAAGGTGTTCGGTTGATGAGTGGCGCCAGTTTCCGCGACTTCACTTGTCTATCAGGCATGTTCATCTTAGAAGGGAGAATGCAACACTACCTCCAAAAGTTGTATATTCTTTCTCTCTTGCCAATCCATTTTGTTACGGGCATAAGTGCATGAGGTCTGATGGCGAATTCCTTGGTTTTCTCAAAAATTCGAGAGGAGCATCTATAGGCTTCGATTACCATTGTCAGATTGCCAAACGAATGCGCTTTTGATCTTTGGTGTGATCGTTTGGCGCGGGGATACGGAATCGCTAGGCCTTGCGTCACTTTTTAATAGTAGGGACACGAGTCGTTACAGTGCGTTTATTGATAAATGTCCCTGAAGTACTTGACTCAGATATAGAGGAACCTTCGCGGGACCCCGAACATCGAGTGAATAACGAAAGGTTAGAACTTTTATTAGGACTTGGTGGATAAAAATCTTTGTAGCTCTTGCTTGATTCACCAGAATGTCCGCAATGAAATTCCCTATCATTCGATCACGAAAAAGTTGTGGTTGCAATTTCTTAAAAATAACCAAAGAAGATGTCCTAATTTACGGTGTCATAACCATATAGTTGCTCGAGCCTTGTCTTTACTGCTAGTTTGATTTGCCTGACTGATTTTCGATCCCCCATTCTCTGGCAACTCTAAGTAGTAAAGTTTGCCCCGTCTAACACCATAACCAAGAATCTTTCGGGTTAGAATGTCATGAAAAGACACGAATGAGGGCCAAGGATTCTACCGGTCTGGCGAGAGTTAGTAATTTGACTAACGGACAAAGGTTGTGATACAGAGATGGAACAACGAGGACGGAGTATCTAATGTGAGAGTATTAGACAGAATAACATATCCTTCCCAGGTAATAGGGAGTACTACCGTGGCGGTAGAAATAACTGATTGAGAAGAGGGAGGATTTTAATTGATGGAGTCCTCGTCATGTGATCGGATACTTTGTATCAATAATCCAAGTTCTATTCTTAGAGTTGCGAGAAAATCTGGTCCTTTGTACCAATAATGCACGGATGGGCAACATTTGTAGTAAGCGGCGGTTGATTTTCTTCCAATGATGTCATCATAACTCCCGGCAATCTTTTCTGGGGGCTTCTTGAAGTCCACCCTCGAACTCAGCGGCTTTACGAGGGTGATGGGTTTGAAAAGGAAAAATCACGTATCACGATGGTTCTTGAGACTTCTTTGGGATCAAACTTTTGTAACACGATGCCATGTCAAACAATAGAGTTTCTGCCAGATTTCAAGAAGAGATATATTCTTCTCTAAAGCAGAGGGCAATATAGATACAATTACATCCTAAAATTAGGTCTCACGAAAAAGAAAAACAAATTGTTTCTATATCTTTATAGGAATTGGTCAATTATCATAATTTCTAAGTTAATTACACAAATTGTTTCTATATCTATATACAAGATTGGTCAACTATCATAATTTCTAGGATTAATTACCGAATCAATCTAATAGTGCGTACAGCTCATGCAGACAATTAAGTTATAAAAGACCACAATTATCTCACATACATAATCATTTTTGCTTTTATTTTATAGCAACTAATGATAATTATTCTTTGACGAAGTATAAAAATATTTACCCTTACTTATAATTAATAATTTATGTTTTAAAATTTTGTATTACAAATATATAGTGATTATGTATTGAGGTTAAAATTTTCATAACGAGGTTAAAAGTGTTGAATGACAAAATGAGAGTTTAAGCCATTAAAGGTAATTTTGTAAATAGATTATCGGGAGGGTGGGGGTGTTGGGGTAAAATCAGTCCATCTCGAACCCGATTAGTTTTAAAAAGTAATTCTCAAACTCGAATAAACTACGATTTTAAACTTTCCATACTTGTCCCGATAAAGGTGAGGTGGGTTAATCTTGTTCGAGTAGGAGAATTGACATCCTTACGTTCAAATATTAGAAAATGTGAGTAAATGATTTATTTTTATTTTTTGAGAATATGAAAATGAATTTTGATTATTGTATTTTGTATAATATTTAAATATGAATTAAATTAAATGAAATTCTCAACATTTCAATACTAAAAATATTTGAATATGTATCATCATATCCTTTTGTTTTAAAATATATTGAAATCAAATGATCTTAAATAAATATTTGTTACGTATATTTTTAAGTTTTAAGTATTATTATTAGACGTGATAAATTATTTCATACATGTATCAAATTTTCATGTAGAACATTTCCCGACCCAAGAGCCTTAAAGGGAAAAGGCCCAAACACCAGTCGGCCCAAGAATGTCTGGCCGACCCTCCGCCCGGATACCCCAAGGGGATTAGGCCCAAACCTTAGCCAGCCCAGGAATGCCCGACTGACCTTCTATCCGGACGCTTGAGGATCCCATGGCGAGCGTACATTTAGCTCAAGCGCTTATTTTCCCGATCGACCTTCCTCTGGCGAAGAGTACGCCAACGTATCCTCTTTACAAGCATAAGTTCACTCATGAACCGACTCTGTCACCCCCGATAAAATAGGAAAGTCCTCTTAATAGCAGTTCTATCGAGAAGGTAGTTACGAAGAGGGAAGAATAAGTCACCCTTCCCGAAATAAGAGTCATCTTCACAACATTATAGGGGAAGAAATGCGTCCCCTTATCCAAGAAGGAATTTTTGTCCTCCCTCCATAAAGAAGCAAGTCACACGAAACAAAGTCACAATTCCCTCATCGAGATTATTATTGCTCGAGCTTTAAGTCTTCGAAAAATGACTTGGCCATCGGAGAAGCTGACGGAACACCACGCCGCCTTCTTTTTGTTGCGGGATTGCGGCTAACTAGTGAATGCGACGATCAGTGATTAAAGGTCGAGGAGACCACAACCATCATTTCCTTATATATATATATATATATATATATATATATATATATATATATATATATATATATATACTCTATATACATGTCCTCTTTGAAAAAGAAACCAACATCGAAGATCAAACTGGGACTATAACCTAATTTTCCAACGCATGTAACTTAAAGTTTTATTTTTTAAAATTTTGAATATTCATCCTATTTACCATTCTATTCATATTAATTGCAAATTATTTGAGATTATGATAAAAAAACAAATACTTCTAAATATGAAAGGGTACGAGAAATATAAGGAGGATACTAGAGAGTAAGGAATCAAATTGCCCACTTTTTATTCAATTTATTCCTATGAGTTGCTTCCATAATTCCATTAATCTATTCCAGAATAAGATATCACTTCCTTATTAGACAAACCACCTTATGGAATTGTTATGGCATGTGGCTAGAGTAAAAGGGGGTAAGTGTCAGAGTAGAGCAACGACACTACCCTTCAAACATATCTTCTTTGTTAGGGGGACGAAATAATAAGTTGAAGGTGTGGGGGCTTCGCCACTCATCAGTGATACGGTATGTTGGTATTTTGTAATTTGATCATATCTATGGTTATTATAAATACCCTCCTATATAACCCAGTTTCAATGTAACACCCCAAATTATATCATAATAGTTTATTATAGTTTAGGGTATAATATAAGTAAAATTTACATTTTCCGAAAATTTAAGTACTAAGGGTAAATTGGTAATTTGTCAATTAAAGACCTAACGGACATAAGATAAAAAGATTATATGTTAAACTAGAAATATGATAAATTGATTTTCAAATAGAATGAAGTGGAAGGACTAATAAGTAAAAAGGAGAAATTTAAGCCAAAAATTGGATAAGACCAAACATGGTCTTCTAGAATTGAAGTCTCATTTTGAATTTTGAGAGTCTAGAACTACGTGTTTGAGGAGAAAGGCCTTCTTTGGTGATTTCTCTTCATTTGCTTCGGAGATCTAGTCTTGCTTAAGTAAGAAAGTGAAGAAAATGAAGCTAGTTGAAGGTTTTAAGAAAAGCAAGGTATGGAATTCTTGTATGGAAACTATAAGTATGGAAATTCTCATAAATTCCTCATTGTTTAAGGTTGTGTTATGAGAAGTCTGAATTCTTCCCTTATATGTATTTTGGGTTGGCTTAAGTCAGATTTGGAAGTTGTTTTGCTTAGCTTTGGTTTTGATTGGAAAATTTCTAGTGAAAAAGGGAAATTGCCCATTTAAAAAATCAAACAGCTCACAGCCTGAAACATGGGCTTCTGGCCTGAGCATGGGTCTCGGCGTCTAGCGTAGGAACCCACGCCTGGGCGAACCCGAGGCTTGGTTTTCGAGACTTTCCTAATCCACACAGGCGTGCTTGATTGCTTGCTGGCGGTGCCTCTCCAGCAGGCGAACTTTCTAACAAGCTCTGTAATACCCCGAATTATACCCTAGTAATTTATTACATGTTTAGGGTATAATATAAATAAAATTTGCGTTTTTCGGAAATTTGAGTACTAAGGGTAAATTGGTAATTTGCTAATTAAAGACCCGAGCGACATAAGATGAAAAGATTATATGCTAAGTTAGAATAATGATAAGTTGATTTGCAAATAATAGAAAGATAAAGGACCGAAATGCAAAAGGCTAAGGAATTAATCGAAGAGTGAAGCGAACATGGCCTTATAAGAAATAGGATAAGACCAAACTTGTCTTGGGGATGAGACAAGTTTCATTTTTATTTTTTTTGTGGCTTTTGAGTGCTAGGGCTTACGATTTAGAGGAGAGCCAAGCTTGGTTTGCTTTTCTCTCCATCTTTTGGGTTCTCCTTGTTCAAGTAAGAAGAAAAGATAAGAAATCAAGGTATGGAATTCATGTTTGGAACTCTAATATTTGTTAGTTTGGAACTTTTGTATGGAATTCTTGTAAGGAAAGTATGGATTTGTTGGTTAGGAAACCCTCCTAACTCTCTCTTTGCCTATGTTTGGGTTATAAGAGCCTTATCTCTGTATAAATGTGATTTTTGTTGGTGTTAGTTCAGTTTTGTGGTTGGTTTTGGGTTTTGGTAGGAAATTTTGAGTGAAAAGGAAGAACCTTCGAGAATCGAGGTAGTCTGGGCCCGAAAGTTGAGTACCAATACTCAAAGTTATTTTTGGTCTAGAGGATATTGAGTACAAGTACTGAAAGTTGAGTACTGGTACTCAAATCTATTTTTGGTCCAGAAGATGTTAAGTATCGGTACTGAAAGCTGAGTACCGGTACTTAAAGTGGTTTAAGGTCCAAAGGATGTTAAGTATGTTAAGTACCTATATTGAAAGTTGAGTATCGGTACTCAAAGTTGTTTAAGGTCGTCTTTGGTCTCTTGACCTGTTTTGTTTTGTTCACTTAGTTAATTAGATAGCAGGATCATTACATGTATAAAAGTTATATGAAAAATGCTTTGTACCTCGTCGCTTCGGCGATTCTATCGTTGGGCAAACATTGTTTCTTACCCTTATTTGCTAATGTGATTAAGAATAAAATAACAAGCTCAAAAACACATATAATTGTATGTACAGCGAGAACCAGGATAGTGAATGAATAAACACATTACGGTGGTCACGGCAACACTCTACACATTGTGCTACGACACCTCCATTACTTGGCGAGATAAATCTCTGTTCAATGCCCGGCACTCTTTGCTAGTGCTACGACATACATTACATGGGCGGACATCTCTAATCGGTGTTATGACACTCCTGCTAGTCACTCTGACACTTATGTTATGAGCGACACGTATTGTGTAGGCACCTACCGATCGATATTGTCTTAGACCTTTAAGGTACCTATTATGCTACGTCCCTCTCATTCATTGTTATTGGTCTATACATGCAAACATTTATATGATAAGAATATGAATAATGAACAATAAGAAAGCATTAGTAATCAGTTCTGCTCTGTTTAGTATTGTACCTACGGTTACTCTGTCTGAATATCTAGTTCGAACTTCTACGGGAGATAACGAAAACTTCTGTTATATGAATTATATTTATCACGTAAGTTCGACATATGCATTATGTTATATGTGCAGTAATTGTGGACCATAGTGGTCATATTTGTTATCTATTTCCCACTAAGCTATAAGCTTAGAACGAGTGTTTCATCCGTGTAGGTACTGAAGAGGACATTAGGGGTATTTCGCATTTTCCAGGGCCAACACAGCAATAGGAGTCCACCTGATGTAGGTTTTGCTTTTTGGTTTCGGAATGTAAATGTAAAAGTTTTTTATGATAGTGGAATTTGTTTATATAAAAGTAAATGAGACTCGGGAATATATACAGAATAGTTTAATAAACACCATTATGGTGGTAGTTTTACAAGTTTTATTTCATTATGAAATTATATATATGAAATGGGCCACGAGGTCGGGAAGAAGCAGGTTAAGAGTCTCAATCTGCAGTGTGGGTGCCCCCTCTTCGCGGGCGGGTAGGGCGTGACAAAACTCAATAATACATATAGTGTATGCACCTTAAGAGCCCAGAATAGTGAATGAATAGGCACCTCTGATTAGTGCGACGACACTCTCTATTTAGTGCTTCGACACTCTACTGTTTGGAGTGCGACGGCCTCTGCATCAGCTCTACGATGCTTACGCTTTGTGTTAGGCACCTGCATTTACGTGAGCGAACCACGTATTGTGTGACACCTACTGTTTAGTACTATCTTGTACCTTGGGTACCTATTATGATGTGTCCCTCTCATTCAATATTTCCGGTCTATACAGGCAAACATTTATATGATAAGTATATGAACATAAGAAAACAAAAGTAATCAGCTCTGATGCTCAGGCATAATTCAATTATGTTTTGTGGTGTACCTATGAGTACCTTGTTAAAGATTTATGTTCTTGTTGGAATCGATAAGAGCGCCCAGCGGAAATAAAAAAAAATTAACAAAATGCATCCAGGGATCAGCGGTTTGATGAAACTAAACAATGAATCAAGAAATCGAGATCTTACCTCTTGTAGATCGAATCTTTTAAACTAGTGCGAATTTGTGATCACACACATCTTCCGAAAACGCAAACAGACCTCCTTGGAAATGATCCAGCCAACGAGCGAGAAGCGATCTGCCGCGATGTCTGAAACGCCCTTTAAGGTATCCCACACGAGCATTGATATAGATGGGATGGATGTGCTAGCACCTTATGATAGGTCTTTGTCCCGCGAAAACCAAAGATGCACTTAGTGTCTTCCAAAACTCTAAAAGAATTCTCTCTCAGCATCCCACTTCAAAAGAACCATTATTTTTAGATGATAAACCCCATATTTATATCAAGCCTCCCCGAGCCCTTTTAATAAAAGCGAATTTAAACTAATTTCATTAACTATGAATGGGCTTGGGCTTGGAAGCCCAGGCTTAATCATGGGCTAAGAGATAACCTTTCTAACATCCCATTGCCGCTCATTTCTTATGTGTAACCTATGGGATTCACTCAATGTTGGCGACGAGCCCCAGATCATATTCTAAGCCCGCTAAGTTATAATTGGTGCTCTGCTTGAGACATTACTCTTCTGAAATCAAGTGAGTTCGATGACCGAAAAACCTTACCATAGTATGATATTGTCCTTTGTCACCGATGTCCGATTAAACGCAAGCATGGGTAAACCATCTTTATACAACTTAATCATTTCTTGATTCTCAAGTGGCGACTAAGCGAATGATATTGATAACTCCTGTGATCTCATTGAATATGGCCATGCATTTCTCGGTCTCACTTATCGAGGCGATAAACATCTCACTCAATTAAGAGCAGAACAAATTCCTTCACTATCACTCACATTCCTCCACATGATTTACTGCATGCCCAACCATAGCATGTATTACCATCCTGTTAAAGATGTCATTGAGCTACGTCAAGACACGAAATTCCTCATGTAGGAATCCATGGTGAATTCAGGTCGAATGACTCAAATACCACTACTGCAATGAGAATTACTAATGACATAATCCATGTAGTATTTCTCATGGCGAGATTGAATCGATAACATGAACTTAACATGTATTTATGTTAAAGAGTAACATCTTATGTTTCATGACCGACCAAAGCGTGGTCTTTTCTCAAAAACATAATAAATTACATAATTATTATTCCTGATAATGATGAGCTACTGGACTATTTAAAATAGTGTTCTTATGCCTTAGGTTTTACTATCAAGTGCATACTTGATGACATAAAAAGCGAACGACTATTTAAGGATCGATATTAATAAAACAACCACAATTTAAAAATAACAAGATAAAATGATAAATGCCTCATGTATATAAACATATAATGACAATGTATATGCCGTGGGTTAGAGCATATCATATTGTAATCTCCCACTTGCCTTAAGTAGTCAATCGAGCTCATCGAATGCATGTCGATCTAGTATGGCTATCAATACTTTAGTGAGTTGTGGAAGAGGTTTAGTCAAGGATCAGCAACATTGTCATCGGTATGAGACTACACATATCTTTTACATCTCCTACTCTCGATGATCTCAGAATGAGGTGGAAAGCGCGGTATGTGTTTGGATCGTGATGTGATCTGAAACCTTAAGCAGGCAATAGCCCCATTATTGTCACGTAGGCGAAGAAAAGAAAAGAATCATTGGGTTTGTAATGCTAGGAACAACACCGAGTCTAAAAACAAAATTTTTGATCCAAACTGCCTCCTTAGCTGCATCTGAGGCAACTATGTACTCAGCCTCTATAGTAGAATCGGCTACGGTGTCTTACTTGGAACTTCTCCAGTTCACAGCACCTCCATTCAAACAAAACCAAATTGTGATCTAAAGTCATCTAAGTCAGACTGAAAACCAGCATCGGTATAACCACTTATAACTAGCTCGCCTTCTTGTCCACCATAGATCAAAAAAATATCCTTGGTTCTTCTCAAGTACTTAAGGATATTATTATTTATCCGATGCGTTCTGGATTTATTTGGAATCTACTTGTCATGCTTAAGGCATAGGAGACATTAGGTTGGGTGCAAAACATGGCATACATGATAGAACCAATAGTCGAAGCATATGGGATTTTATTCTAAAATAAGCTCTCTCGTCCTTCGTGGTTGGGCGTTGAGACTTGCGAGCTTAATGCCATGAGACATTGGCAGAAACCTCCTCTTGGAATCTTGCATATTACTAAGCCTCTTTAGCACTTTGTCTATGTACCCACCTTTTGACTCAGGCAGATAACCGTTGAGATCTCTATAAATCTTTATGCCTAGGATGTAGAGTGGCTTCGCCTAAGTCTTTCATTGAAACATTTCCCCTGACCAAGACTTGACCTCTATGAGTAGGGATGTCATTTCCAATGAGTAAGATGTCTTCCACATACAACACTAAGAACAGTGCACTCCCATTAACAATACCCAGCCTTCACAGGAAACCATCTTCATTTTTCATCTGTGAGCTGCTATGACCTCGTAACGAAGATTCCGACTGCATGACCTACTTTAATCCATAAATGGATCTTTGAAGCTTACATACTTTATTAGGATACTTAGGATCGATAAAACCCTCAGGTTGTGTCATGTACACACATCCCCTCAGTAAGTTTCCATTAAGCAGCTGTTTTGACATCCATTTTCCAAATCTCGTAATCATAGTACACAGCGATAGCAATAAGAATCCTAATAGACTTAAGCATAACGATAGGTGAAAAGGCCTCATCATAGTCAATACCATGAGTTTGTTTGAAACCTTTTGCAACAAGTCGAGACTTAAATGTCATATCATGTTTGATCTTATGAACCAATTTACAACCAATGACCTTAGCACCCTCAGGTGGATTAACCAAATTCCAAACCTGGTTATCGTACATTAATTGCATCTCAGACTTTATGGCTTGAAGTCATTTTTCGAGAATGCAAAGGCCATCATTTACCTCTGTGATAGGTTGTGGGCTCATCTCGATCCTGAAGCTTATGGTTTGTTACATCCGATTCACGAAATCCATATCTCTTGGGCTCATGATGAATCCTAGACTTAGCCGTGGGCCTTGTCGCAGGAAGATGTCATTCGATAGCGGTTGTGAGTCTTGTAGAATTTCCATGGAAGGCTCGGTGGCAACTTGTGGTTCTTGAACTTCTTTAAGAGATGTCTTACTCCCACTGACTCTTTTGGAAATGAACTCTCTTTCGAAAGACTCCATTCTGACATGAACACTTTGTTCTCGAGATGGGATGTAAAATTAGTACCCTTTTGTTTCCTTCGGATACTCCACAAAATAAGCACTTATCGAGATTTGGATGCTAGCTTGTAGGCTTGACGCTTACATAAGCTTCCTGACCCCGAATCTTGAAAAAGGAAACGAGCGGGGCGGCTTTCACGTCCATAACCATATGGTGTTTTCACCAGCCTCTTTCGATGGAATTCTATTCAATAAGAACGCAGCAGTCTCTAATGCATATCCCCAGAAAGATATTAGAAGATCTATTCGACTCATCATAGATCAAACCATATCTAATAAAGTTCGATTTCTCCTTTCAGATACACCATTCCATTGTGGTGTTCCAGGTGGAGTGAGTTGTGAGACTATCCCACAATCCTTAAAATGATCATGAAATTTTGAAAACCCAGAAATATTTACCACCTCGATCAGATCCAGTGTTTGAAGTATTCTTTCCAAGCTGATTATGTACTTCATTTTTGAATAATTTGAACTTTTCAAATGATTCGAGACTTATGCCTACGTGCGTAGATGTAACCATATCTACTATAGTCATCGACAAAGTATTGAAATCTGGATAACCTCCTCTAGCGATTGAGCTTATTGGTCCACAAATATCTGTATGTATAAGGGCGATAAGTCAGCCTCCTTTATTGATAAGCAAAGGAGCCTTGGTCATTTGCTTTAGTAAACATAAGATTCACATGTTTCAAATGACTCTAAGCCAAATGAATGTATTAGCCCCGTCGCAGTGGAGCTTTAAGATGCGTTTCTCATTGACATGGCTTGATGAAAATGCCCAGTAGGTTAGTTCAAGTCATTGGACTTGAACTACCTCTTAGTGATGTTATAGATGGAAGCAGGTTGTTTCAAGTTTTAGAGCATTAGAGACCATTAGATAAATGAGAGTTCCGTAAAAAATGCCTGCATTATAGATGGAGAAAATATTATTCTTAATAATAAAGTGAAATCCATCCACGTCTAAGCAAGAAACTGAAATAATGCTTCTGCTCACAACAGGCACATAATAACAATTCTTTAATTGGAAAACAAGTCCACTAGGCAAAGTCAAATCATAAACTCCCTCGACTAATCGTGACTCTTGCTCCATTCCCCACTTGTAGGTCCACTTCGCCTTTAGCCAATGATCTACTGCTTCGTAGGCCCTGCACATTTACACAAATGTGAGATCCACATCCAGTATCTAATACCCATGAAGCATAAGTAAACAGATTGGCTTCTATACCATAAATACTTGAAGTGGTAGCCTCGCTACTCTTCTTTTTCTTCAGATCTTCCAAGTAGAGCTTTCAATTCCTCTTCCAATGACCTTGTTCATTACAGAAGAAGAAAACTCCCTCCTTAGGCGGCTTTGACTTCTTGGCCTTAGGCTTGGACTGTCCTTTGCCTTTCTTGGCCTTATTGCCTTTGCCCTTTCCTTTTCTTTTCATGCCTTCCCCTTTTTGAACCATAAGCATTGGATTTGTCTTTTGAATGTTCGTCTCAACATTCTTTAACATTCCATGTAACTCAGCAATAGATTTCTCCATATGGTGCATATTGTAGTTCATAACAAATTGATCATAAGATTCAGGTAATGAACCTAGAATCATATCGATGTGACTCATGACTAATAGACTAGGAGCACCAAGCTTATCAAGGCGATTGATGAGACCCTTCATCTTTAGCACATATTGCACTAACGAAGTGCTAGGAGTCATCTTCTGTGCATTCAATGCTTTGGTGGTTGTAAACCTTTCTTGGCGATGCTTGCTCTTGGAACATTCCTTGAAATGCACCATCATATCAAATGCCTCCCATTTCCTCAATTATACGAAGCTTTCGAGTTCATGGTTGTAAGCATAAGACAAGTTAAATCCTGAGTCATTCGAATGCCTATAAGCATCCCTTCGACTAGTGGGGCATTGTTAAGCGAGGGAGGTTCATTAGGGATTTCATTATCGAGAACATACATCTTCCCTCTCTTGTTTAAGGACAATCCTTAGAATTTCGAGACCAATCGAGGAAGTTTGTCATTAAGTTTTCCTTTTCAGGGCAGATCGTGAGTAAATGTTTATGTGTTGTTTTGATGCCATTAGTCTACATACAAAAATATGCAAGCTTTTAATAAATGAGGTCTTTAATACTCCCACTAAAATTAATAACTCTTTAGTGAGAAACAATCTTGCAGTTTCTTGGTAGGTGAAAATCACGTTTGACTTAAATTGGCTTCCACTTTGGCATACTTAAACAAGCTAACTAGGTAGAAAACTCTTTCCTTTTTAGGCCCCATGAGGCTTCCCAAAAGCGAATTATGATAGCCTAGTTAAGAAGGTCTAACCATATTCAATCTTACGGATATCACCATTATCCATCATGTCTTCCTAAGATATTGATACACCTGCTTTAGCGAGAGAGAGCTATATTAAGACGATCAAAGTATTGACAAGTGTTAAATTATGGAAGGCACTTTATGACTTAATATTTTATGTGATGAAATTGTCAAGTTGTTAGGCAAACTTTATAAACATATACATGCATCACTTACAAGCATATTAATAAGCATAAATGTAAACGTGACATGTCATGGCCCATTTCCTAAGGTGATCTCCATAAGCTTGATATGGAGATGCGAGTTACCTTTACGATACCTTAGCTTTATGGGCTTGTTTCCAGAGCGAGACGGGCCTCGATCTTCGTTCTTCTTCATTACTAACAAGTAATAATTGTATCTATTTTATACTAAAATAGTAAAGAGACACACACATGTTTGTGTCGATAAAAATATTAACGACACACAGTAGGTATGCTAATATAATGAAAAGAGACACACATGTTGTGTCGATAAATACTTGTTTCACTTGTAGTAGTATTTAAAATTACAAACCCATAATTAATACACACTTAATCACATTGAACTAAGGGCCATGACATGCACCAATACAAAATTGAATATAAACACATTAAGCACATAATCGGATTATGAATATGGTCTTTCAATTACGGCGTTAGTCACGTAAACAAAATTTTAAGGCTAGCATGGAGTGGAGTTCTTGCACTTTTGAAATTTCTCATGATCATTAATCACACTATCAATTACGGTCATTCATAATGCTAATTACTCTTAATCTAACAGTCCATCATTAATTTGGAACAATCCTACTTAATGTGTAATAATCTGTAACAGTCAAATCTTAATGTCTAACATTAATGTGTAACAGTTCTACTGATTAAGAATAATCTGTAACAGTCCATTCTTAATGTCTAACATTAATGTGTAACAGTCCTACTGATTAAGAATAATCTGTAACAATCCATTCTTAATGTCTAACAGTCCTACTGATTAATAAGAATCTGTAACAGTCATACTTAATATGTAACAATCCTATTGATTAATAAGTATTATAACGATATACTTAATAACAATAGTCTACTAATTAATAAGAATTTGCTTAACAACCATACTTAATATGTACTAGTCTACTAATTAATCTTAATTTTATGCTTGATCTAATCGAATTAGAACACAAAATTACGAACTCGAAATTTATTAATGATCATCGGCTTGGTCCTGATATTGGGGAATTTTCTAAAAGCCAGAATCATTTTTTCAATTTATGATGCGATGTGCAGACTTCATATAGAAAAAACGGCTTTCGGATTATCTTGATTATAAAACGGATGAACTAATGGATCATGGCATATCACATATGGCAAAACAAATACACTAAACAAATCACGTTATATCACATATAAAAATCGGTTTCACCCGAACAACGAGTAGCTGCGATACCATTGTGAATCTAAGCGATAAGCGCCGGCGAAATAAAATTTTAACGGCGCATCGGGATCAGCGGTTTGATGAAATAAACAATGAATCAAGAAATCCCGAGATCTTACCTCTTGTAGACGAATCCTTTTCGACTAGTGCGGTCCTTGATCACACATACGCTGAAACCTGGCTCAAAACTCATACGGAAGCGATCAGTGGCGAGCGAGAACGATGTAGTGTGTGAAGACGCCCTCCTAAAGGTATCCACACGAACGGCTAATGGATGGGATGGATGTGCTAGCACCTTATGATAGGTCTTTATCCCACAAAACCAAAGACACCTTAGTGTCTTCCAAAACTTTAAAAAAAATTCTCTCTCAAAAACCGCCCACTTCAAAAGAACCACCTCCTTTTAGATGATAAACCCCATATTTATATCAAGCCTCCCAAACCCTTTTATTAAAATGCAATTTAAACCAAATTCCATTAACTATTAATGGGCTTGGGTTTGGGCTAAGGCTTGGAAGCTTAATCATAGGCTAAAGAAGTCTTTCTAACATCCATTATAGCTCATTCTTATGTGGCTGACCTATGGAATTCACTCAATGTTGGCGGCGAGCTGAATCATATTCTAAGCCCGCAAGTTATAATTGGTCTCCTAGCAGGGTATTGCCAACGCTACCCAAAATCAAGTAGATTCAATGACTCGAAAAACCTTACCATAGTATGATATTAGTCCTTTGTCTGCGATGTCTCGATTAAACCTGGCTTATGGATGAAGTCATCTTTATACAACTAATCGTTTCTTGATTCTCAAGTAGACTGACTAAACAAATGATATTGATAACTCCTATCAATATCGACTATGGACTATTTAGAATAGTGTTCTTATGCCTTAAGGTTTTAC
Organism: Tetrastigma voinierianum; assembly: GCA_016808115.1. NCBI lineage: Eukaryota > Viridiplantae > Streptophyta > Magnoliopsida > Vitales > Vitaceae > Tetrastigma > Tetrastigma voinierianum. The sequence goes on from JAEQBH010003605.1 coordinate 201,354, forward strand.
TATCAAGTCACATACTTGATGACATAAAAGCGAATAACTATTGAGGATATGATTTTATCAAGTTAAACCACAATTTAAATAACAAGATAAAATGATAAATGCTTCATGTATATAAACATATAATGACAATGTATATGCCACTGGGCTAAAGCATATCACTAACAGTTCTGCACTCCTACGGGAGATATGAAAATTCCGATATATGAACTATTGAATATGTATACTGTAATTGATGACCATTACAAGCGGTCATATATAATATCACATTTTCCCGCTAGCTACTAAGCTTAGCCTGAGAGTGTTTCATCTGGGTGTAGGTGCGAAGAGGACATCAGGGGCATTCGGGTATTAGCCCGGGGCCAACCTGACATTAAGAGTTCACTATATATAGGTTTCTGATTCTATTTTGTAATGTAAATGTAATATTTTACAGGTAAGTGCAAATTGTGTGTAAGTGCAATAAATGAGACTCAGAATATATGTGCCAGAGAACATTTAAACACCACTACGGTGGTAGTATTACAAGTTATATTTTTTTTGGAAGAATTCATGGATTTAAGTTATGTCAATATGTACAAGTTTGGATTTATATTTCGAAATGGGCCCATCAATGTCAAAAAATTAGGTAAAGGAGCCCCAGTCTCATGTGGAGTACCATCATTCGCCTAGGCGGGGGACAGGGCATCACATTCAATGACAATGAAATTTTGAGCCGTCATTCTTGTGGATGTAGGCACACTGTCGAATCACGTAAAATTTGTGTATTATGTTCTTCTTGTTTTTTTTTCTCCGATTCTTATCACTATTGTTGAAATCGTATTTTCAAAACACGACTTCACAATTTTACAATTTACATTGAAATTGTGTCTTCAAAACTCGATTTCATATTTTAACACTAAAATCGTGTTTTCAAAACACAATTTCACATTTTCACATCACAATCTTGTTTTCAAGACACAACATCTACGTGGCGTTTCGTTGGCAATAAGTGTCATAGATTTGAAAATATTTATTTTTTGTTCTATATTTTAGAAAATATATTTTCTAATTGTGGTATTATTTAAAAAACCCGCTAATTCAAAGATTATTGCGAGATGTCATGCAACCTATATTCCATTTGTTCAACAATGTATGTTTAAAAAATATTTATTTATATATTATTGAAACTCATACATTTTTTGCTAAAAAAAAAAACTCATTTGAAAGCCTATTTTTAGAGTATTCATCATTTGAGATACCTATTTACTAGAAACCAGTCTCAAACTCATTCCTAGGTAAACTGAAATATAAGATTTGTGATATGCTTAGTAGTACAACATATAAGGGAAGCATGTGAGGATCCTATTCAAATCAAAGCGAGGCATGTCTGCCTCGAATCATGTCGATACGTCATTAATTCTATATTTGAATGTAATTATAACTTGATGGCTTAATTTTAGCCTTCTGGATTGACCAACTTTATGTAATTGTAACATTAGCTTAGTTTAGCCTTACCATTAACATGTTTACTAAATTAGACTCTCGATCCACTGCAGCATATATTTAGAACTTCTATCAATGAAAGGTGTGGAAAATCTATTGCTTTTACATGGTATCGAGGCTGCCAGTCTCTAACGAGTCCAGATCGAGTCCTGCCATGTCTTCCTCCTCTTATCAAAATCAAACTTTAATCTCCACACCCGACCTCCTTAAGAGCAGCAAATAAATCACTCATTGCACTCGACATCAACGCGAATCAATGAAAGTTAACTCCCACCACCTTTCCTCAATGGCGTGCTCAATTTGAAGCACTCCTCATTGGTTACGATTTACTCGACTATGTCGAAGGCACCCTTCGGTGTCCCTCTTCCGCTGGTACCGCCGCTGATGAGCTGCGCAAGACCCATTGGGTTCGCCAGGATAAACTTATCCTGAGTGCTATTTTAGCATCTACATCTCCCTCCATCACCCCACTTATTGCTAAATACGGACCTCGTAGCAGACAAATTTAAAAATTTATATGCTAGTCGATCAGGAACTTCGAGCCTATGCCGGTTAAAGGAGGAACACACCTTAATCGACGTGGGCGCCCGATCACGAGAATGCCTCCCATCTTTGTGAAGGCCTTGGCTAATGGGGAAATAGTCATTATTGATCATCGATTTCGGATGATGACTGGCCTCTTTGTGTGTTGAATGGCTTAGGTCCGGATTTTCGGGAGATCGCGCGCCTATTCGGGCGAGAATGTCATTGACGAGGTTGCACGACCTTACGGTTGGACATGATGCATATCGAGCGCAGGCCAAGTAACACGGCAAGCGGTTTGTTTTATCTTGGCTTCACGAGGAAGCGAAGCGATACGCACCGGGAGTGATCGTGGTCCTTGAAAAACATGATTACGGGTAGACTCTAGGTTCAACTTAAGCATAAACTTTAATGGAGCCCAACGTGATGGTCATCACTCGATAACATCTCTGGGGCCAATTATTCCAATCGTTATCGACCCAAATACCCGACTACGGCTGATCAGTTGGGCCACATTGCGAGTCTGTCCTCAATTCCATTCTCATAATGTTTCAATAAATTGTGCTACCGCATCTAATGGAAGGGATAAAAATTGGTTACTTGATTCGGCTGCTTCTCATAATATCACGGGTGATCTTTCCAATTTATCAATGAAAGGTGTCGGAAAATCTATTACTTTACACAACATGCATAATGTGTTGGTAAAAAGAAAAATATAAGTTGTGTGTGACATACCTGGCCATCATATACTTAGCATTGAAGGTTACTTTAAATATTAGTTGAATCATTCGAACCCTAAGATAAACAAATATAACACTAATATTTGTGAACATGAAGCTGAGAAATCATTGCATTTTGGGACATTGGAGGATGCTAAAAATCAATAAACTCTTGTTTCTTCCTGTCCCTTTATTGCACTTCTTTTCCATAAATGGCTTGAATTTAAGGTTTTAGTTTTTTCTGAAGCCAGACCAAATCTTTTTATTCTCATTAAGTTTTATGGATGCAGAGTCATTGAGTTCTTGCTCAACTGATGCAGGTTCATCAAACCAGCGAAAATGTAGGAAATTTGTAAGAGAAATAGATTATAGGGATTTTATTTTCTTGGTTTGATCTTCTGCTTCTGAGCAATTATATCCAGTTTCTGAAACATGTGCGAGAATATGACGAAGAAATAATCAATCTGAACTTAATATAATTCAATACACAAATTCCAATTCCTTGCTGATAGTTTAAAAGATGAAAAAAAACACAAGAATTGAAGAATTGTTTGGTATGAGTATGTACAAAAGTTCTTTAAACAACAATAAGGAAATATTAACAAAATGTTTTTTTTTTTTTTTTTGATGCATTAAAAGCTTAAAATATACAAATAAAACTGAACAACTAACTCAGTAACCGAGAATCAAGTCATGAACTCCAACATGTCTTGAACAAACTAACTACTTAGACAAACTTATTTTAATAACTGAAAAAAAAAACACAAATAAAATGGAAGCATACAGGACACATGGACATCAGGAAAAAATAAATAAAGAACATGTGGGCACATTTAGGGTCCATTTGAAACCCAGAAAGTTGGGCTCTGTGTTTGATTACCAATCATGAAATAATTCAATATTGTAATCTACTATTTTGCAAAAAAATAATAGTAAAAAAAGATAATTATGTTAAGGTACACTATTCCCCTAATAAGTAGGAAAATAGAAGCCAAGTAATGTATTTACCTTGAAATGCATTATTTCCGGGAAATTAATTAAAACATGCATTTTTTTAATAACTATTTCTTAAACCCTAAACTATCCTTTTTATGAATTGACCCGTGTGACCCACCCAAGGCACTAAGAGAAGGAATGATTCCCCCCTCACATTATTTTAGTTTAAAATAAATTTAAAAAAAAAATTGATTAAAATTTTTTATCTACAGCATCTAGTGTTGATGCCTATTCCTAATCTTTGCCCCATCATATTTAAAAATTTTTGAAAAGGTATATTGAACCACATACAATACTTTTTGAAGAAACATTTTAATGGTGATTATTTTTTAAAGTTTATTACTTTCATATATATATATATATATATATATATATATATATTAATTTTCTGCTTTACAAAATTTGCTCAATTATATAACGATTTATTTTGTATTAAATTTATTTCTAAATAAATTATAATTCTAACATGAAATATATTATCATTCAATGTGATAATACTATTGTAATAAAATTATCATAACTTTATATTTATTTATTTTTATTTTTTTTTGAAGAGAAAAATAATTTAAGTGATTCAAATTAGCAATACATCGATAAAAACATAAAATCAAAATCGCTAAAAATCGTAAAGGATAAAACAACATACAAATTAATCACCTTAATGGAATTATTTCCAAGCGCGAGTTGAGCTTATAGCGTGTGATATTCTTGTGTATTTAGAATATCATGACTTAGGTTCTGCTGACATAGTGACGACCATTGATTTGATTTTACATCTCTAATCGTATATCTTTCTTCATCCCCGAATCGCTGAAACATAAATAAACGTCACGCTCGGCGATGAAAATCATTCTTGCAAAGGCAGCGCGCAGCCACTTGGTGCAACGAGACAACGACAACCACATACACACGAAGGCGATGGCTAAATCCGCGAATAAAAATGTCTAGATGTATTGGAGCAGCGAAACTTTATTGATAAAGATAGAAAAAGGCGTAGATGAGTGATTTCAGGTCAATAATGACCAAAAAATCATTCCTCTTTGCTTAAGGAAAAAGGTTAACAGAGAAAAGTTGAAAAAAAAGGAAGATAGGGTTTTTAAAATCATTAATTTTATATAAAAGTTCCTTGAGATGAACTTGGAGCCCTTTCCTTGATTTGGTTGAATGGTTCAACTGAGTTGTTGTGGTATTGCTCTTATTCGCCTTCTTCTTGATGATTATATTTCATCAAGGAATTCCAAAGCACGAGGCCAAGCTTTCCTGGCCATTATTAACTTAATCATTCTCCTTTTTTTTCCTTTTTTTTCTTTTTTTTCTTTTTTAAGTTATCACTTTATCCTACCTACATGGGACTGAAATATCCAGTTAAGATTGAATTGATGATGAATTTCATAGGAATTTGAAAATGTTGGTGCAGTCAGTTTGATCATGTCCAGTGTCATAGATTTTCATCTTCTCTTCTTCTCATCTCACAACTGCAAACTTCTTTTCATGATAAATATTCACATTGAGAACCACATATAATGAAAATATTGAATCACTCCCATTCATGCTCCAGAATTGAATGATAATATTCTAAGCTTTCATTAAATCAGAAAAAAAAAAGAAAAAAAAAAGATATATAACAATGGAGCAAGAGTTCATTAGAAGGACAAGGAATTCTTCTTCTCACAAATGCAAAAATCTAACCAAAGTCATTATAAACTACTGTACCCTATAAAGAGATCTATCTAAAAATAAAAACAGACCATGCATGCATTTTTTCAATATGAGAACAATGCAATGTTCTTACCTTATGGACTGAACCAACATAGAGAATTGTCCTGTAAAATTAACATAGAAACACAAGATGAGATCTCAGAATTGTAATGAAATAATATTAGATACTGAAACCATAATAAATAGCTTGAGGAATACCTGAAATTCACCCGGAGTAGGCAGTGTTAAGAACAAAAAGATTAGGACGGATGCAGTAGCCCAGTACCTGGAAGAAGGTGCTTAGTAAGGATGTAGAGGATCAGGATGGATACTGATGATGCCTTTGCTGCCACGGATGGGCTGGAGCGTGTTAAATTAGTTGGGACCCGGACACGGGCATTCTTTGAGCTGGTCTGCAGGCTCTGGATGTGGCTCTTCTCTGCAAAAAGAACAAGAAGGAAGAAGGGCCGGCGGGGGCTTCGCCCGTGGCCACTCCGATGTCTAAGTCAGTTCCTCGTTGAGAGAAAAGATAGACTGCTTAGAGGGCGAATGTTTTTGCGTATGTTTGCGTAAGTCTGCGTACCTTTCACCGATGGGGTGGCCTTGTATTTATAGTAGATGTTTTACCAGTTGGATGGTGATTAGGATGCTTTTCCCTTGGACGGGATTTTTCTCGATATCGGATTTGATTGTGGATATAGAAAGTGCAGTTTATTTGGGATAATCTTCCTTCCTTATTGGAGGATTCGGCTTGATCTGCATGATGAGTTGTAATATTGTGATAAATCTTACCTTCCTAACTGGTAAGATTTAGTTTGATCTGCTGGATGATATATCGTTGGGGATTATTCCATTTTTTTTTATGGGATTTGACTTGCGGAACACGGGATTTCTCGATTACCCATAGTCTGCCTATGGGCTGAGTGGTCTGGGCCTTCACCCTTCATCTTGGGCTGGCGTTAAAAAGGTCTGAATGCTCTAATGGGCAGGCCTCCCCTTTGGGGTTTAGTGAGTGGGCCTGAGTGTTTCGTTGGGCTGGCCCCTTTCTTGGGCCTGACGAGTAGGCCTGTGAGCCTTATTTTTCACACCCTATCAGTTGCCCCCCAGCCCTTGTGTACGGTGTACGTGGGCAAGGGCTGTAGCGTTCTCGCATCTGGTGCAATTTCCACGTGTCTGCTCGGGGCTGGGTTAGTTAGGGCTTGGTCGCCATCATATGTCTTGTGATAATGATGACTCTTCAGTTTTCGCGCTCATTTCTCCCACTTCTTTCAGTTTCCTTCTATTTCTTTAGCAGACATGCTTTGCCCTGTGCGCCTCTGATCCTGAAACCCTTTCTTCGCCTTTTGTCGAATTTTAACTTCCCTCCCCCTTAGTCTTCTTATCTGACCCTTTTTGCGCAAAGTCCTTTTCTGTCGTCCTTCTTGGGATAGCTTTTTCCATTGTATTCCTGGGTCCGCTGTGTCTTTATCTCCTTGATCTTTTTTTCAAATGACACGACGAGGCGTTAGGGTTAGGTTGGCCAAGTTTTGTTTTTATCGCTTGCTTTCATCATGGGTCCGGGTCGCTCTTCTTCTTTGCGTATTGGAGATGATTCTTCGGTTGTTACCGGTTCTGGGCGGACTAGGGGCACTTCCGACCGTTTGGCTGCGGTTGAACTTAGCATACAGGCGCTTCCTATCAGCCGGACGAGGGTAAGGAGAATAGACACGATTGAATATCTGGGGATCGAGAATACCTCAAATTCGCCGTCCAGCATGCTTTAATCGTGGGGCCTAGCAAGGTCGGTCCCTCGTATGGAGCTACTTTTGCTAGACGTTACAGACCTCCTTTTGGTGTTCTGGTGTGGTCCCCCAATGTCCTGACTTTTTATGTAGTTTCCGTACCAAAGATGGCATGCTTCTTTGAAGTGGCCTTTGATAATGGTCTTCGTTTTCCTTTGCATCCCTTCATAAAAGGGTTTTCTGACATTTGATGTACGTCGCGCTTCTGACTCGCGCCCGATGGTTGGGGTATTTTTGGTTGGCTGTTGGCCTTTTTGAGATAGGGGCTCGGTGTCCCGGTGTCGCTTTGCTCCTTCGTCTTTTAGCGAAGGAGACCGCAGAGGGCTTCCTCTATTTTTCTAGGCGTTCTGGAGCTCCTTTGGTGATTTCCGACCTTCCCTCTTCCCACAGGTTATGGAAGGGGCGCTACTTCTTTGTTAGTGGCCGTAATTAGGAATATAACCCCCTTGACAAGGACGACACCTTGGGCATTCCGGTGGCTTGGACCACCCCTGAGAATCTTCGTGAGTACTCGTTCTATTTTTAGTGTAACTTGTGTGAGGTCATTGGGTATTTCTAATTCTGCGTTGTCCACATGCTTCTCGGTGCTGAAATTTGATCCGCGGTAGAAGATAACGCCATAAGCGCTGCGTTGGTTGGTGTTCTCCTGTCCTTTACGGGCCCGGTCGTCGGATATTCTACGGCCCTTCAAGTTCGGATGCACTCAGCTCCATTTGAGGCCCTCGCCTCCTTCCTGAGGAGTTGCTTCCATTGGGCCTTCATGACTGATCCCGCGAGGAGAGCTTCTGGCTCAATTGGAGAAGTTGTCTCGGAAGCCCCGGAGTGTGAAACGGAAGACCGGGCTCGTGAGAAAGATCTCGTCGGAGCTTTCAGGCGGGGTTAGAAATTAGGGCGTCTTCATCTTCTCCTTCTATTCTTTGTCGAAGTAGAGATGACTTGATTGCCTCATTTGAGGCTCTATAGTCTTAGTCATGACCTCATTACGGGTCGGCTAACGACGAAAGTCTTTTAGATTGGGTAGTTGACGGCCAGTTGACGTCATGCCCATTCTTGTTGGAATCCACCAACGAAGAGTGTTAGGTCACCTTCTCGAAGGGCGGAAGAGTTGAAGAGGAAGAACCCGGAATCCGAAATTGGTGGAGATGGGGACTCTTTGCTTCTCGGCGCCCGAACTTCGCGGTGAAGCGCGGTCTAGATCACGTCCCTTAAAGTTCGATCTCGAAGTCGTGCCTTGTGCCGTTGTTGAGGCTTTGGCCCTATCTCTCCAGGGGGTCGTTTCCGTAAGTTCCCATATCTTGTCATGTCTGATTCCTTTTTGAGTTGAGTATCGAACTCACATTGGATGTTGATTTTATGTTGGATGTGCAGGTGGCTACTCATTTGAAGGGTTTGGCAGAAAGACGGCATAAACGAGGAAGGCATGTTGAGGCGCGGGATTTATAAGGCGGGTGGCTTCACTTCACATCGATCGGTGAGCTGCGAAGATGTCGGTCGCGAGGCTCAATCGTCCCGAAGCATACGCGGAATTGTCGGCAGTGTTCGGGCAGAAGGTAGAGAAGATGAAGTTCGAAACAGCTTGAAAGCGGTTAAAGCGACCGGAGGTCGGAATAGAAGTTGCGGGTTCGTGAATGACTTAGCGGGCCGGGATGGGGCTGCGTCTGCCGGAGTGTGAGCTTGACGGTTAGGGATAGGCTCATTACATCGGGCGGCTGCGGGAGTCTCAGGAGAAGCTACGTGCGGCGATGGCGACTTACGTGACAAGATAAGCGCTAGACGGGGCTCGTCATTGAAGCCTCCGGCCGTAAACTTCGGCGGGACGCCTGGCCCGAGTGTGTGGGCTGCGTGTGGGACCTTCATCGTGAATAACTTTGGTTGCTCGGCGGAATGAAGTCATAGGAAGATTGAGGATCAAGCCCGTGCACGGTGGGCGTCGAGTGGCTCGCTTTTATTGAAGCTAACGCTTATCGGGTTTAGATTTCAACCGACCTCCACCCCAGCGGCGAGGAGCGAGAAGAGTCTTTCTCATAAATCCTTTTGGAGAACACATTACCTCACGAGGCTCACTCCCTTCTTGATGTATAATCTTTAAAACACAAACATATGTAGCTTTTTCCTTAATAAATATTCGTTTTTAATCTCCTTCGTCTTTATTTGTGCACTCTGTGCTATTCTTCATGAATGGTTTCAATTTCTTGGCTGCATGGCCTAACTTTATCGTCCGAGTTGGATAGCTGATGAGATGTAGAGTTGAAAAGTTGAGCTCTGGGTCTCTGAGACTTCGTGGGCTGCTCTGCCTGGGCTGAACAGACTTTTAGGCTGCATGTTCTGAGTAGAATAGTCGAGGTCGTCAAGTGACTATTGAGCTCATTGTGAGGCCTTAGTGGCGTCAGCTGTTGGTTGTTTGGGGCTGCGTGGCCTATGCGGAATGGATGAACTCGTCGAGAGTGAGCTCTTGGGCTGCGGGCGTGAGGCCTTGGTGGCGATCGGCTGGTGATCGACTGCGAGGGCGGCGTGGCTTTGTTGGAGTGGTGGTCGTCGAAGTGACTCTTGCGGGCTCGGGGCGAGTGGGAACCTTGGTGGCGATCCGGCTGGTGATCGACTACGAGCGGCGTGGCTGTTGGTAGATGACCTCGTCAGTGAGCTCTTGGGCTCCGGCGGCGAGGCCTTGGTGGTGATCAAGCTGGTGATCGACTACGGCGTGGCACGTTCGGAGTAGATGAACTGTCGAGTGAGCTCTTGGGCTCCGGCGGCCCGAGGCCTTGGTAGCGATCCTGCTGGCGATCGACTACGAGAAGCGGTGTGGCTGATTCGGAGTAAGATGAACTGTCAAAGTGAGCTCTTTTGGGCTCGGCGCTAAGGCCTTGGTGATCCGGCCCGGCGATCTGGCTGCGAGGCCGTAGCTTTGTTAAATTAGATGAACTCGTCGAGAAGTATTCTTGCGGGCTCCGAGGCCCGAGGCCTTGGTGGCGATCAACCTAGGCGTCGACTGAGCGGCGTGGCTTTGTTGGAGTAGATGAACTTCGTCAAGTGAGCTGCGGGATCTGGCGCTGAGGCCTTGGTGGCGATCTGGCACAGTTGATCGACTGCGGCGGCGTGGCTGTTGAGTAGATGTTTCGTCGAAAGTAATTTCTTGCGGGCTCGGGCGGCGGGAACAGTGGCGATCCGGCTTTGGTGATATGACTACGAGGCGTGGCTGTTGAGTAGATGAACTCGTCGAAGTGAGGCTCGCTGCAGGCTCCGGGCGCTGAGGCGCTTGGTGGCGATCCGGCTGGTGATCAGGCTACGAGAGCGACGTGTTTGTTCGGGTAAGATGAACTCGTCAAAGTGAGCTACTGCGTGCGGCCATTCGACTTCTGCTTTTCTTGGAAAGGAGCAAGCGTCATTAATGCTGATTTATGGAGAATTTGAAGTGTTTGCATGAATTTCCAAGTGCTTTGGTTTTCTTATAAATGGCGGCTTCCTTGCTATGGAGTTTATACTTCAGTTATTCTGCCTCTTTTGGTGCGTGACTGAAATCTACGCGAGATGAAACGTCGAAGCTTGATTGTTCACTGGGAATCCATCTGAAGATTCTGACTCAGTTTTGCTGAACTTCTTCTTGTGAGAGTTGTGTTTTTCCCTAGTTGTCTCCCTTTTATGGGAGTTGTGTTATTCCCTAACTCCGTGCTAGGGAATGCGTCTGGAGAGGGCGGTGCATCTCTTGTGCCGCTCTCTTCATTTTCTGTTCTTCTTTCGCTTCCTCCCCTTTCTTCTCCTTCTCCTTCTTTTTCATTCTCTTTTCCTCCCTTTCTTCTTTTCTTCCACATCTCATTCTTCCTTTTCCCTTTCCTTCCGCACAACTCTTTCCATCCCTTTTTCTTCTTCTCCTCTTTTCCACCTCTTTCCTTTCTTTCTCTCCTTTTCCTTCTTTTTCATTCTCTCTTCCTCTTTTCTTCCTGAAGCTCTCTCTCTTTTTTTTTTTCTTTTTTTTTTTGCTTTTTTTTTTTTAAAGGAACTGCTTGTACTGTGAGCTTCCAATATGTAATCAATGACGCCATTGATTGTAATTGACTGTAGTTTCGACTGAAATAAAGAGATATTTTTCCTTCATGGATTATGAATTTTCACGTTCTGGTGTATTTAATTTTCCTGCGCCTCTTATGTCTGAGTTGTCTACGACGTCTAACGTAATAACCCGTAAATGATAAACTTGTCATCTGAAAATTGGTAATGCTTTATTTAAGATTACAAACCAATGTTTACTGGTAAAAACGTTTAAGATGTTCCGCATTCCATGGATGTTGTAAGATTTTTCCCTCCTCTGTTTGGAGCTCGTAATTGCCTGGTCTGACGACTCGAGATATGATGTAAGGCCTTCCAATTAGAATGACTTTCCATGTCTTTGAGATTCTTCTTCTTGGGAGGAGCTTCTTTAAGACTAAATCACCCTGCATATAGCTCCTGGGTTTGACTTTTTGATTGTAGTACCTCGCCGTCTTCCTTTGATAGTCTTCCGTACGCCTTAGAACCTGCTCACGCTTCTCATCTAGAAGATCCAAATTCAAACGGAGAGCCTCGTCATTGTGTTCCATGTTGCTTGACTCGATACTTGAAAGGTTATATCCAGGCCTCGACCGGTATTAGCCGGTGCAAGGCTAGGGCGAATGGGGTTTCTCGGGTTGCTAACTTTTGTGTGGAATCTGTAAGCCCGCTGCTGCCTCGGGCGGAGTATTCTACCCATTTTCCTTTAAAGATCTTCCAATTTGGTCTTCAAGCGACCTTAAGGGTTACGATGGTGACTTGACACGACCATTAGGCTGGATGTCTTTGGGGACAAAGTAATAATTCTTAATTCCGAGCTGACACGAAATCTCTTAACCCAGCGTTGTCAAATTGTTTTTAGTTAATACGATACGGAGCTCTTGGGATCACCAGCACTGCATATGATGGCTTCGCCGCACAAAATTGCATATCTTACATTACGTGATTGTGGCGAAAGGTTGGCTTCAGCCCGTTTGGTGAAGTAGTCCCAGCTGCGGCGATGATGAATTTGCATTGGCCCTTCCACGATGGGCGGAGGTCTGACTCCAAACCCCATTGTTGGAAGGCGGGGCTTGTGATTGATGTCGAGGGCTGCGATGGGAGGCGAGATCTTGGCATGCCTACTGATCTGCGTCTCACGTAGGTCTTATTAAGCCTCACGAGTATCGTGGACGATGGTATCACATGGAACCTTCCTGCTAATGCAGGGCTCGATGTGATTTACGCATATACCTTCATGTATCATAGCACATGTCGGTGTCTTTTCAGCGATGCATTTAAGGATGGGTGTGAAGAAACCTCGTTTGTCTGGTATAGCATGATTAGTGAATCGGCTGACCTCGTCGATTTGCCATTTGTTTCTTCGGTCGTCGGGTAGACATCCATATTATGTAACTCCGTATGGGGTCCATCGGTCGGCTCGGATCGATTTGCGGCTGACCTCCGTCACGAGAGATCTATAGAAGGCTCTGCGAGGTATTCGACGAGTGTGGGAAATGCTGAGGTCTTCTTGTGAAATTGCCGGCTAGTTTTGCGAGGCGTCGTCCGGCGGGGGTTTTTACGCTCTGTGGATATGTTTGACTGGACCCGGCCACGAACTTTTCGGTAAATCTCGTACCTTTTGGAGGTATGGGATCATTCTTCCACTTTTGGCCTCATAGGTATGCTATTTGTACTACCGGTTAAGTCGGCTGTGAACCTCTAGGCCCAGGTCAATTTCGATAGATAAGGGCTGAGGTTGAGGCTGTATAACGGCCTCATATTCGGCCTCGTTGTTAGAGACTTGGAATCCGAATCTAAGTGCGTACTCAATGTCTATTCCTTCTGGAGAGGTCAGGATTAGACCTGCTCCGCTTCCTTGTGCATTTGAGGCTCATCTAGGAGAGTTTCCGGATAAGGTCGGTTATTGTCTTAGCGTTCTCGGCGAGTTCGTGAGGTGAATTCCATGACGAAGTCGGTAGGACCTGCGCACATTGCGGTTTTTCGGCTTGTATCGTGCTCCGGGCTGAAAGCAAACTCTATGGCCCTTCATCGACCTCCCGGGGTTTAAGTTTATCAACACTTGCTTCGGTGGGTGATACATTGGAACTTCTATGGTATGAGCACGGAAGTAAGGCGAACTAGGGCGCAGGTTACTAATGCCCGAAATTAATTTCTCCATCCTTGGATACCTTTCCTCCATTATCTTAGATCTAAGTACAATAGTAAGCGGGTGTTATGCTGGATTCTTTGTCTCGACAGGGCAGCGTTGGTTGAAAGAAGTCGATGCGGTGAGAGTATAGGTGGGGAGCTCCTTCAATAGGACTTACTAGAATGGGAGGAACTTCGAATATGTTTTTAATCTTGAGAATGTACTTAGCGCCGTATCCCATTGAAAGGCCTTCTTGAGGACTTGGAAGAAAATTTGGCATTTATCACTTACCACGGATCTGAATCGGCTTAAAGCGACAGCCCTTCTGTCGGCGTTGAACTTCAACTATGCCTAATGGTGATGGCGTAACAGCCTGACCTTTATTTTGTGCGAATTTACTGATTCCTCGGTGGTTGACTATGAAACCAGGGTACACAGAGTGATATTTCGAAGAGCACCTTGGTGGATTCGGTTTCATGTTGGCACTGCCAGATGCGGAATGCCTGGACAGATGAGCTATGTGGAGCTCGGTTGTGGTGGATTTTACCAGCATGTCATCTATGTACACCTCCATGGTTGTGCCTATCTGCTTCTGGAACAACCGATTCACTAGCCTCTGATAGGTAGCTCCTGCGTTCTTGAGCCCAAACGGCATCACACGATAACAATAAGTTCCACGTCTTTGTGTGACGAGTCTTTCTTGATCGCTGGATCCCATCGCGTCTGGTTATGCCGGAGAAGGCGTCCATGCGCGAGGAGTTCATGGTGAATTTGTAGCATCAACGATGAGGTAGATTCCGACGCGGGCGTCGCTAGAGCATGCTTTGTTGATGTCGGTGAAATCGATCTGAAATCGCCACTTGCCATTTGCTTTTGACCCGATCTGACGTTGGCTGACCATTAGGGATACTCCACTTCCACGATCGCTCCTGCTTGGGAGGATTCCGACCTCCTCGTGCGATGGCTTTAATGTCTTTCCTACGCGTGAAGCTTCTCCTCTTTTTCTTGATAAAAGCGAAGGATGGGGCGGCGTTCGACTATAAAGTGATTAATGTCGGGTCCAATTCTCCATGTCTGCACGGCTTCCATGCGAAAGTGTCTTTATTACGTCTCAGCGGGTGAGGAGGCTTTGGGGCCCATACGCTAGTTTTAGAGCGATATAAGGCGAGATGTTCTGAGTGATAATCCAGCGGTACGGTTCTAATTCTTACGAGGGGCTCGGGTGGCGGGGTGGGACCTCGTCGCGCATGTCGAAGCTCGATCCGCTGCATATGTTGTCGGCCGCTTTTTGCTTCATGGATGGTGAGTAGCATTGCATTTTCGTTTGATCTCTGAACCATTCCTACTTCGCTTGATGGAGACTTGATCATCATGTGTGCGATGGAGGGGATGGCTATTGCATTGAGAGAAGGTCTGCCTAATAACATGTTATAGCGGTCGGCGTCTGACTGAGAGCCCTAACATGTGTTGCTGACGAGGGTTCTCGAGGTGAGCCTTAGTTGTATTGAGCCCCAGGTAATACCTTTTCCGAGAAAACTTAGCGGTGTGTGTTGACAGGGTTCAGTCTCTCCCTTCCAATGCCATCTTGCCGAAAGATGACGAAGATGATGTCGGTGAACTCAGATTGTCGATTAGGACGATGAAGTGTTTTTATTGGCCTACGCTGCGCGAACCTAAATGGGTCGTCATGGGGATATTGGCATCCGCCGAGATGCGAGGTCGGAGAATGTGATGGATGGTAATCGAGGCATGATGGTTTGGATACGCTTGTATTTCCCACCATTTTTATTTGACCTGAGGAGTCTTTGCGCCGGATGAATCACATTTAAACTAGATTCCCCTCACCTGCAGAGATCTCACGAGATCACCGCAGTGGTTTCTGCTCCACCAAGGTTCTTGGTCTTGAGGCGAGTTGTCGTGCGCGGGGTGGTGGTGGTGGGCTATTGAGGCCGGGCGGGTTACGAGCACGAATTTACGAAGTGATTCTGGGGGATATGACGTCGGAGTATCAGCGCCCGTATTAAATACTGTTTCTGCGAGTTGCGTCGCGATCATCCGTCGGTGCCATATGATCACTATGGAACTCCACGGTATGCGGTGTTGCGCTCTCGCCGCGGTGCGGTGACTTCATTGGTTGGCACACCATAGGAACTGCTCGTTTACGCCGCGCGCGGGACGCTGCGATCTGCGGGCAAGGGGCGAACCGTTGGCGAATAAAGTCGTCGACTTTTAATTCGCGGTGGGCAGACGATCTCACGAGTTCCCAGCCTTTTAGGATCGTTCTCCATCTTTCTTTGGAGACCTTTCCCGGTCGCTTTGTGTCTTGGGGCTTCGTCCTCGTCGCTTGTCTGTCCCGCTTTTTTCTTTATGAGTGGAAGAGCTCTCCTTCTTGGATATGAGGGCTTCTTCACCGTTAATGTATTTCTCTACTTTTTCGAGTACCTCGGCCATGCTTGCCTGAGGATTTTTTGAGATGGAAAACATGAAATCTTTCATTTGCTCTAATCCGATGAATGCGGTGATTGCGAACTTCGTCGAATGCGAATCACCTTCCCGAGAGACTCGGCATGGAACCTTTGGACGTAGGACCTCGGAGGCACTGCCCCAGGCCTTGCTTGATGATCGGCGGGTGATACTTGGCGAGCTTTCTATATAATTGCGAAGCTACGAATGAAGTGAGACGAACGCCAATGGATAGCCTCTCGAATGAGGGTGATGACGGTGGAAGTCTATTAAACCAGGCCAAGGCTGGGCCTTTTAATGTGATAACCAAAAGCCTGCATCGTCTTAGGATCTTATTTACCGTGCTGGGTTAGGCTGATTTTGTAAGTGACCAGACCAGTGGTGGATCTCGACACGTCGAATACTTCCACTAGTGGCATCCACGGAACCATTTGAAGAGGAAAGCTGAAACACCTCTGCTTTGTGAAGGAGTGATTCGGTTTGTTGTACGAATTAATCATGTAGTGTCAGGAGCGCGTCCTGCAGCTTCCTTCATGCGTTTGGAGTTCACATTTGGAATTTTGAACCTACGCTCCCACGCTTTCCAGAGTCGCTGCGAGGGGTGACGTGGTTTCGTTCCTTCATGCCCCGGTGTTACTTGAACATCTCCCGGAGGCCAATTGCGGTCCATGCCCCACGGCTCAGGCTTGAGCTCTGCCTCTGCCAGGTACCTCGAGGGCTCATGTCTTCGTTGCGTGTTGCCGCCGCGAAGGGAGGAAAGTTGTGACCTTCACGGGCTTGTGGGTGCCTAAGCGTGGGCATTGCATCACAGCCACGTGGGTTGTTAAACTCCTATTAGGCGATTGGTTGGTGAGGCAGAGTGCCTCCACCTCGTTCGTGTTGGCTTGCATTGCTTCCGGGAGACTGTGTCTGTACTTTGGCGGATCCACATCCTTGGTGGATTAGGATTGCTCTGCTTGTATTCACAGGGTTGATACCATCGATGGCGAGTGATCAATTTTATTTGTAAAGGCTGTCCGTTCCTGAGCTTAATGATGATACCTTTTCAACCGGGCTGTTTGGAGCGTGTTAAGTCGTTAGGGCGGTTTGGGCCCATTCTTTGGGATTGGTCTGCCGACTACGGATCGTGGGGGCGGGAGAAAGGATTCTTTGCTTGGCTGGTCTGCAGGCTCTGGATGTGGCTCTTCTCTGCAAAAAGAACAAGAAGGAAGAAGGGCCGGCGGGGGCTTCGCCCGTGGCCACTCCGATGCCTAAGTCAGTTCCTCGCTGAGAGAAAAGATGGGTATTTGTGGGGCGAATGTGCTCTTTTTGCGTATGTTTCATAAGTCCTGCATCTTTCACCCGATGAGGTAGCCTTGTATTTATAGTAGATGTTTTTACCTGGATGGTGATTAGGATGCTCGACGGATTTTTCTCGATATCGGATTTGATTGTGGATATAGAAAGTGCAGTTTATTTGGGATAATCTTCCTTCCTTATTGGAGGATTCGGCTTGATCTGCATGATGAGTTGTAATATTGTGATAAATCTTACCTTCCTAATCGTAAGATTTAGTTCGACCGCTTGATGATATATCGCTGGGGATTATTCATTTATGGGATTTGACTTGTTAACGGGGATTTCTGATTACCCACAAGCCGCCAATGGCCGAGTGGTCTGGCCTTCACCCTTCATCCCGGGTCACAAGCAAAGGCCTCGAACGCCTAACGAAGGTGCCTCTGGGGTTTAGTGAGTGGACCAGTGTTTTCGCTGATCGCCCTTCGCCCGACGAGTAGGCCTGTGAGCCTTATTTTTCACATCCTATCAAATACAATAACCTAATACCTGAAATTAGCATGAGGATGTGAATCAGAAATATTTTAAGTAAAGGAGAAAAGTAAAAATTGAATTAGCAAGTGAGAATTAAGAGAAATTTACGGAAAACCAATTCATGCTTTTCAGAATTAATACAAAATATATAACCAGGTCAAGCAAAAAAACCACCAGGAATCCATCTGAACTGTATAATTATTAGATATATCAGGATCAAGGGTGATGGTCTCGAATAAAGAGTACTTCTTAGCCACTGCAGCAAATGTTCAAAATGAAAAATTTCACACGGTCTTAAGTCTGTAACAGAATAACATCCCATCCCATGTCAACCAATGTTAGTCATCTGAATATCGTTAACTCATGTATGAAAATTAAGAATCAAAGGCCAGGAAACTTCCTCCAGTTTTGCCTGCAACCTTATTTCAGTGAGACACAAGCTTTTGGGAAATCCCTAGACAATACGGTTATTTTTTACATTTTCAACAGTTTAAGGATTTGAATCGCCAAGTTGACCTATTTAGATGTTTTTTTGGAGATGCAAAAATCATATGTAAGACAAGTCTGGACTAAATGAACAAAAGTAATAAAGATTGGAACATACTTTTATACAGTGGTTAATTATTTAATGGGAGACACTTGCAGAAAAGAATGAGAAAACTTGAGTAAATATAACAGAATTATCTATGTAAATAATAACAAATGTAAATGAATAATTTTCATCAAAATATATGAAGACATGAAACTTGGCCATGATAACAGTTTCTGCACTCAGTAAATATATCATCATCAAAATTTCAGCTTGGTTTATGGAATGGTTTTTCTTATGCTACAATAAAAAACTGAAAACCTACTATCATAAAGCATGAAGAAGTCATTTTTCTTCTTTAAATAGAGCAAGTTCTGAGTAACATTAATTTTCACTCAGTAAATAATGAATTTCATCATATATTTCCTGTTGCATCAGGGTTTGCAATAATAGTAACCTTTCAATTTCCCTAGAAAATCTTTTTTAAGAATCACTTACTTTACCTAGACCAGCACTCTACCAAATTGCATGGACTGTAACAAGACATTTTAGTGTGGATCTGAAACAAGATAGTTGATGCTTACGCTTGGATGAAAGCCAAATTAAATTCACTCTTCAACCATTAATTTAACCAACCTTATGACATTCCCAGGCTTTCATTAACAGCCTTTATATAAAGGAATCCGATCACCATAAACTTAACCAAGCTCGTATCTGAGAGAACAAACAAAGAGAAAGATAGAAATGTCATGTGGGTGATTATCAATGGAGGGAGAGGGAGAGGGAGAGGGAGTCCCAGCAAAAGAAAGCATGTTAGCGTGGGGATCTAGAACATGATAGATAGGAAACATATCAAAAAGAGGAAATTAATGTTATTTTTTTTGTCTTATATGCAAATCCCACGTACCACATCCCACATCGGTTGTGGAGTGGGTTTGCTTGTAACTCAAAGCCTATAAAAGGGGCTTCTCCTTATGTAATATTTACACATTTTCCCATCCATTTAGCATATTTCGTAATATCGCCCAATCATAGCTTTTTGATTTTTGGCCAATTTCAGCAGAATCGATCAGCCTTAAGCTCAGAATTCTTTTATTGAAGTGTTTCGTTCCGTCATGATCCAAGTTAAATAAGTCAAAAGTAAATTGGATAATACTATAAATATCCATAAGTGGATTGAAAGATGTGCAAATATTACATAAGGAGAAGCCATTTTTATAGGTTTTGTCCTATATGCAACAGTATCGGTAATCTGAGCCGAGTTTGAAGCTCAGCCTTTCAACATTTAGCCCAGCCAGACTCCATGAGCCGGCCTGAACCCAGCCAGCTTTGAACGAGCTTAAAATCGTGCCTGCTTGGCTTGATTTAAAAAGTCACCAGCCCACAGCCAAGCCCATATGAACGAGCTCGAGCTGAACTCCTCGAGCTCAAGCCCAATCCCAAGCCTATACAAGTTTGTATTGTAATCAAATCGTTCTCGCCCATATACTTTTTTTAACTTTTTGTGTAATCAATCTTGATAACAAATACATCAATTAATAAATAATTTTCTATGGGATTTGTTTTTACCTACTTGATTTGTAAATTGACGCTAAAGTCATAGTTTACTTCCTTCAACATTTCTTGACATGCAGAATTCCCACCGGCCGAAACAACTTGCAACTCAAAATTACGAATGTAATTAAAAAAAAGTAGAATTGCATATAAGAAATACATACTCCGAACGCTGGAATAAGAAACATGATTGGTTTTAATCAATTATCTAAATAAAGAAATAATATATCAACAAGATCTGCCAAGTAAACTCATTAGTAACAATAGAAACTATTTTGAAATATACTGTTGCACATGGTTAAGTTAGCCACCACCCTCCTGACTACCAAGATGCGCATGATTAATTTCAAGGCTTCACCACTACCGGACGGATCCACCTACCCACCATGTCGAATCCCAGTTTGCAAATTTTCATACTCAAAGAATGATTTGGCACCCTACTATAATCGTCTCGTTTCCGTAGTCCCGCATGCTCTGGCTCCTTGTTTCTCTATGAAACCCCACCTCAAGATCAATTCTTGATGCTTTACTCCATACCTACTTTTCTGTGGATGCGCCGGTTAAGTCCAGCATCAAGATCCAAAAAGGCCCCAATACTCCCAAGATTTGAGATTAGATCCTCGTTCATCAGTCAATTGGATCAGACGTTGGGTCCGTGCATTTGCCCTCAATGCTACTCAAGACGGTGAACCTTTGTCTAAGCTCATGGCCACCAAATTTCATAGTTTCCACAGAGCCCCATAATACCTCATATTTGTAATCTAATCTAGTACACCAGATCGACCGATCGTACTCGCTGGGTCATACCCAACATCCATGTCCTTCCCCGACGCCCCTTTCGCAAGACCTTCTTCACGCTCATCCAGACCGGAACATACCGCCGCCAACACCTTCACGCTGATCGCGGTACCATTTCTCGCATCGAAAGCGTGACCGGAGATCTAGGTACAAATTTCCGTACCGACCCTGCGGATTCGCCATTCGCCGCTCGCCGCCTCACCCGGGCTTCATGAGATTCACGCGATTTGTCATCCATATCGATCGGATCTAGAGCTTCGAGGATCCATTACATCGATAGGTCCGGACACATGACCTCGATATTTCACCGGGCGCTACCGAAGCCCGGATCGCGCACCAGCGAAGATGAACTGCCACAGAACGGAAGTGGGCTTCCTGTCTTTCAAAGAATGAGCTGGAACCTGCCAAGACGAAATGAGCTTTTTCGACCGAGCCCGAGCCGAGCCCCGAAATTTATCGAGTTTAAATTGCTAGCCTGCTCGCCGTTTAGCTCACGAGCCGAGCTTTTTTCGAGCCGAGCCCGAGCCGAGCCCGAGTGAAGCTTGCTCGCTATCGTACTTCATGCAAATCCCACATCCTCGGGAGTGGCTTGCTTGTAACTCCAAAGCGCATAAAAGAGGCTTCTTATGTAACATTTACACTTCTTCCTATCCACTTCCTAAGCAGATGGTAGTGACGTCTAATTGTTTTGGTATTTACTTTTTGGCTCAATTTTTTAGGAAATTGATTTGTGGCCGTAAGTTTGTAATTTTCTTTTATTAATGGAAGTTATTCGTTGGTGCCCGAGGACGTAGGTATTTATACTGAACCTCGTTTAAATTGTGTGCTCGTTTTCTTTTCTGTTTTTAGTTATTTTACTTGTTGCATTATTTGGTGTGTTTACAAACAAGTGGAATTAGAGCTTTAGGTTCTTTTGTAAGTATGCTCTGTGGTTGCGGCGTAGCCCGATCTTCCACATTAGAAATTTGCCCTTGAACTATTGATAGTTGAAATTTGTTCAAGTGAAGTTATAAGTATGCTATGTGGTTGCGGCATAGCCTGATCTTCCACATTAGAAATTTGTTCATGAATTGCTAATAGTTGAATTCCGTTCAAAAGAAGCTCCATTGTTTGGAATATCTGTGGAAGTTATGTCTGAGAAGCTGTGAAGCCTCAAAACCGGAGTGTCCGTTGACAACCCGTCAACCCGCAGAATACTAGTGAACACCCGACATTGTTCACGAAAATCGGGCAAAGTCTCCTTTGTACGGGGAGCTCTACCCAAATACAAACTTGTCACAAACAATCCAATATGACATATATATGAGAAAAACAGCCACTTGGGCCCACAACCAACACTCATCCAAATAAATCCTAACTATATACACAGTTCAAAGAGGCACAAATTATCTCGCATCATTTACCAACTTATAGAGTTCTAATACATGTGTACATAACCAAACCAGCCACAACCCGCTTTCTAAACGTTTCTAGACGAGCCGCCCCTCTAACGCTCCTCGCACTGAAAATAATATCCTCGACGCGCGAAGTTATCGCTCACTAGTGAATCACCCTGTTGGGTTACTCTCCACCTATGCATATGAAATGCTCCACGAAAACATACATTCAAGCAAATGTGATCCTACTCTGAGAACGTCACCGACCAACTCATACCCCTAGCCACCCCACTCCCCTCACATTCGCCTGCCACGCATTTAAACATTACTTTTTTAAACAACATATTTGTTTTTAACATGACAACCCTCCGATATAAGTAGTAATCGACCGATGATCGGTTTAGTGGGACAACCCGATGTATATCAATCGGGCTTCCCACTTACGATTATATTTTATATGGACTAACTCGATAAATATTATTATCAACCCTCCGAAACCACTCTCTCAATGAACCACCTCACGCACTCACTCCTATCGTCTGGGGTGGCGCCCAGCCAGACATGCACGTACTTACGCCACCTAATACAATCATATAACACATACAAATATATAATCATGAATATATTCACATAATTTAAATCACACAAACATGTCATGTAATTTCACAATCCAATACATCAAAATTAGCTCATGTGGGCTAATGATCAAACACAAGCAATTCAACTTGAATTACTCGACCAAACACGTTTTCACACAAAAATTTATTTTCGTGTCAATATTCATGTTATATTCAAGTTACTATTCACGTTATTCATTTTTTAGTAATAACACACAAATTGCACAAATTTAATTCATATAAAAACAGTGGCACCTCTTGTCCTTCACCATTATTAGCGAATATTGTGATACCAAACACACCACAAACCCAAGACATCACTCCCAAAGATCAAACTAAACCCCAACACACCGGGATCGCTCAAAATAGTCCCCGAAAATTCTCACATGATCGTCTACAAAACAAATTTTTAAAATTCAAATTAACCGTTCAAACAATCTTTAAATTAAGCTCCTGACTGCTCGAAACAATCCCGAAATTTCTAAAATCTCTATACCGCTTCAGTACCAGAATCAAATTTACATTTTCACGCCTAAGCCAATCCACCACTCATTAAAATGACCTTAGGCTAGAAATAACACAAGTAGGAAAATTTCCTTACCAATGGAGTTTGTCGAAACTCCTCAAACCGATCTGCCGCAGCTTCCCGAGGTATATCAGCCTGCTTTGGTCTCCGCACCTGACATCTGACATCGCGCATTTTAGAGAGTTGTTTTCAAAAAAACTCAAAAAATGTGGCTACAAGATCTCCCATGCCCTTTCACGCTTTTGGCTCTTTTAATAAAGGTAGGAGACGACACTATGCATGTTTTGTCTTTAGTGTCATTTAAGAATTTAAATAGTGACCATTATGTCCATAAGCTTCTGATTTTCGATATCATTACTATCTCTACCGTCCATTTCCATCTCTACCACGTAACTTGTGTCACATGAAGACATGTTATGCCGACTTGCCACGTCACATGTCGCTTTACTACACCCGATACGCGACGCCCTCGAAAAACGCGTCAACTCCGACCGCTCCTAAATTCTGACGTGCTAACTAGATTTCACGAGACTCATTCCAACTGAAACTGCCATCATCAGATCTAGAGAGAATAAATTTCGATTTTTTGACCGAATTATTTTGTCTCTTTGAGAAAATTAGATTTTCTTGCCCATATGGCTTCATTAGTTTGTGTTCGTTTAGTGAGATTGGTAGTTTGACATCATTTGGACCAATCTAGCATTTCTTAGGAACTTTTGTTCTATCTAAGGAGACTGGTCTAAGTGGGACATTGGTGATCAATTCAATTTTCCTTAGGAACTGTCCTAGTATTCGCAGACGAATTTGTGTAGAAAGATGACATAATCTAGGTAAAAAATAGCGACCACAAATGCAAAAGTAGATGTTGAAAAATTCGATGGCCGGAATAATTTTGGCTTATGGCAAAGTGATATAAATGATGCACTGTATATGCTAGATTTGGATCAGGCTTGAAATAAAACCAAATGATATCAGTGAGAGTGAGTTGGAAAGGCTCAACATAAAATCTTCGGTTAATCCGTTTCGCTTCACTTCGTGCAAGAGGTATATGTTTCAAAAAGAGACGCCGCCATAAGCCAGCAAGGCGCCTAGAAAATAAATATATGAAGAAAAGCAATGAGAATTGGTTGTACCTGTTGAAGAGATTATTCTGTCTCCAGTTAAAATCAGGTATGAGTCTTAGTTCCCATATTGATGAGTTTAATAAATTAATTGCTGATTTATTAAACTTAGATGAGACCTTCAAAGATGAGCGTAAGGCTATGTTATTGATTAGTTTTCTTCCTAATGAGTTTGATCATCTTTGTATTACTCTTATTCATGGGAAAGAAAAACTGTCTTTGAAGAAGTTTGTTCTGCCTTGTTGAATTATGAAATTCGGAAGAAATATCAAAGAGAACGTTGGGATGAGTCAGTAGAAACATTAACAATGAGAGGGTGTAGTAAAAATAAGAAATGGGAAAAAATGGGAAATGTGATATCAAAGAGTAGACTGAGTAAATATGAGTATGCCTTTTGTCATGAGGAAGGGCATTGGATGAAAGATTGTTCTAAGTTGAAAAAGAAAGATAAGGGCAAATTTATGTCTAATGCGTGTGTCATTGAGAGTGAGGATGACTCTAGTGATTCTGAGTTTTGTTTAGTTGGTCATCAAATTATTGCTGGTTTTTTATTCATGGTTTTTGGATTTGATTCAGGTTGTACCTCTCAAATGTTTCCACATAAGGAGTTGTTCTTCAAGATTGAAGAAGTTGATGGTGGAGTTATTTATATGGGTAATGGTGATGTTAGCTATATCATTATGATGGGTTCAATCCGGTTGAGAAATCATGATGAATCAATTAGAGCTTTGACAAACGTTTGGTATGTATCGAAGTTGAAAAAGAATCTCATCTCTTTAGGAGCCCTAGAGTCTAAAGGTTTTGTCATGATTATTCGAGATGGACTTCTAAATGTCATTTCAGACGCTCTTTTGGTTATGAAAGGCACAAGAAGAAATAACTTGTATTACTATAATGGTAGTACATGGATTGGAGTAGTGGCCATAGTTTCTGGTAGTGGTGAAGATTCACATAATTAATAGCTCAGGGTATAGATATTCAAATCTGTAGCTGAAGTAGTTAACAAGATAGGCATGATCCTAAGAAGGACATTGCAAGGAAATTCAAGATATGGTACTTATTGAAAACCGTAGATGTTGGCTTAGTCTTTGAGCGAGATGATATGTAACGCCCCATCCCTCGCCTAGGCGGAAGATGGGGGCGTCACACGGGACTAAGACTACTTTACCTAATTTTCTTACATTGGTGGGCCTATTTCGAAATATAAATCCAAACTTTTACATATATTTTCGAGTCTCATTTACTTGTACTTACACAAATTCACTATTACCAAAAATATTACATTACATTTCAAAACAAAGTCAAAAACCTACATATGGTAGACTCCTATTATTATGTTGGCCCTGAAGAGTGCGGAATGCCTCCGATATCTTCTTCAATACCTACATGGATGAAACACTTGTGCTAATTTTATAGCTTAGTGGGAAAACAGATAATATACATGACCATAGCAGTGGTCCTCAATTACAGTATACATATTCAACAGTTCATATATTAGAATTTCCATATCTCTCGTAAGAGTGCAGAACACAAATCTTGTATAGAGGGTACCCGTAGGTACATTACAAATCAGAACGGAGATATGCCTTAGCATCAAAGTTGTTTACTTTTATTTTCTTATACTTCATTGTTCATATACTTATCATATAAATGTTTGCCTGTGAGGAGTCCAAAATAATGGATGAGAGGACACAAGACAATAGGTATCCGAAGGTACTGACAAAGATCGACAGAGAGTGTCAAGCACAACAGGAACGCGGCCCGCCCACGAACAAGGCCAGAAGACTTGGCAGCGAAGTGTCGTGAAGACCGCGAGTGCCGTGAGACCAACAAAAGTGCCGGGCACTAATCGAGACGGCTCGCCACGAACAGAAGAAGTGTCGTAGTTACTCAAGAAGAGTGTCGAAAGAATCGAATGTAGGTGTCTATTCTGTCACTATTTGGTTCCATGCACCTATACATGTATTACTGAGCTTGTTATATTGTTCTTAATCACATTAGCAAATAAGGGGCAAGAAACAATATCTACACAACAACAGGATTTGCTTCGTCGAGGCGACGAAGTTCATAGCATTTTTCATATAACTTTATACTGTGACGACCTTTCATTCACTGTTAGATCCTCTCATTAATCCAATGTGATAATTAACAAATGACAGGAACAAAAACAGGATTTTAGGTTCGCCTAGGCGAAGTAACCTTCCCCGAGGCGAGGCCGAGACTGGGAAAAAATCGCTTCGGGTTCGGCCTGTGGCGAAAGAATTCCTTCGCCTAGGCTTAAAAGCATTGAGCTGTAATGTGACTGGGCTTCTTACCCTTTTTCACTGGAATACTTCAACCAAACCAAAACCAAAACAAATCAACCTTTATTAGGATTTTTCCTACACAAACCTAAACAAGGAGAGATTTGTGATAGTTTCCATACATCACTTGAGAGATTTCCATACATATAGGTTCCATACCAAAGTTCCATACAAGTATTTCATACCTTAATCTTCTTGAAACCTTCAACTAGCTTCCTTTTCTTCACTTTTTCAATTCCTTTCCTTTACTTGATCAAAGAGAACCCAAGACGAAAGAGAGAATCAAGCCAAAATTGGCTTCTTCTCTCAACCGTAGCCCTATCTTCCTTAAGCCAAAAATGAGGAATTCCCTTATTCTAGAATAACATGTTTGGTCTTAAATTTCTCCTTTTTGCCCTTTGGTCCTTCCCCTTCCTTCTATTTGAAAATCAACTTGTCAAATTCCTACAATAACATATCATCTTTTTAGGTTATGACCTTTGGGTCCTTAATGTGTCATTTTACCATTTTAACATTTTTCCCACTTTACACTTAATTTCCAAAAAATGCAAATTTTAACTTACATTATACCCTAAACATGTAATAAACCACTGCAAGATAATTCAAAAGAATGATACATGTGATCAAGATGTTATCATTTGTTGATTCAAGATTGTACTGTGACTTGGATAAACGATGCTGACAACCGAAGCATGTATGTTTACTTTAGAGACCGCAAGCTGGAAGTCTATGAAGCATATTGATGTTCGCTATCAGTTTGTGTGGAAGATTATTAGTGTAGGACGAATCTTACTTCAGAAGATATCCCGCATATTTGTTGACTAAGGTGGTGACAACGATCAAGTTCAATCATTGTTTGGACATGATCAATATTGCTAAAGTTTTATTGCGTCGTTAAGCGCATTTGGAGGCGTTGCAGCTTTTATCTAAGAGAGGTTTCAAGGTTCGATTGACATATTCATCAAGGTGGAGATTTGTTATTTTTTTTGTCTTATATGCAAATCTCACATCCCACAGCGGTTGTGGAGTGGGCTTGCTTGTAACTCAAAGCCTATAAAGGGCTTCTCCTCACGCACATTTGCATTTCTTTCTCATCCACTGTGCCGTATTCAGAAGATCGGGCTTCACCGCTATGATATTTTTATCTCAATTTCTTAAGAAATTGATTAGTAACCTTAAGTTTGTAATTCTCTTTAATTAGTGGAAGTTATTCGTTGGGGCTCGAGAATATAGGTATTTATACCGAACTTCATTAAATTTTGTGTGCTTGTTTTCTTTTCTGCCTTTAATTATTCTACTTATGACATTATTTGGTGTGTTTGCACAACAATTAATTCACCAGCACCAGGTTGTAATCAAGAACAAATGGATAGGGATTGAGTCATAATACAGGACTTGAGTACTTTATAAGTTATAACCCTCCAGAGTCAAACTGGCAAAATAGAAAGAAATTAATATCTAATTTTATGGTCATATCTTCTCGTCTCAACAAATACAAACTTCTATTCATGATAAATGTTCGTTCACATTGAGTGAGAACCACATATAATTAAAATATTTAATCACTCCCATTTATGCTCCATAACTGAATGATAATATTCTTACTCTTTGATTTCATTAAATCAGAAACTAAAGATATATAACAATGGAGTAAGAGTGGTCTTTTCGTTTTCCATCACCGAACCCGAGTTTTTATTCGATTTTCTCTTATTTTCTTATGTTTTTATTGCAAGAGTTATTCGCTGCTTTGCAAGGCTTTAAGACACTAAGTTACATCACCATATTCACAAGATTTAATCATCATATCTCGAAATTTTAAAGATTTTAATATATTGTGATTATCTTTTATTTAAGCCTTGAGTCGTTTCTTCTTACTATTAACTTGGATGATATGTCATCCTTTAATGTTTTTAGCAGTTTGATTTATATGTTCAGATGTAAAAATATTTTCATTTTGAATCAATAAAATTTGAATTTGCATTATCAAAAAAAAAAAAAAAAACCTTTAGAAAGACGAGGAATCCTTTTTCTCACAAATCTTTATTTTCCAACTCCATATTGACATTTTTTCCATATTTGGAAATGATGGGGTCCATTTGTTGGAGTTCCAACTCCAACAAAAAATCTCAATTTTCAATTCTAAATCATTATCTATTCTTCAAATCTTTATTTTTTCAAATTATAATATTTTAATAATATTATAAATGAAATATTTTTATTTTTATTTAATATTAATACAAAATTATATTAAATAAATAAAATTCTAATAAATAAAAATATAGTTTTTATGGCTAAACATTTTTAATTATATTATAGTAAACTGTCCCCGTGGGACTGGAACTCACTACCCTCTCTATGCCCTTGCCTATTTAAACATGGAAGTTTGAACATCCTACCACACCACTTCAACTAGGCATTATGGACAATAAATAAAAATATATTAAAAACTTAAAAATATATTTTAAACTAATAAATATTATATTATAAAGCATCATATTATATTATAAAATAAAACAACATTAAAAAAAATATACATAATAAAATTACATTAACTAAATGATAAAAACATAGTATAAAAACTAATTCGGTGGTAAAAAATGTTAATTATTGAATCTAATTAATTGAAATCTTAATGCTTTATTATTTACAATATAAATAAAAAATGTATTACATCATTATCAAAAACTAATTTAAATTATTTAAATTTATTTATTTTAAGAAATAATTATAAATTAATACTCTAAAATAAATATATTAAAATCATTTCTCTATATTGTGTGTGAAAAATAATTCAAAATTAATAAAACAATAGATCATAAAAATTAAAAATAAATATATCTTGAAAAATAAAATATGTTATAAAAATATTATTAAAATAATTATTTTATTATTCTAAGAATAAAATAATAAAATAATATTAAAATAATAAAGGAATAATAATTACTATTCATTTGGAGATATGAATAGTTCATCTTTATATTTGAAGATACATTATTAACGTCTCCAAATATGGAGATGTAATGGGGAATGATGTAATGGGGAATGATTAGAGTTGCTCTAAGAAAGCCGATGCTTAACTATTGCTATATTTGGTCTATGTTTTTACGGAGTTGCTTTATAATTCTCAGATAATCAAACGACGCCGCGCGGTCAAATGGTCTCCAAAACCTTATAATGTTTTGAAAGTCGGACTGGATTGTTCGATCGAACCGATTCAACCATCGACCGAACCAATTCATCATGCTACATCATCATCCCATGACACAGGGATTAAACCGCCTCAACGTTTAAACCGCCAACTGGATGAACCGGGAGGCTTGTATAGAACCGAACGGTTCAATTTATAACACAACGCATAATACTAATTGGCCCACTTCACAAACGGATAGATTACACCTTTGGAAGTCATATGTATATAATATATATTTGCACGTAATAACTTTTCTGTCATTCTTAATATATTTTCAAATTTAAAAACTATACATATTTTGATTTAGCATAATTTAAAATATTAATATAATTATATAAAATTAATTAATAATTTTATAAATATTAATAATATTTACTTACATATTTTTAAAAATTTTAAATTATTTTTCACTTTTAATAAAAAAATATAAATATATTGGAGGTGGCAATTTGAGTGAACGGGCTGGGTTGAACTGACCGAAATTAGGTTAAAGCTAAGATCTATGTTACTAAAAAGAATGAATCTAACCTTAAATCCATAAGGTACCAAACCAAATCATTTTATAAAACAAGAAATTGCGAGCTACGATCGATTAGCCTATCGAGAGGGCCTAAATTAAAGTAGTCAAATTTCGTTTTAATTTTTCACCAACAAATTAACAATTAACGCTAATTCTAATTTCACTGGATCAAGCTAGCTCGCAGCTAGATCCGACCTTAAATTCAAGCAAGTCAAACCAAATTGCCTAATAAAACAAGAAAATTGGCGAGCCATGCTAGACCGGATTGGGCCTCATCGAGATGGGCCCCAAATCAAAAGCCAAATTTTACCAATTTTTTAATAGCTCAACATGACCCTAATTTCAATCGGACGTTTAAATTTTAATCTTAATTGTAAAGTGATATATATATATATATATATATATATATATATATATATATATATATATATATATATATATATATATATTATTCACTTATTTAAAAACATTGCTTTTAAACCCTAAACTTTGAAACTCTGAACTTTTTTTCAGGAGAGAAATCTCACTCTCAGAGGTTCGATGCTTTTGAACCCTAAAAGGAGCGCCACATTGCATTTCAGGGTTTCGATACTCTCACCTTTAAGACACCAATCCACCCTGCCTCCAAACCCTAACCCTACAACTCCTCTCACCAAATCCCAACTCAAAGCTCTCGTCATCAACCGCTACAGCCGCGGCAAATTCTCGGACCTAATCCAAAATGTTGTCGCTTCGCCTCCAGTCCTCCTTTTGGCTTGTCAAAACCTGACCTCTCGAAGCAATGATGTTAACTCACCCGCCGTCGCGTCACGGTTTTCGGTGAAAGAACTGGGTCGCGAACTCGGCGACAATCGCTTCGATGTTGAGTCTTGCTCTGTCAGAATGGTGCCGTCGAGGAAGAAAGGTGAGTCGCTTGTTCTTCCAAATTTGAAATTAAAGGTTGTGATTGAAGCTATTAGGATGGTACTGGAAATCGTGTATGATGAACGGTTTGTGACGTTTGCTTACGGTGGACGCGTGGGAATGGGACGGCACACCGCCATCCGGTATCTGAAGAACTCAGTGCAAAATCCTAATTGGTGGTTTAAAGTAACATTTGATAGAGAAAATTTCAATAAAAATGTCGATAAACTGTGTTTGATTATCGAAGAGAAGATAAAAGATACTGTTTTGATTGGAATTATAAGGAAATTGTTTGAGTGTGAAGTGTTGCAAATTGAATTAGGGGGTTGTTATTTGGGAAGGGGTTTTCCTCAAGAATGTGGTTTGAGTTCTCTTTTGATTAATGTTTACTTTAATGGGTTTGACCAAGAAATTCAAGGTCTTAGGCTTAAGATCAACCGCGAAAATCCAAGATTTGATTCAAATGAGGTTCTATCAGGGTCAAATGTTTTCTATAAGCCTGTCAAGATATATGCTGTTAGGTATTTGGATGAGATACTAGTCATCACATCTGGATCAAAAATGTTGACCCTGGATTTGAGGAATCAGGTAATGAAGTTTTTAGAGGGGAAGTTAGAATTGAAGGTAAATGGATTGAAAACTGCTATTCATAGTGCAACATCGGAGAAGATTGATTTTTTAGGGATGGAACTTCAGGCTGTTCCACCTACAGTTTTGCGTCCACCTATGTCAGAAAAGGCGATTAGAGCACAGAAGAAGTACATAAGACAGAAGGAGGTTAAAGCAATAGAGTTGAGAAATGCCAGAGAGACCAATAGGAAGAAACTGGGGTTGAAAATATTGGCTCATGTCTTTAACAAATTGAAGCAAAGTGGTGGTGAATTTAAATTTGATTTCCATATTGAGAATCGAGTTAGAGAAATCTTCACAACTTGGGCCGATGAAGTAGTGAAGGAGTTTCTTGCATCCCTGGAAGAGCAATCAAAGTGGTACAGGAAGCTCTCAGCCGGTGATTTTCTATCTTTGAGACACATTAGAAATCAATTGCCACAAGAGCTTGTTGATGCTTATGATCATCTTCAAGAGCAAGTCGACAAGCATATTAAGCCCATCAAAGCTAGAAAGGCTTTGGAAGAAGCAGAAAGGAGAATAGAGGCAGAGGAGAAACAGAAATATGCCGAGAGAACAGTGGAAGAATTGACGAGGCTATGCATGAAGGTTGATGCCCCCATAGAACTTGTGAGGAAGGCGGTCAAAATGGCTGGATTTACAAATAACATGGGTCGTCCTAGGCCAATCAAGTTACTCATTGCTCTTGAAGACACTGATATTATCAAGTGGTATGCTGGTGTAGGAAGAAGGTGGCTTGATTTCTTCTGCTGCTGTCACAACTTCAAAATGGTTAAAATTGTTGTGTCTTATCACTTAAGGTTCTCATGTCTCCTAACATTGGCAGACAAGCATGAGTCCACCAAACTTGAGGCCATTAGGCATTATACTAAGGATCTGAAAGTCTCTGATTTTAATGGGATTGAAGAAATGCACTTCCCTACAGAAAGGGAGGTCAAGATGATGGGAGATAAGATTCTTTCAGATCCAAAACCAGTGGATGGAACTTTATCTTTGGCAATGATCAGATTGGCATCTGATGAACCTTCATATTCTTGTGTTGCACATTTCTGTGATAGGAAAGATACCATTGTTTATCGAGTACGATTACTGCAGAATCGTTTGAATGTGAATCCCTTAAATGAAAAGAAGTGGGTTCCAAGGATGGGAGCAATCCATGAAAGTTTGAACAGGAAATGCTTGCCTCTCTGTCCTGATCACATACATGATTTATACATGGGTGCAATTTCACTTCAGGACATTGACTGTACTTCATTTGTGGATGTGGACTAAATTTTGCTTGGTGTCACGGGCCTACTCGTTAACGCTATGGCATGGCCTATGCAGCGATCTTACATAGACACTTTCATGAGACCCAGTCTATCATGCCACAAATTCATGCATCTATGTTGACTGGATTCATCCTGCCTCGGGCTCATCAAGAAACCGGTTCTAACTCCCGACCAGTTTGTGCAGGGTAGGCTAACACCCTTATTCATAATCAAGTCCCAGACTAGCAACAAGCTCCCCAAACTTAACCAGATCGGCATGTCTAAACTCCAAAGAAGATTCACCCACGATCTACTTGCACACACCTCTAGAGGCACTCACACCATTCCGCTCAAACCCATCAATATGCTCGATCTTCATTAAGCTCTTCAATTACTGACACGGAGGCACTCACAATAAGTCCGTGACTTTGGTGGGTTCGTTGCTCTTTATTGCCAAAGGTTGCAACTGATATGAAACCTATATCAAGAAATTGTTGTACACTTATTATAATTCAGCCTAACCAATTGTTGTACTAGGTAATTCATTCAGATTGAGTTATTCTTGTGTTGCTGACATAGCAGATATTGTCAATCAAATCCAGTTACAGCCCAATTATTTGAATGCAACCCCCCTAAAGAAAACACGAATACATGCATAAAATTCTTCGGGAATTAGCTATTGTTGCATTTTTTTTTTCTTTTTAAGCCTATTCATTGATGTGTACAAACTTTCCATTCAGATTGATTGATACAATTGTGTATTCCTCTGTAATTTCGCTAGAGAATATGCATAAATAATACAATTATGACAATTATAACAATTATTTGTTTTCATAGTTTTCGTTCCGTGCCATTTCCTTCCCAAAAGGACTGTTGAAAGGAGAAATTAAGCAAATGTCGAAGCTCAAAATTTCACCAAAAATCTTCATGAATATATGAATTATTGGTATTACTATTTTTGCGCTTCTTTAAACAAAAACAAAAAGAAGAAGAAAATAAGCATAAGAGCTCCTCATGATCGCAAAGGAAGCATCTCTAAGACAGGCTGCCGATAATGGAATAGAAATTAAAATATAAATGAGGGATTCAAGCATTTCAATCAATCAAAGCCTTTTTCTTTTCTTTAATCAACATTCAGGTGTTCAACCTAACCATGATATATATATATATATATATATATACCCACTTGGGCTGAACAGTGTGACCTAACCTGACCTTCCTGGGCTTGAGCTTGTTATCTGCTTACAGCCACAGTGAGCTTGTGAGGGAAGGTAGTGTTGTGATTCGGGTAACAAACATGATAAAAATCGGAATAAACAAAAACAAAAACAAAACGCACAGATTTTACATGGTTTATCTGTGTGCCTCCTATACATCCATGAAAACGTATGACAGCTCAAACTTTTCACTATCACCGAAACAAAGTTAAATATGAGGGTATTTATAACAACCATTGATATGACCAAACTACAAAAATACCCTTATACCTTTAATATACCGTGTACTGTACCACCATCCTATTATTTCACCCCTATAAAAAAGGTTATGACCAAATTACAATAATACTAATATACCCTAAATATATCATACCGTACAGCGAGGGTGCACCCCCAACCTGTTATTTTGCCCCATCCAAACAAAAGAGGTTATGCATGAAAGACAAGCCACGTGCCACAACAGGGTTCATGAGATGAATCAGCCCTGGTGGTGGTACTCATTTCAAGCATGGAGCTTCTGAGTATATTCAGAGGGTTGTTAAAGTTCTAGACGTTGGTTGTGGGTTTGCCAGCTTCTCCGCTTATCTACTTCCCCTTGATATATAAACAATGTCTTTTGCTCCCAAGGATGGTCATGAGAATCAAATTCAATTTGCTTTAGAGCTAGGAATTGCTGCAATGATTCCTGTTGCTGGATATCTGTTTATTTTTCTTTTGCAGCAGCAGGGTTCCGACCGAACTGGATAATTATTGGCTTGCCTTTGAAAACATATCCGTTCACTACATTCTGCACCATAGTTTAAAATTGTTAATAAGCAGTTCACTACATTCTGAGACTAAAGGTTATACTGTACGACACACAGAGCATGGAGAACCACTAGAGTCAAACTGGTAAAATAGATAGAAACATCTATTTAAATGGTCAAGACTTCAAATAGAACTTCATATACTGATCTAATCTCATATCATTTCTGCAATCACTCAATAAGAAGAGGTCTGCATTGGCAAGATGGAGGTGGATTTAGATAAACATTATAAGGGTGGAAGTGCTGATACAGATTTGTCGTAAAAATTCTAAAGAAGGGTTTGAACTAATTACATTCCCATGAGATCTAAGAATAGCGCATGGTATGTTGCAATATATTGCAACAAAAACCCATGATATTGATTGATTGCCACGCTTGAGTTTGGAATCTGTTACAAACTGGATCCACCCTTACAGACAATAAGGATTCTGAGCACGGGGAAGATCAAATAAGAAAGCTGTAAGCAACATGGAATGATGAAAAAAAAAATGGAAAGGGTAGCTTCACAGGTAAAAAGTTGTTAGCAAAGTCAAAGAAAATATAATTAGATGTCACTGCTTTTTAACTACATCATTCTGGTTGTCATTCACTTATGGGAATATAAAGTAACAAAAACGTGGAAACACCATTTGAGTAACACAAAATCTGATTCATTTATCAATTATTGGATTGGAAAGGCCCCCAGATGCAGTTTCCTGCTCACAATTTAGTCAAGAAAAAAGCAGACAAGAATGGACTAAGAAACTAACGAACAATGTACGACACATCAAAATTTGACATATTCTGAAACATAGAAATTGGCATATCAAGTTTCATTTATGTAGACACATACCAAAGCATGATGAGCAAGTTCAACTGATGGAAATGTCACAAAAGCTTGGCCCCTCATTCTTCCTTCCTGAAATCCAAAAGATGCAATTACTTTCAGATTCAAATATTAGGCAGTTATCAGTAGCTATAGTTATTGCAAATTAGATTGTTATGAGTACATCTACTTTACATATAGAGTTGTAACCTATTAAGAAACTTGTCATATAGAGTTGTAATCTATCAGAAAGGTTAGATTGGCTTTTGTATATATTTATATTCACAATGAATCGATAAAAAAAATCACAAGGAATTCTTTCCTCTAATTCTTTTTTCTTACTTTCTACATGATATCACAGCCCTATGGTTTGGATTGAGAAGAGTCTTATACAGTTTCTGGACTGTTCTCGAAGAACATTGTGGAGGCCGTGAGGGGTGTTTTTGAAACACCCATTTAGAGGGCACGTGAAGAAACACCGCCGGCATAGGAAGGAGCACCGGCTGCCGACGAGTCAGGCCACCCAATCCGGTGGCCTGAACCCTAGCACGTGACGCCCACGCGCTCCGCAGATTGTGAGCCAGACCACCAGACATGCCGCGCAGTGGCAGTTGCCGGAGAGTCCGGGATCTTCTTCTAACGAACACGCGGTGCATCTCTCTCGTGAGCCAATTGCGTGGCTCAGGTTAGATTTCAACTATTTCGGGGATTTCAGACTTTTGTTGCGGATCCGGGTTTTCACAAGAATCTCAACCATTTGCTCTAAGGTGTCCTTCGCTCTCTAATTTCTTGTCTTTGACTTTATAATGAGAAGTTCAGATTCTTTAGAAGATGAAACCTGGCTTTAAGACTGGCAACATCCCGATGATGTCTAAAATCAATGTAAGAAACTGATTTAGTCCCAATTACTCTTGATTGAGAAACAATTCATCTCTAGATTTACGGAGTAATATTCGATACTACCATCTTGATAAGGACCCTCCTATGATGATTCAAAGATCGATGGCTAGAGGATATGCTCGCCTTCCCAACAAATTGCAATTACTCTCATTAATCATCGTGAGTAATGCTAACAAACAAATGGAATATCTGGAATTTGTGTATCTGGGCAAGGAATATTTTTATTATTCATGTATGTAGAGCCTTTATCGCACTGGAAAGTCAAGATCGGCCCTCATGGATGTTAAGGTTTCATGCTCAATCTGCAAAGACATGATGGGTTTTCTAGCCGCACTCCCTTCGGAATATGATTATGCTAAGATGTAGATTCTGGCCAGCCCTGAGATCTTGTCCTTCCAAGAAACATTCAGCAGAATACTCCACACAGAGACCTCCTCATGTACTCCTCCTTCTACCCAGATGAGCAATGCCCCGTTGGTCGAACCAAGATCAAAAAGCAACAATACGTAAATAGTGGTCCAAAGTGTAATCTGTGAGGAGCCGTTCGGAAGAGTCGCTTTGTTACCACCGCTACAAGCTCATTACGTGATACGAGATCGAAGAGGCCGCAAAGACAGACCAAAGACTCCCGGGCCCGTCTATGTAGCTTCCACTAATTAGTACTCTGACCGCTAGTTCGGCCACAACAGAGAATTAGCCAAGTTCCACTTGTATCGTGAATCATCAGTCTCCATCTATCCCATTACTCGCCATTGCCGAAGTCAAACTCGAATAAATGTCTTCTGTCTCTTCTTCTCGTCCCTCCGATGGTCACGATGCCGTAGCATGCATCACACGCCGTAATTCTAGCCTATACTCTACCTTTCAGTCACATCCTTCAACTTCCTATGTCACCGCGCATTTGGTCACGCTCATGTGTCTCGGTCACACAATTTTTCCCACTCCATCCCTCCCTCTGTCATCCGTCTTGAATTTACCTAATTTCTCTTTTAATCTGATCTCTATGAGCAAATTAACTTGAGCACTTAAATGTTACATCTCATTCTTCCCTGGTTTTTGTCTCTTTTAGGCAAATTATTGGTAGAGGACGTGAGTCTAGGGATCTTTACATTCTACCATACTAAGATCAGACCTATCATTGTCTTGAAAGCCACACCATCTTCGGGCACACATCGTCGATCAGGTCATCCCTCTCTTCCCTTGTTGAAAAAGTTATGTCCACAATTTTCAGCGCTCATCGTCGCTGGCAGAAGTGCTAGTCTTGTCAATTTGCGAAGCATCATCGGTTTCATTCTAGTCTTAGAGTCAATAAATGAGCTAGTGCTCCATTGGAATTAGTCCATTCAAATGTGTGGGGTCCGTGTCTAGTTGTAAACTCTAAATCGTTTCGAGCATCAAGCCACTTTGTCATGATGTCACTCTAACCACTTAGTTATATCTAATGAAAAACCCGAAAGATTTTTCTCATTGGCATAAAGTTTTATAAGCAGAGATACACACTCAATTTCATGCTGTCAAAGCTCGTACGATAACGCAGTGACATATCACAGGTACCACAGCCAGCCATTCATGCTTCAAAACGTATCCTTCATCATCATCTGCCGTACCATACCTCTCATAACAATGGAGTGGCTGAGAGGACGAATAGACACCTCCTTGAAACTGCTATAGCTCTATTGTTTCAAACGCAAGTGCCCAAGCATTTCTGGGCCGATATTGTTTCCACCGCTTGTTTTTTGATTAACCGAATGCCTTCCGCTTCAATTGATGTCTCGCATCAATCCTTTTTCCAACAAACTTGCTTTCCATTGAGCTCCCATTTGATGTACTTGTTTTGTCTCGGATGTTCATTCACATGTGTCTAAACTAGATCCCAGTCACTGAAGTGTATCCTTGGTTACCTCTGAATATCGTGACATAAAAAGTATCAGTCCTAGTCTCACAGTACCCGGCTTCGTCGGACACCCTTCTCTAGAGAATACTCTTTTCCAAGACTCATCCACGATAATAGAGGGAGATGATGATTTGTCGCTATACTCTTGCCTCGCCAATTCCCGCCAGTAAAACCTCCATCACTCTGGGCATACTCCGATGCCACCCCACCCCAGCCTCACACGCTTTCGACATCAAATTCGGGCCTGATGATCTTCCTATTGCTCTCCATAAAGGTAAACGTCAGTGTGTTCATCCAATATCCTCCTTTTGCTCTTATGACCGTTGTCATCATAGTCTTGTTCTTTTATTACATTCTTGGACTCTATTTCGTTGTCTAATAAGGTTTCTGAAGCCCTCGCTCACCCTAGTTATGTAAAGGTTATGATCGAGGAGATGGATGCTTTGACCACAATGTACTTAGACTGCTCGCTTACCTCGTCAGAAGAAAGCAATGGGTTGTCGCCGGTGTTTACAAGGAAGGTTAATCCCATTATCCGTTACTTACGAGTCCGCCTGTTACAAGGCGGAGATGCTCCGGGCATCATGGCGTAGGATCATTCCTGTGGTTAATTTTTCCCTACCGCTAAGATAACATCTATTCGGCTTTATTTCCCCGGCTTCGCCACTTATAATCGGGACTTCCACCACTTGATATTAAGAATGTCTTTCATAAATGATCTTCCGAGGAGGTGTATATGGAGCAACCTCTAAGGTTTGTTGCTCAAGGGGAGATAGTGAGGGTTTGTCGTCTTTAGAAGTCTTTGCATGGTTTCGTGGTTTGGTAAATTCAGCCAAGCCATTGATGAATTTGGCATGCAGAAGAATAAATCTAACCACTTTGTCTTCACAGAACCCAGCCTGTGTATCATTCTGTCAGTAGTTTATGTGATGATATTGTTATCATCGTGGAAAAGACTCTAAAGGTATCTCATCCCTTAAATCCTTTTCTTCATAGCCACCCTATACAAAGGACTTAGGATGCTAAGATACTTTCGTAAGTATTGAAGGCAAACCAAACATGAATATTCTTATCTCAAAGGAAATATGCGCCGATCTATTATCTAAGACCGAGGTCAGTAAAACCATGCGCTCCCTCTATGGTTCCAAGCACACCTTACTAAAGAAGGGTGGAAA
This sequence comes from Tetrastigma voinierianum, assembly GCA_016808115.1. Classification (NCBI taxonomy): domain Eukaryota; kingdom Viridiplantae; phylum Streptophyta; class Magnoliopsida; order Vitales; family Vitaceae; genus Tetrastigma; species Tetrastigma voinierianum. The sequence continues at coordinate 241,089 of JAEQBH010003605.1, forward strand.
ACATTGAGGATCCCAAGAGATATAGAAGACTGGCGAGGGTTAAATTATTTTACAAATACTTTTTTCCGATATCGCTTGTACTTAGTCATCGCTAGGGCCAAGACATGCCTTCTCCAACGATTGATCATCATAAATCAGAGAACAAATTCTCTGTTACTTGAAAGGAGCCCCAAGACATGATATTTTATACAGTAACCATGGACATAATAGACTTGAGTGTTTCACGAATGTTGATTTAGCAAAGATCTAAAGAGATATAGTCACTTCAGTACCGTGTTTGTCGATGAATCTACCATAAAAGTAGTTAAACTGGAAATACAGATCCCGATCTAAATATAGCCTAACATAGAACACGGCAATGGGCCAGAGGTGAGATCATGTATTTCCATCAACTCTTGATGGAAGCTCAAGATCAGACACCAAATCCTGAAAACTTGTGTGAACCAGCAATTCCTTCATATTGCTTCTAATCCAGTATTCCATGAACAGACTAAGCATATTAAAATAGATTGTCATTTCGTTCGTGAGAAAATACAACTCAACTTGATTTATACAGGATATGTGAAGACTAGAGAATAAACGGGCGAGTATTCACAAGTTCTGCCGACAAGAAGAGAGCATATAATAAGTCACATGATTAATATCTATGTCTAACTCGAGGTGAGCATTATACATATATCTGCTTTACATAAAGAGTTGTAACCTATTAGGAAACTTGTCATATAGAGTTGTAATCTTTTAGGAAGGTTAGATTGGCTTTTGTATATATTATATTCACAATGAATCAATAAAAAAAATCACGAGGAATTCTTTCCCTAATTACTTTTTCTTACTTTCTACATTGATCAACCAACAAATTGCAACTACTTGTCAATATGATTATATCTTGTAACCCTCAACTAGGTTTAATCAAATGAAGTCTTCCAATAAAAGGATTTTCTTAACATTAAATTATTTTATTAGGGTCATACAGATACTTAAGGTTTTCATTCATACACAATAAAACACAATGCTAGCAAATGAAACCATTCATTAGCAACCCGTGTTGTCTCAGCTTGACATATTAAAATAAAACCACTTACTAAGGCAATCCCATATATCCTCCCATTAGCATTCACGGAATTTAAAAAAAAAAAAAAGTAGATGCCAGCTTTCCTTAGTTATAACACTCGGTGTTTGAAATATCGGATATATCACCCGATATATCGGAGATATATCATGTGCCGGTCCTAACCGACACGATAAACCCCTCCGATAGTCGGTTGGATGATATTTCAGTAGATTTTCCCTTATATCGTCGATATTTCCCGATATATCGGGATTTTCACCAATATTTCGAGATATTTCCCGATATTGGATTGGTCAAACATCAAAATCTGTTGCTGCTTGGGTTTGAACCCTTGTCAAAAACATGAAGATTCAATGCCTCTTCCACCCAGCCAACATGTCACGTATTATATATAATGCAAAAAAAAAAAAAAAATTGTTATTTTTATTTATGAATATTTTATAAAAGTAATAGCTAAATATAAAAATATAAATGTTTAAAATTCATATTCTATTTTATGTTATTGAATAAATTATAATTTTAACATTAAATGTATTATGATTTAAAAAACATAAAATGTATTATTAAAAATTAAATTATTAATAAAATTCAAATATAAATATGAAACTTTGATAGAAATATATATTTTAATAAACAAATATAAATACAGTAAAAGAATTTTTTTTTTAAAAATTCAAAAACTAATTAATATTATCGTTCCCTATATTTTCCATACAGTACTCTGTTTAAGCCTCCAAGGATGCTTGCCTAACTGGAAAACACTTGCAATACAAATAAGTCTATATCCAGAGGAGTGAAAAAGCAAATTAAACTTTCTACAAGATTCTATACCAATTATCCAGTCACCCATCTTCACTATTTTTACCGAACCTATGGTTCCCCTAGCTATAGAACTCTTTGAAGGATGGTGGATCAAGACCAGGAGTGCTAATGCTAACATCCTTTACTGAGTAGCTCCCCTTGTGTGCTTCAGAGCTTATGCAAGTGTCACAGTCAGTAAGTTATCCCTTTAAAAGGATTTCATATTGCAGAGGGTTATCCTATCTATTCTGGGGAAGAATATTTTTTTCCTCGTAACTCTCTCAACGTCCTTCACCAGTGACTTGTCTGGAGACCTGTCATGCAATATTTTGTCGTACTGGATTTCTGCATCACCTAATATTGAAGTGATAGAGATTAGGGTGCCGAAGCTAACCCCTTTGAAGTGCAATTTCAGCAGAGATTCAGATGCAGTGGACCCCCCTGCCTGGAGTACCCTGAAGCTCAATTACGGCGACAGTTCCCTAATTAACCTGAACCAATGGCGGACAGCAGCCTCATACAGGATTACACTGCTTCTCTGTCAAAGCAACCACAACTATCAATGAAAGATCCCTTGCAATCAGAGGGCTTGAGAATTGCAAGAGTAGGAGTCTCCAACCTTAGGGTTACTGGACGCTTAGTCAGTCCTTTCTTAGGTGGCTAAGGGATGGAGAGAATCACACCAATACATGATTGGGTGCACAGGGTTGCAAATCTCACAAACCTGGTAGGTGTTTCAGCCTTCTACCCTTCACCAGATTGGTTAATCAATAGGCTGCCTGACTAGCCAGGAGAGGCTTCATCTCCCCTGCTGCTTCCATGGGGAAGCCCTATGCCCCCCATTGGGTTTTCAGTTTTGGGATGCATGGGGATCGGACGAACTATAATCTCTATCTGAACAGTATCTTATCATTCTCTGCAAATCTTTCTTCTCTATGATATAATTACATTTATAATTTCCAAGCAAGGAAAAAAATAAAGAGCTTCAAGGACGCAAGAGCTATACATTTTGAAGTTCCAAATGCGATTTTAAGAATAAACTCAAACATCAACTTCAAACAAAGATATAAAAAGTTTGATCTATGGTTAAAAATTAATCAAGAGATCTCACCTGCATCAACTTCACACTAAGACCAGATTTAGCAGCATCCACACTTCCAAATAATGATCCTGAAGTACATTGATGTTCAAAACAAATAAACCAGAACCATCTTTGTATGAAAAAATACGTGAAGAATAAAAATGGCGAGAAAAATTACAACTTCATCAATTTAAGGGGTCAAATAATAACTTTTCAAATATATGTTCACAGATTTTTATTATCTTTTATAAGAACCAAAGAGATTTAGCTAAAATGGTGGTAAATATTTATTTATTTTTAAATAAGATAAAATAAAGAGAGCAATCAGATTTAGCATGAATTAATTTTGAAACTCACCAAATAAGAAATAAAAGTCATCTGCAACCACATCTTTTGCCAAGTTCTTTATGTACAAAACAGGAGCAGGATTCCCAGCTGTATAGTTCTGTACAATCCAAGAAAACATCATATTAATTACTCAACTACTATAATATATGCACCAAAACTGAATCAAATATGTTTCATTTGTGATTTCCTTAAAATGTTTTTCTTTTTTCTTTTAATAATAAGCAAGCAAAAAGGGGTGTATTAGCAACACCTATCAAATTCTTCAAATGCATATTTGTGAGGTGGTTAGACATTTGGTTAAGATTCCTACAGCCAAGCGGCCCTCAAATAGTACAGGCATTGTTGTGGGCAATACGACCAAAGATTAGAAAATTATATACCACCAGAATACATATAAATTTGGGAAAATTATCGAACAGAATAAACTCATAACAAAAATGAGCTCGACCATTTCCAGTAATGACTATCATGTAAAGTTCCTAAAAACATGTTGAGAAAACTATGTTAAGATCTTGCAAGACAATGGGTTAGGTCTTATCAAATCAGTAAATTTGATTCACGCTTTGCATTTTTTTCCTTCAAGGGATAATTGCTTTTAAACGTTTCATTCCAATACCTTAAACATTGGAAGTGATAAGATTTCCTCTGGTGGCAACTTTCCCCTTTTCAATTCTTCCAAGGTTGCATAAGGTTTGAGATCTAATTCCCCTTTCTCAGAATCCTCCAATTCTTTCATGATGCTACCTTCATCTTTATGTTCAGTAATTACCTTGGGGGCAATTTTGATCTGCAACCAATTTAAGAGACATCAAAAAATGGTAAAGAGAAAAGAACTTCTAGCAACTCAATTCACTCTAAACAGGCACCTGCAACACAGGGTTCTTCTTTTTTATCATTGGAATCTCTTTGGGGACCAATGTGGCAGGTTTCACTCCAACAGCCTCATGAGACACATCTTTATCAACTGCAGGGCCTACGATAGCTTCTCGTTTGACACGCTTCCGACCAGATTTTGCTTCTCTTGGAGGCCCAATAGGATAGGCTTTGTCATCAACCTCCTGAAAACATGTGGACTAGAAAGCATTAAAATCTGCAAGAATCTCAGAATAGATATAAAAAAAGAAAGACTCAATTGAATTTTGTTCACTAAATAAATAATATTCTAAAGAAGCATGATGATCCTGCAACAGGGATAGAAAAGCAAAGTAAATTCAAACATAACAACACCTGCTATTGAATCACATAAAATGTGACTGAGAACAATAGACATGCTTCCAGTTCTAAAACTCCAGTGTTCAGTGGAGTAATTTATATTTGCACATATAAAAATATATAGAAATAAAAAACACACACACACACGTGTGTGTGTGTGGCTTGGGAATCTTTGCAAAGAAGCAGCAAGAGATCACCTCGTCTGATGTTTCCATTTCAGACTCTCCACTAGATAGGTCTTCCAAGTTAGGTCTTGCAGCTTCAGGGGGTGGAGGTGGTGGTGGCGGGGCAGGTACCGGAGGTGGTAAGGGTGGGGTGGGCAAGGCCATACGAAATGGAGGTGGAATGTTCATTTTGTTCATCAAGTGCAACACCTACAATTAAAAGCTCAGTAATATAAAGAAAAAGTAACAAATATCTATAGATGATTAGATTAAACCAACTAATGGATAATGATTATTTAACAAGTCAAACAAGTTTCATTCCATGTTTTTAGTAGCATTTGTGCAAGATTAGAGCCAACCTGTACATAGAAGCGAGGAACAGCAATTAGAGCATTTACGATGTTGGTCAGAATATTTCCATCTGGTGGGGGGTAAGCATACCTATAACATGTGCAGGATACATTATTATTATTATTATTATTATTATTATTATTATTATTATTATTATTTAATCAGTTACAAGCAGGATACTTTATGTAATGAGACAGGGAATGTCAATGCCAACAAAGAAGGAATTATTGACAAACAAGAACAAAAAGATAAACAATGCAGACACAGTCTTTTATTTGTAACAATAAAGATGAAAAATAAATAGAAACACGGGATAGTAAATTTGATGAATCAAAATTGAGGTAATCAAATTATAAAACAGCTAATGATTCATCCCTCACCCACTCTCATGCATCTCTCTTTGTAGGGTTTTTTCTTATTTCTTTTTTCTTACCAAAGATTTCACTAATGCTTCTCATGTTGATAAAAAGTAGGACAGGACCTACTGCAGTTCTCACAAAAATATATATATTGTAGAAGAGGTAGATATTCTCCATACACACAAACATGCGCGCACGTGTGCGTGTGTGTGTGTGTGTGTGTGTGTGTCTATAAAGAGAGAGAGAGAGAGATGACACTCTTTTACTTTCTTTTTTTTATAGGCAAACAGCAATGAGATATATTAAAAAAAAGAGCAAAAAGGAGGGAAAAACTATACCAGCCCCAAAAAACAAACAACAAAAATTGAACCAAGCCCTATACAACACCCAAGCCCCTGTACAGCACCCAACTTGCTTAAAAACACAAATACATCGGAACCTAGCATCCAAAAGGACACTTGCCCATGACCACAAGGCATAAACAAAAGAAATTTTCATTTTTGGGGCCACCCCTTCTTCAAAATCAGCTCTATTCCTCTCCATCCAAATGCTCCAAAAAAAGACAAATGGGAGCTGCCAACCAAATTTTCTTACATTTTTTCCAGACAAAAGGCCCTCTCCAGCCTGCCATCAGCTCTTTGACTGGACAAGGAAGAACCCAATTGATTCCAAAGATGACAAACAGCAAAGCCCAAAGGAGTAGAAGGTGATCTAAGTCCTCTTCCTCCCTTCTGCACAAAGGACATCTGTTCGCGAGGTGTATGCCCCTTTTTTTCAATTGATGCAACGTCAAGACCTTATCCCATCAAATTTCCCAAGCAAAGGAACTAACTTTTGTGGGGATGCATGGGTTCCAAAGAGATGACTCTCTTTTTACATTTTAACATAACCTCTAAGCTAATAGTGTTCATCGGTTATGCCTTTTCATGTGATAAAATGCACTTGCATTTGCATATGAAATTTTGTATGAAGCACATGCATGGGTCTCTACCAACCAGAAAGGTGATGCCCCACTTGACATCCTAAAGAGGTACATACGAGATCGAGAAACAGCTCATGGGTAACATAAAAGAATCCTCTATTTATAACCCTGTTTCACATGTTATAGATAAGGGTGGTAAAAAGAAATAGATACTAAAAATAGTGAAAAGAAAAAATACTCAAGGTGGGGAGGAAATGGGTAATCAACACCAAGTTTTGCAGCAATGGGTTCGATAGAAGGTAAGGAGCTTGAGTTCAATCTCACCAAGATCTCACCCTAAAATCCTTCGTTAGCATGGTGCTTGCAAGATCCTTCCCATGTAGCGCTTCACTTTTTTGTTTATTATCCTCATTTGCTTATTTGTTTTCCATCAACAGAACTTTTCCTGCAAGAAACTCTTAGCCTGATAAAAAAATAAGAACCACAATACAAGATATACAAAATAAGGCTCTTGTGATTAAAGAATAAGAAATAAAATAAAACAAACTGTGAGATAAAAGTACCCATTTAATTGGCGTAATGCCTGAGAAGCTAACATTTCACTATTGAAATCCACAAATGCACAGTTCCTCAATCTGCACCAAAACAAGAAAGATTATGAAAGCTGCATATGCTCTGTACGTACATGCAAATATAAAAAAAATTTGAAGAATACAAAACCAGAGCCTATTACTCACTTAAAAAAACTTATAGCATGCTTGGCCTGAAACCTTTCTTTTCACCACCCAACTCTTCCTCAACCAGGTATGGGAAGAATAGTAAAGCAAGAAAAATATTAGTAAGATAACAAAAATTTGTTCCTTAGCCCTTATCATATCACAGTAGTATATGAATCGACAAACATTTGTATAAAGTGACACATCTCCACCCTTTCTTCAAATCCCCAAATCACACAATGCACACCTCATGACTAAGGGGTAGATACAGCAAGAGGGGAAAGACGATGGCAGAAAAGTAAGAGAGAATGGAGGAGATTGCCATGAGGCCACAGACAAAGGGCAAAGGGAGGAGAGGCAAGATGCAACAGTCTCCATGCACATCAATGAGGGAAATTGATATAACGTTGAGAAAGACTATGTCATGAGTAAGATTGGTTTCTTTCTTCCTCTTCATCATGGATCAAGAATTTTTTATTCTTGAAAAGCTTCTCTTTTTGAAAAGAATGAATTAGTTCAGAGATTTCTAAGGTTTGGATTCTGTTTATTGGTCATTTGCTGAGATTTGAAATGAGAAAAATGACTTCTTTTGGTAACTCAAGCAGTTCAATAGAAACCAACCTGGAGTTTGGATTGAATCAACCACGTTTAAACAAGGTTTGATCAAGTCTGGGTTTGGGATAGCATTGGACCATACATGGTGAGGGTTGAGATGGATATGACTCAATCAAATTATACCGGACTGTGCAGATTTTTTGAACCATTGCTAGCATTCTTGTGCATGACACTCAATTAGTCACTATAATTGGACTCTATTCAAAAAAAAATTAACACATTCTCAATAGACCTTTCTCATCTCTTCCTTCTCCATGTTCAAGTTATGAAAGGAAGATTAGAAAAAAAAAATGCAAGATGCAGTGACCAATATTTTACCACGGCTCAAGCTCTGACATAACAATAGGGACTACTGTTATGCATCTGCAATGGTAAAATACTTTTCCTTGCTTGAGCTTTGTGTAAATTTTTATAAATGATAGAAAATTCTAAATTGGTGCTCTTGGGTTATCTGATCCTATCCCATTAAAGCTACAATGAAAATAATCAGAGGACTGGGTTGTAGCAGAAATGAAAACTAATTTCTCTGTCATTCTTGAGGCATTCCAAAAATGGGCAAACATTTCAACCACTGAAATGATCCAAAACTAAATTTTCATTTTTCTAAAAAAAAAAAAAAAAAGGGTCTCTGAATCTCAGTCTCCATTACCAAGTAACAACCCCCTACTTTCATATACATTAACCAATTATATATTTACCGGGAAAATTTTAAAACTCCAATATATCACAAAAACCATGAATAATAAACTAGAAAATTTCAAAAAAAAAAAAAAACTTGCATATAATTTTGTCTATATTCCTTCCTTGTTTATATTTTCAAATTCGAAGAAATGATAAAAAAATATTGAAAATTAGGGGAAAATACGAAAACTCGTAAATAATGGGAGAAAACAAGAATGATAATAAGGGGAAACCATAATGGTGGAATGGAAAACGATTCGTAGTACCTTCCAGAAGAGCAAGGACGGACAGAAGAAGCGCCATAGCTGGAGAAGAGGCGAGACAGGGTGTCCTGAGGAATGGCTTCGGGAAGATGCCGAATCAAAAGCGTCGCCGGCGATCCTTCCCCTTCAAAACGCTGCGTTTTAGCGTCTATCATAGGTTGCGACGCCATTAGAGCTTCCGCAGCACTTGCTTCTTCTTCTCCAACTCAAGGTTCCGGTCTGGCCCTCAAAACGCTGCGTTTTGGAGAATTCACAGATCCTATGATACAGCAACCGAGCAATAGGCTGATACCATACTTTTCAGAAAAATAAATAAAATCCATATTTTTGAAGAAAATGTTAGAAAAACGATTTCATTTTATTATTCAGTAACCATGTTTAATAAAATTAAATATAATTAAAATTCATTTAAACTTATGAATCCTAAATTTATTTATTTTATATAATAAAAATTGAAAATGTGTTTAAAAAATTATGTAAAACATGATTTATCTTCTATTTTGTGTTTTTAACATTGATTTTTCAAATAAAAAAAAAAAAAAATATATATATATATATATACTATTATTGATTTTTGATAACTCTAAAAAATATATTTATGTTGCGTGGTAGTGAAAGCCAGTGATTTGACTCAAATTATTTCTAATGAAAATGTTTTCTCCAAAAGTTTTACGTTTGTTTTTTTTTTTGGCTTTTTATTAAAAGCAATTTAGCATGTTTGTTTTTTAATTTTTTATGATTTAATGCTAAACTTTTGAAAATTTTTATTTTAATAAAAAATATCAAAATATTTGGCTTTTTAGCTTTTCCTAATACTATTTTCTTTGAATGTTTTTTCTATTAAAAAAAACTATATATTCAAATATGAAAAAAGGTTACAAAAAAAAAAACCCTATAAAGAGACCCCACTTGCACTTGAAACTTTTGTTCAATTTAAAAAGATCCCTACAATTTATTCTGTAGTTTAAATTAACTTGTATCGTAACTTAAACCGTTAAAATAATCAAGACATTAAACACCATTAAATATCGACTTCAACTGCTCACGACATTACGAGACTACTCTCTTCCTCTCCTCTCTTTCACTTCTCTCTCTTCCTCACGATTACACAAACCTCCTACTCACCCCACTTAACAGCACCCGCCCAATCTTTTTTTTTTTTTTTTTTTTAACTCTTATTTTTTTATTAAATTTTATTTTAGTTTTTTAAATCTATTGAATAAAAGTTTTAAATTTGTTTTTTAAAATATAAATAAATTATTCATTATTTTAAATCTAATAAAAAATAATTTTTATTTTAATTTTTAAAATCTACTAAATAAAATATAAATAAATTAATGGATTATCTTAATTTTTTAAATAAATTATTTTAAAATTTCATTGAATTTTTAAATCTATTAAATGAAAATCAAAATTGACGATAAAAATATTATTTCAAATTGATGAGCTTTAATATTTTTATTATATATTTAATATTTTTATTTCAAAACTAATATATTTTTAATGGATGAGTTTTAATATTTAATATTTTTATTTAAAAATTAATATATTTTAAAGTATTAATTTAATACTAATTTTGATAAATATCAATGAATGAGTTTTTTAAAAAATCAAAATTATAATTTAAAATGTTAATATCTACTTACTTATTATATTATTAATTATTATCAACAAATATATTTATATTAAAGATATTAAATATTTTAATTAAAATTTAATTTATTTGAATAAAATTATTATACATAAAATTAATTTTTTTAAAATAATAAATAGTTTATTGATATTTAAAAAATAGAAAATTTGAATTTTATTTAGTAGATTTTAAAAATTAAATAAAATTTTTAATAGATTTAAAACTAACGATAATTTATTTATATTTTAAAAAAAAAGTTTGAATTTTTATTTATTATATTTTAAAATTTAAAATTAAGTTTAATAAAAAATGAAAAGTTAAAAAAAGAAAAAAAAAAGGTTAGTGTCAATGTTGGATGGGTGGGAAAGGGGGTTGGTGATAGACTGATAGGGAGAGTAGAGAGAAGAGAGAAGAGAGAAAAGAGATGATAGATGATAGAGAAGAGAAAAGAGATGATAGATGAGAGTAAGGTGGTGTTTGTTTTTCTTTAATGCTGGATGAACTTTTTTGAGCTTATCTTGAATAATCTTGTAGCATTAAAGTAATGGTGTTGTTTTTAATTAGGTAGTGAGTAGGGATGGCAATGAGACGGATTATTTGGGTTCACTTGTCACTTTTTCTTATTGGCACCGAGTTTAATTTTATTTTAATCGGGTTTTAAGGGTTTAAGTTTATTTTCTCAAAATCAGAACTGGAGTTCGGTATTATTACTGTAAAGCAGAAAAATTATAAATTTTCAAAAATGGTAAAATGTTAATAAAAATAATGAGTGCCTTAAGGGTTGGGGCTTTGAAAGTCTGATCTTGGATATTGAAAGCAATTTCTTGTAGTTAAATTCGTCGTAAATCGAGCGGCTTGGAAAAGTTCGTCGGATTACGAGACAAATTTTAGTTTTAAGGTGATAAGTTCTTAAATGACTAGGAAGGATTTTTAAAATCTGAAAATTAAATGAGTGCAGGGTCAAGATTAATTCAAAATAAAGTGAATGAAAGAAATAAATAGTTTGAGGATGAAAGCGGATCCGAATAAAGCAATATGAACCTGTGTATTGAGAAAATAATAAAATAGCGTCCAGATTATATTTTAAAATAATTTTTATTAGCTTTATTTTTTACTTTAATATAAATAATAATAATTATTATAATGTTTTTTAATAAATAATATATAAATTCATAATATTTTTATTTTTATAGAAAAATATTAATTTAATATAATAAAAATAAAAAAGCAAATACTAAAAATTAAAATTAAAAAATAAAAACAAAATAAAATGTAAACAGGAATTAGAAGTTTTGGAGATTTTCTAAATCTAATACTTTTGTTTAATATTTTTAAATGAGACAAGTTTAGGAACAGAAAAATAAAGTAGCAGTTGGTGTGGGGCCTTTGATCCCAAATCCTACGGATTTTCATCCTGGTAGTGTATATTCTTTATTTCTTTTTCTTGTTCCAGACTGATGATTGAATTTTCTTATTTTTGTGGAAAATATTTTTGAATGAAAAAGCAAGAATATTTTAATTTTACATTGAAACTTTTAAAATTTATTGATAAGTCGTGAAGATTTTAAAAAACAGTAGCTTAATCTTTGAAAGCTATTAGAACTGGCATTAAGTCGAAAAATAAGCAGCCACCTAAGGTTGCGTTTGTTTCATATCTTGAATAGAACTTTTGGCTTAATCTTTGAATGAGTAACAATAGCGTTAAGTGTTAAGTTGTTGTTTTTAACGTTAGGTAGTGAGTGAGGATGACAACGGAGCAATTGGCTAGGTTCGCATCGCCTCGCTCTTAATGACACATGTTTAATTTAATTTTAATCGGGTTTTTAATGGGTTTTGAGTTTATTTTCTCCATCCGTCTGGGTTCAAGTATTACTCTGCAGCAAACCAGAAAATTAGAAATTTTCAAAAATGGCAAAATGTTAATAAAAATAATAAATTCTTATTAGAGAGGTTCGAGAAGTTTAGAAAATTCTCTAGATCTCCCGGATGCTTGAAGCAGACTGTAGATTAAGTCGATCTGCGAAATCTAGTATCAAAAAGTTTCTTGATTTTGGGAATAGTGAAATTTTTCGATTTTCGGGTGATAAGTTGCCCCGGTGGCTAAGACGAGATTTTTCGATTTTGAGCGAAACGGACCGAATGAAACGATATGACCATATGTCAAAATAATAATAATAAGCGTAGATTATATTTTAAAAATATTTTTATTATTTTATTTTTATACTTTAATATAAATAATTATTATTATTATAATGTTTTTAAATAAATAATTTATAAAATTCATAATATTTTAATTTTATGAAAAAATATTAATTTTAATATAATAAAAATAAAAAAACAAATATAAAAAAATTAAAATTTAAAAATAAAAACAAAAATAAAATGTAAACGGGGAGAGTTTGAGAATTTTCATCTCAGCTGTACTTGTTTGTTTTTAAAATGAGGCAAGTTTGAAGTGAAAAAAAATGTCAGCAGGCTGAGTCGGGATGGGACATGAGTCCCAAACCCTCAGATTGTCATTCCTAAGTAGTGTGTATTCTTTATTCTTGCTTTTTATTGAATGATGATTGAGTTTTTTAGCATTTTTTGTAGAAAATGGCTTTTGAATAGAAAAAGCCAAATATTACCTCACTTTTTACATTCAAAACTTTTTAAAAAAGTTGACAATAAGTTGCGAAATTTTAAAAAATAAACGACATAATGCAAAAGCTATTCGATTTTAAACATTAAATTAAAAAAAACAGCGTAGCTAAGTCTCTCATATGATGCATAGAGCGTCCACATGATGTAAGTGTCATTTAACGTGGTTTAACCACTTCTTAGGTGTTATACAACAAAGGTTAATTTGGGCTACAGAGTAAAATGTAGAGACATCTTTAGATCGAAAAAAATTTCAGGTGTAAGTGAAATATCAGGTATAATACTATAAGATTTTTTGCACCTTATTCCTATGAAAAAATCATAAACTTTATAATACAATTGAAACTTTCCCACGTTTCATACTAATTAAATAAAATTATAGATATTTTAAAATTTTTATTTAAAAATGTATTGTCTCAAAATATAGATAAATTTTTTTTAAAAAAATTGATTTTTGCTTTAAAGAAAAAGCAAATACTTTGAATATTTGAATCATATGAAACACTATTACATTTAATTATATTCAATAATTAAGTAAAAAAATAACGTCATAGAAATAAACTTTTTAATACTATAAGTGAATTTTCATACTTCTAAAAGTATTTCAAAATTTTATTAAATGTCTAGTATTTTTATAAAAACACTTATCTACTAAAACCCTTTCTAAAATAACTGTTAAACTTGCTTTTTCTATTAAAATTTAACAAAAGTACGTTTAAAGTTTAAACCCTTAAAACCGGATGAGGATTTTATAACATCTTTTCGTCATAAAGAATTCTTAGAGTGAAAAAACATAATCGTATAAAGATAAAATACTGTTTTTTTCAATAGATAGAAGTTCTTTTTATTTTGTTTACTTTAGGACCCGACCCTAGAACCTCATATAACCCCATCCCATCGATCTTTTTACCACTTGAGCCAGCCAACCATGTCTCAATGGCTTATTTGAACAACTTCGGTTATAACAAGTGAATAGAACTGTAAAAAAAATGTACATATTAAAAAAAAAACCGTTAATCTATTTTGTAAATTTAAAACTTAGCTTTTTTTTTTTTTAAAGGCAAGATTGTGTATAGTATATAGTGGTGGCAAAATTGGTCCGACCGTTGGACTAACTGGTCCACCCCGGAATTAGAGCCATTTGGGCCATTAAATTATTGGCACAGGGGACCAAATTTGGCGAGTGATATAAGCTGGCCAGATATCAGCCACTACCGGCCCGACTTGCCGAATTTTTGCCTTCAGGCTATTTGGCTCGACCGGCCGGTTTAAGGCGGTAGGGCTAAAATTTTAGTCATAAAAATCAGAACTGATTTGGCTTGACCGGTTTGGCCCGACCACTATTGGCGGCCCGGCCCATGGGTGCCGACTCTAATAGTATAGTTCAAGGCATGAAGACTAAATTTAGTAATTTACACCTTTTGGAAGCAGGAGAGTAGTTATATAGAGAGGTATAAATAGAAATAAAAATAATAATCGTGTTGTTAACTTCAAGACCTTGTGGGATTAGTCGAGGTGCAAGCAAGCTTATCCAAACATCCACAATTATAAAAAAAAAATTTATAATCCAACCCATCTTTTTTTATACATAAGAAATTATGTATTAATTGAAGAATCAAAACATACAATGTCTATAAGTATATAGGATGGATGTTAATCCAACCCATCTTACACCTCAAATGGAGAATTAACTCTTATTATAGTTTAACATTTCTTCCTCAACACTTTGGTTTTGTCTTGATCCATGATAGACCGAAAGCGTGATGTGTGATTTGTATAAACTAGGTAAAGCGCCTATGTGCGCAAATGCATGCGTCGTATCAAGTAATATAGTGTACCTAAGTACAGATATCGATCCACGGGAAGAAGTCACGTTGACCTCCCAGGGTAGGCGCACATGATATTATACGAACACTTCTTGTGAATGTCCCCAGCCCAATGTATGGAATTAAAACTATATCTAATTAACTTGTGAAATCACTTTGTGGCCCAAGGTTTTCCTCCCTTACCCTTGTTTGATGGATATTTTGCAGGAGAATTACTTATTCGATCATTAATGATTTTTCGATGACGGGGTGATCGTGCCTACAACATACCCTCTCTCGAGGTATATCCGTCTATCTTGCCAGTAGGGTTGGGTGCATCTCTACCCCAACCCTATATTCCGAAATGCTTAAATGCTCAAACCCTAATCGCCATACTCGGAATCGAGATATCTTTATTCGCCGATTAACCAAGGGTTGCTCTACTCATATCCCTGGGAGTCCTTATCTCTCGATCTTGAATACTCAACAAGATCATGCCAATGTTGGCCAAACATCGCCATGAAAATAAACCACAAATGTAGAACAATTGATATAAATCATGAATAAACTGAATAATAGAAGATTCAAACATTAATCCATACTATTGAAGGAGGGTTCAATAAAACCCTAGAAATAAATCTAGAACATATCGAAATTTAATACAAGCATAGTTCTATAAATCATTAATAGTTTTGAGAAGAGAAATACAAAAACACGAATCTTTTCGATCTCTGGTTCACTCTGCCGTTTTCAGCTCTGATCAGTGACCCTAGATAAACTCAAAAATTGGAGTCTCCGTGCATTATATAATTATGATAGGGAATGTGAGGAAACGTCACGGCCGTCATGGCGATTAGGCCGCTCTTTGAGCTTTTATTCTTTGTTAAGACTAAGCAATCGAGCGTTCACAACATCACGACGCTAGAACGTCTCGACGTGGGTTTTCTCTTCTTCTTCTTTGCAATTCCAAAAAGCTTCTGAAAACCACCCTATTCACCTGCAATGCACACAAGATCTAAAAATCATATATCGAATGATAATGCATATTGATATATAAATATCGCCCAAAAAAAGAAAAACTGTAGTAAGGACGCGGACATCACTTGCCCAGGCGTTTTAGACACTCATCACACCCCTAAACTTAGCTTCTTGCTTATCCCCAAGCAAGAAACATACTCTAAACCAGACACACAAGAAACTAACATACGAAAACTCAATGACATGATTGTGATGCACATGTTGCCAAAAGGAAGGATCAAAATGGACCAACTCACAAATCTTGCCCTTTTATACAAATTTCAAAGGATCCATAAGGTTGTTCGACTTTCGAAAGAATTTAGCTGAACATGGTTTGGTTGATAAGTGACTCAACCTCCTAAGTTTTCAATAGCCTTTCCCAAGGAGTCTATGTGCATTTGATGCATGATCTCTAGCATATAACTCGGTTCCGGTACCCCCAAACTTGAATTCAACTTACCTATTTGAGAGAGTCTAACTACGGAAGGATAAGAGCGCACCCTTTTTATTCAACTAACCTACCTACTCGTGAAAGAAATACTAGTGCCAGTAAGTTTATGTTGAGTGTTCCTGTAGTGGGGATTCGTTGGTGACTCCCCACCAGTTAATTAAGGGCACCAAGCATTCAATTCCCCTCGAACTTCACCCCAAACACTCAACTAAACCTAAGGGCCCTAAGCTATGGGAAACTCTCATCCTCTGTCCCATGTAACGAGCAGTAAAGTCAATGGCTCCCGACCAATTGGCTCAGGGCATTAGGCTTATATATATATATCTGCTCACCATATATATATATATATATATATATATATATATATGCCACAGTGGGGCTCGGTGGCAATCTCTTTTAAGATGTCCACGTCGCTACAGTGTTTAGAAACTGAGGTTTAATTTAGACAGCAGTAGCCAGGTTGAAACTCAGCATACCTTGAGATCATGTGTGTGTGGGTCACGGTAGATTCCATGAGGGTGGTTTCTTAAATACCAGGAGGTGACTCACTATGTCCCCACTTACCAATCAGTAAGTAATTCAGAGCATCTAACAACCCACGGATCCTTTCTTGGTTATACTATGTTTTTCAAAAATATTTGAAAAGGTCAAAAGGGATCCTTGATTGGCAATCAAGGCATCACTCACACAACTACCTAAAACAACTACAAACTGAGACAAGCGAAACAAGGGGCTAATTAAAACATAAACTTATAAATAAGCTTTAAACCTTACACAACCGAAGGCAGTGACATAAACACGAAGAAACCACAAACATGACACACATAAATAAGCATATAAATAGACACACTAAAGCAAAAAACACATAAATAAACAAAAAAAAAAAAAAACAAACAAACAAACCAAACACAAACACAAGCTGGAGTCACCCCCTCCCAAAAAAAAAAAAAAAAAAGTGTGGACGGTGTCCTGTGTCTATGAAAGAACAAGAGAGGTGTAGTGAACTTTCTAGTGATCGCGAATCAGCTGCGATTGCAGCGGTGGGGTGGCGGTGAAAGGCTAGGAGGCCCCAGACGGTGATCTGGGCGTACTGATTCGCGGAGGATGGTCGCCTGGTTGTGCATGACGATGCGCACGTCGGCGTGAAGGGCCTCCATATCCTAGCTGATGAGGACCCGGTGCTCCTGGGTCTCATCCTAGTATGCATCAAAACGAGCAGTGAGGTCTTGCACCTAGTCCTCTAGGGTAGTGGAAGGACTGACCGAGTCCTCCTCTGGGAATGGTTGTGGTGGTGGGGGTTGGGTGGAGGACTGCCCGGCTTAGCCTTGGGTGCCTAAGGGGATCCCACACTTAGACTGATACGCTCTAAGCTCATCCTCGTCTAAGGGTTCATTGCCTGAGTTGTAAACCTCTTCAAGGCGTGGCACACCCAGCTTGTCCTTCTTGACAAATATTGCCTTTATGGGGTGTATCCACGCCTCGTTGTCCTCTAGGGGTACCCCGGCTTTTTTGCATAGTCCAAAAATGAGGAATAGGTGCCCTAGATTCATCTTGGCATCTTTGTTATAGAGGACCGTGTCCTCTATAACCTGACCTACGTTGAAGGGAATGTCCTGAAGGATGGGAATTGACGAGGCTCCACTTGGCGAAATCACCTACGTAGACATTGGTAGTCTGTATAAGCCGTGAGGTGATGAAATGGTGCCATACCTTTGGGATATAGGCTAGGTGTATTGCCTTGAAATGTATAGCGTGCCCCTCACTATTCAGTTTCCACTCCCCTTGCCCATTTGTAAATACCCTAAGGATCTCGGGGTAGTTCGGGGCTGCATAGAGGCTATCAAATGCCTTAGAGTCCACGAGCTCCAAATTATAGAATTCATTTATGGACTTCGCCCAGAAGTCGACCCAAACCCCCTAACCTTTTTATTCATGTTAGAGACTAGATTGGCGTAGAATTCTCGGACTACCATAGTGGCAGCCGATGTAGGGGGTTGACATAGTGCCCTCCACCCCTTGTTCGCGATGGTTTTGCAGAAAAAATCCTTAGGGTGGTGAAAGCCTTTCTCTTTGATGAATGACCTATTCTTAGAGATGAGGCCGAACTTCTCAGCTGCGCTTTCATTGACAAAATTTTCATGATCGTAACTATTCGCAGACTCCTCACTTGCCCGACCTCTCTTTGAGGTCATCTTTTGCCTCTTACTCGACATTGAGCACTTATAGGGTCGGTTTGAGATGGTGGCCAAAGTTTTTTTTTTTTTCGCACCTCTTCTTGGCTTCTAGACCTACTAATACCCGTGTGGTGTAGTGGGACCAATATGCCCAAATGAGGCCGCCCAACGGCTCACTTAGGCAAACTGTCGAACACCTAATGTGCACTTTGGAGAGGAGCGTTGTGACTTTAGCCTAGGACTGCCATTATCCCTAACCACCCCTAAGGTGCCTTCATAAGCCCTAAACGATACCCAAAGAACAAAAACTACTCACTACAAAGTGAATCTAAGCCTTCACTTGCAGTAACCAAGCCGGGGTGGGCTCCCAGAGGTGGGGCGCTAGTGATGGGTAGATCTAGGGACACTCGTAGGGCTTGTGGGGGTCTCCTAGAATCAGTTGGGACAAGCTTAGATGTGTTTTCTGGGCTCTGTCAAAAACGGAGGGGTGTTAGGGCTTGTTCCAAGGTTTGTGAAAGAGGAAGAATGAACACTTCTGTTCATAAAAACAGGGGAAACGTCGCGACGTTAGTTGACGTGCGACATTTACGAGTTATAATGCGGCGTCGAGCATTCGAGAATGTGGAAGTGTCAGCGTCGTGACGTTAGGATCAGGCTATAGCGGCGTTCCCGAGTCACTTAAGCGGCGTCGCGGCGTTAAAATCAGCGTCGCGTCGCAGGCATATTGAAATTTGGCGAGCGCGGCGTTGAGGCGCGTCAGCGGCGTTACGAAGTCCAAAATAAGGTCACGCGGCGGTAGCGGCGTAGCGAGCGGAGTTTGGCTTCTTTCAATGTCGGCGTTGGGGCGTCGCGATATTCAATGCTCAGCGATACGGCGTTGCGAAGAGGGTCGGGTGAAAAATTACCGCTTTCTAAGTGAAAACCCCTTGAATGAAGTTCCAACCCCGTCATACTCCTGGAATGAGCTTCTCGAACTAGATCTCCGCTGCCACTACTGTCTCGGGTCTTGAAAACAAACAAATAAGAGAAAATTCTGATTATGGAAAGAAACAGAAAAACATGCCAAAAACTAAAAACACTCTAAACTACGTTCCGGAAAGAAAAAATATCAAAAAGCTTGGGTTGCCTCCCAAGTAGCTCTTTGTTTAATGTCGTTAGCTCGACTTCCCTGAATCTCAATGTTCTTGAGATGCGGGCCCGAGGACAACTCACATGGTACTATTTACGGGTGTGCTCGGAGCGTGGCACCTTTGCATGAAACTCACCCCCAAAGTATGACTTCAATCGTTGTGTGTTAACTTTAAAGGTTCCTTTCTCTTGGTGCATAATTTATGCTCCTCCATACGGGAAAACCTGAGTCACAGTAAATGGTCCCAACCATCGTGACTTTAATTTCCCAGGAGAAAGGAGTGAAGTCACGGGTTACACACACGTAAGAGGACTCTGCCCCGAAGGCCCGCCTCCGCCTCTTTCCTTGCGATATGTTTGTAGTGACAGGCTTTCGTCTTTTCCTTATATATCTTCGTGTTCTCATATGCCTCATTGTGGAACTCCTCTAATTCATTGAGCTGCAATATGCATTTCTCGTCGGCCATCTTACTATCCATATTCAATTGCCTAGTTGCCCAGTATGCTTTGTGCTCCAATTCCACTGGCAAGTGACATGCTTTCCCGAACACTAGCCTGAATAGTGACATTCCCAATGGTGTCTTGAATGTTGTTCTATACGCCCAGAGTACATCATCTATCTTTTTCGCCCAATCTTTCTTCGAGCTATTAACTGTTTTCTCTAAGATAGACTTGATTTCTCTGTTCAACACTTCTGTTTGGCCATTAGTCTGTGGGTGGTATGCAAGTGCAGTCCGATGTCGGACACCATATTTCCTCAACACGTTGTCGATAGTTTGTTCTGAAGTGTGTTCCCCCATCTGTGATCCCTTGGAGTTAAACCGGGTGACTATATGTCTGCGGAGAAAGTTTGCTACCACTTTGGCATCATTAGTTCGGGTAGGTATGGCCTCCACCCATTTCAAAACGTAATCTACGGCCAAGCGAATGTATAGGTTGCTGAAAGATGAAGGAAAATGACTCATAAAATCCATCCCCCAGATATCAAACAGCTCTACCTCTAAAATAGGTTGCAAAGGAGGCTCATCCCGTTTTGATATGCTTCCCATTCTTTGGCATTTGTCACAAGTAGACACAAAGTGGTGTACATCCTTGAATAAGGTAGGCTAATGGAATCCTGATTGAAGCACTTTTGCAGCTGTCTTATTTCCCCCAAAGTGCCCCCCACATGCTAGCGCGTGATAATGAGCTAGAATACTTTCTATTTCCTCTTCTGGGATACATCTTCTAATCATCTGAATTACGACCTGATACCTATCTGAGGATGGGTTCTCAGTGGTAGTGCTTAATTTGTCGCGAAAAATCTCTTTTTTTTTGCTTATAACTAAATTCTGGGGGGAGCACTTTTGCTACCAAGTAATTCACCAAATCCGCGAACCACGGTATTGGCTTTTTGTCTTCAATTGCCAAGAGTTGTTCGTTAGGGAAATCATCATTGATATGAATTTCTTTACTTGGCCCTTCCAATCGTGAAAGGTGGTCGGCTACTAGATTTTCAGTTCCTTTCTTATCTTTAATTTCCACGTCGAACTCCTGGAGTAGTAACACCCACCTTATCAGTCTCGGTTTATCGTCCTTCTTGGTCATCAGATACTTTATGGATGAATGATCTGTGTGCACTATGACCCTATTACCAATTAAGTACGGTCGGAATTTGTCAAATGCAAACACAATAGCCAGAAGTTCTTTTTCAGTGGTTGCATAATTGAGCTACGCATCATTCAACGTATGGCTTGCATAATAGATAACCTGAAAAGTTATGTCCCTTTTTTGGCCTAGCATTGCCCCTATTACGTAGTCGCTTGCATCACACATTAGTTCAAAAGGAAGATTCAGTCAGTAGCTATGATAAGTCGCGGCACAGTTTTGTTTGAGAAACAAGAACGCTTGCAGGCACTAATCATCAAAATCAAAGGGCGCTCCTTGAACAAGCAGATTCGACAGGGGCTTAGCCATTTTGGAGAAATCCTTTATGAATCTCTTGTAGAATCCTGCGTGATCTAGAAAACTCCTTATTCCTTTGGTGAAGATGGGGCGTAACTTCTCTGTGTGGCCTAGCCTTAGCTCACATCTACCTCGATTCTCTTTACGATATCCGATACCTTATTTACATGAAGTGACAACTTCTCCCGATTCAGTGCAAAGTTTGGTTTCCTCACATCTGTAGATTTTGTTCGGTTTCTCGACCCATTATCAAAGATTTCCCTAGCACGGAAGAAACCATCCATGAATACTTGATAGTTCTCTCGTATGTCGAGAATGTGGCCATCGTATAGTCTTGAAACGTGCGGTCATTACATAGCCTAAAGGACATTCGCTAAAACTGCGTACCATCTGAGGCTTTGAATGTTGTTTCTCTTGGTCCTCAGGTAATCTCAGTGATGATCACGATTATAGCAGAATACCCATCCCAGAAAGCAGGTAATACTCATGCCTTGCCAGTCGGTCTAGAATCTGATCCAGGAATAGAAATGGGAAATTATCTTTTCTAGTTGCCTTATTTAGCTTCAGTGGTTTTACAAATCCTCCTTCTTGTTGAGAGAAGGTACGGTCAAAATTTACTCTCGATCCGTCACTATGGTCCTCCCTTTTGGGACTGACTAATGCTGGGCTTACCCATGAACTTCTCCCGGAGATAGGGTAGATCCTCCTCGTCAACCAACTTCAACACCTGCACTGCCCACCACCTCCTTCATTGTCGGGTTTAGTCTCCTCTGAGCTTCTACTGATGGTTTGTGCCCATCCTCCAATAGGATCCGGTGCATACACATGGAGGGGCGAATCCTTTTTAAATTAGCTAAAGACCACCGGATAGCATTCTTGTGATCTCGAAGCACCCTCAAAAGCTTCTCTTCTTCCACTGCTATCAGAGAGGCTAATATGATAACTAGTAGGGTTGAGGATTCCCCAAGTGCAGCATACCTCGATTGGTAGAGTGGCTTTTGCTCAGTTGTGGTGAGTCATTTCTGGCCAGAGAACCTTGAAGTCTGGGTGTTCTCTCCCAAAGGCTCTTAATACTTTCTCTTGTTCGGTTGGAAAGAGTCCATCCACTTCCACATACCTTGACCTCTTCCTTAGTTATTCCTTAGCATTACACTGAAGCTGGCCTTGAGGGGTGGAGTCGAGCCACTGGCTAGGCCTTGCTGGCCCTATTGCCTCTATCATGAAGCATGCATCACTCAGTTGGATGGCTTCACTTGCTGTCATCTGGCCCGAATCTAGCTTGCATCATCTTGCACTCTTCGGTTTCACTCTCACTTTTGTACATCGATCATAGCCACCGGTTGCTAGAAATGATGCATAGTATGATTAGTGTCTGCATCTTCCTCCATGTCTAACAACATGAAGTGGTTGGGAGTCTCGCTTGTCTACCTTTACTAGCACATCCTCTGTCACTCCCTAAGAATGTTTCAATGATCTATCTGCCAGTTGCAGTGTGACCGTAGTAGGTCTAGCTTCACCTAAACCCGGTCATTTGAAAATGGATAAAGGCATGAGATTAATATTAGCTCCCAAGTCACGTAGGGCTCTCTCAAAGATCGAGTTCCCTATCGTACAAGGGATTGTAAAGCTGCCCGGATCTTTCAGTTTCTGTGGTAGTTTCCTCTTAAGTATAGCACTGCACTCTTCTATAAGATTCATTGTCTCAAATTATGATAACCTTCTTTTCCTGGAAAGTATATCTTTCATGAATTTAGTATTGGGCATCATTTCTAATGCATTTCTTGAATGGAATGTTGATATACGGTTCTTAAAATACTTTCATGAATTTAGTAGAAAGCTGCATCGTTTTGCCTCAGCCGTGGGGATATGAATGCGAATTGCCTTGGGCTATTGATAAATTTTTGTTCTCAGCTTCTTTCTTCAGTCTGGTGTCTCGATGAAGCCTACTCCTCTTAAGAGTTGCTCACAGCCTACGTCCATTTGACGTTCACTA
Organism: Tetrastigma voinierianum; assembly: GCA_016808115.1. Taxonomy (NCBI): domain Eukaryota; kingdom Viridiplantae; phylum Streptophyta; class Magnoliopsida; order Vitales; family Vitaceae; genus Tetrastigma; species Tetrastigma voinierianum. The sequence goes on from JAEQBH010003605.1 coordinate 264,456, forward strand.
CCTCATTTCCTTATCACCTCTTTTGGTGGTGGCCAGGTGTAGCTAGCTCTCTACGGCTATGCGCATTGATGGCATAACGTATTTTCTGCAGTCACCCCTGGGTTTTCTATAAATTGCTTGGTAAGGAACCTTGCTGCCTCTTAGTAAGTATATTGACAATTTGCCACAATTTGCCTCAGGTTTCCTCCATGTCTCATGATTGTTGAATGGGTGGCACGGTTTTTCATGTCGCGCTTTATGCAATTCGTAGGCGTGAGAAACAAGCATTTGACGAGGCTTGTCAGTCCACTTTTCCCTCTAGTGAGCGGTTATTTCGCTCGGGGTGGTGGTATGTTGTTCAGATTGTTCCTCCATCCGTAATTCTAATTGCTCTAATTATTACGCCACCCCTGGCCTTGATTTTGGTTATGATAATTGTTGCTCCCATACTGACCCTGCTGTTGTGGCTGATTAAACCTCAACACATACTAGGCATGCTCTACGTACGTTTGTCCGTGGCCGTCTTGTTGTCTTTGTCCTCCACTGATCATGACTCCCATGGGTTGGTCTAAACGACATTTACAGTACCTTGTTGTTTAGTGAGTTGTTTAGTGAGCTACGCGACATGAGTAACCAGATTGCTGAGAACCTCGCTATTTGCACCTCCGGCCTTTACAGTTATGAAGTATCACAAAAGCAAACAGTTCAGTGCCAATGTGTATCTCAGTTTCATATTGTTAATGTTTTCTTTAATTCTTCACCTGTGGGCATCTATCTTCCCATTGGTGGCATCCATCTGGAGCGACAACAGAAGATTATGGTTTGCATCATCTAGTTGACTGTGGTGTGGACTTGCCTCATAACAGTTCATGATCCTCCATACATGACTGAGATCTCTCCATCAGATTATACAAAGTGAATCTATTTGCACTATTTATTACACATTTAACATAGGAAGAACTTTGTTAAGAACTTTACTCAGTTGTTCATAAGTAATGAGTCCATTCAGTGACTGTTAATCATTTAGCTCTACTCACTTTATTGACGGGAAATAATCTGAGTCTAGTGCCTCTGATTTTGTTTCAGTGCCAAGTCAATGTCTACTTACTTAGTGAAGTTGGTTGAATTGTATTGGTTCTCTTCAGCGATCATTGAATAAATCATTTAAACATTTGATCGTTGCTTTGACAAGGGTTGTTTTTGATGGGTTGATCAGCCGGACAGCGGACTCAACCAACTAACAGAAGGTGTTGGGATGGAGACTCTTTAGTGACATGGCGCGTCATGTTATAAGCGTGGCAGTAGTTCTACCAGTTATTCCATTGTAGACCTCACCATTTCAGTTTTGTTTCTTTGATCTAATCATACTTGTTTTAATTAATATGGTTTTTCAGATTTTCTTTGTTTATTACTTCTCTTAGTTCTCTATTAAGCGTTACCAAAGTTCTTTACAGTTGGGATCAATAAATTGAACAACCATTTTGAAATTGCATGCATTCTGATATTAACATGATCTACTTCAAACAAAGACCAAATTACAAACCTTATATAGTGATTCAAAATTCAGTAAAATTAGTTGATTAAATAATATTTATTTGCTCTTATTAATGTAAACCATAAACATTACAGACAGCATTCAAAACAGTGAGATGGAATTATAAACTGGGTCAGCGCCTGTGTGCAAATTTGCGTGTATCAATGGTATCAGTGTACCTAAATGGATATTAGATGGGAGAAATCAGTTTAAAATACTGATTAAACCTATGACATTCATCAGGACAAGCTCTGTTAGATGTCTAAACTATTGTAGCTGGGATCAAACTAAATCTAAATTAACATGAAATCACTTTCTGAAAAACTAAGGTTTTCCTCTATCACCAGTTGAGTGGATGTTTTCGTTGAATTATTCATTTCAAGCTATTAATGAATTTTCGACCAGTTGATCAGTTTTTCAAGTACCTCCTCTTGGGGTATATCTTATCTCCTGATGGGTTTCAGTTTGTCTTTACCCAGATATGCCTCAAAACTCTTAAATGCCAATACTAATCAGCATCAGGATCAGAATCAATCTCTATTAATGAGGTCTTGAAGGATTTATCTGCTCTATAAGTGAGGATTCTTGTCTCGATCTAGGATCTTGACAGATAAGTCTTGAAGTCATTCAGTGACATCTGTAAATAAAACCACAGATCATAGAAACCAGTCAGTCATAAATCACTAAATAAGCTGAATAATGAAAGTTTGACCTTAAGTCATACTCTTGGGAAAGCGGGGTTCAACTAAACTACCAAAATAAGTCTCAGAACAATTTAAGTTATTACCAAACAGTTTATAGTGTTCAATGGTTTGAAATTATTACAAATGCAGAGTCCTTTGAATCTCTTGAGTTGCTCTGTGGTTCAAATCTCATCATCCATTACCAGATGACTCAAAAAAATTGGTCTCTGTGCTTTATCTGCTATGATCTTGAGAATGAGAGCGTCACAGCAGTGTAGCATTAGCGGCGTTTGAGCGCTCTTGACTGCCACTCTTCATTACCCAAACTTCAAGCGGCGTTGGCGTCACGATCTTTGAAGGCAAATCTCGCGATGTTGAAGTTTCTCATTTATTACTTCTTACACCGATTAAAGGTTTGAAACACTCATTCTTTGTTACATAAAAGTCCGAAAAGAATCATATATGGACGATAATGCACTTATTAATATCTTAAAGACCAAAAACTAGATATATTAAGGTGACAGGATATTTGTTGAACCTTTCCGTCATCAGAATCAAATATCAAATAAATTCACTTAAAAATTTACTAGTTTTTATTCATTATTGTAATATTAGTGGGTTCAAATCAAGTAAATGAATATAAATCAGGATAAAATCATTCAATAAATATCTTTATTTTCATTTTCCTTATTTTTAATTCATACAACTTTCCACATTAAAGATAAACACATTTAGGGTTTAAACTAGGGATCAGTAATCCAAAAATGAATGAATAAAATCGAACAGTTCAAACAGATTAGTGATTTAGATGGTGTTTGCTAACAGAAGCAAACCACCATGAGGAGGATGCGACAATCTCCTCGCACTTTGTCATTCCGAAAGCCAAAATATGGTTAGATTCAGTTGTTAAAATTTACAGGTAAAAAAAACCAAAGATCTTACAGTGTACTTCAGAGACACCACATATATTCAGTTTTAGAATTTAATTGGTGCTAAGGTTAGATTCAGGTGTTAGTTGAAATCAGTGATTACTGTTCAAATTCCCGTCAGAGACAGTTTAAACCAAAAACTATATGACTCTCAGATTAATATAATAAAAATGGCCGTGTGACTATTGTTTTGCTTCTATTTTTACAACCAATTTTCCAAGTCAATAATGTTGTTTATTAGTTGTTTGTTTTTCTGGTGCATCTCTTAAAGTTTTAACATTTAATTTAATTGATTAAGAAACACATAAGATGATGATTTCTTTTATTCGATGATGAAACATCACAATGATGGTGGACTTGTACTGTTGATCCTTTTTAGTTTAAACCAGTAACAATTCATTAATTAATAATTCAATTGTTTGTGGATATGTTTTTGAGTCATCTTATCATGATCTTGAGTCATGGTGTGTTATCTCTTATCAAACCAGTTAGATTTTCTGGGTTCAATCATGTGTTTTTGGTTGATTCAATCTTTGACTTACTTCACTAAATCTATAATCACGGCCATTTGAATTAGTTATTTTACTCTTGATGGTTCAAGCATGTTTAATCATAGCTAAATTCAGAAGCTTTAATCAATTGAAGACTCTAGATGGGGTTAGTCAAACATAATCGACAAAGAAAAGAATCAAGTTATATTTGCAGAATCAAACAAGATTTTATGAATATTATCATTAAGATTCCACCACTAGTGGAACTATATAGATTATTGCAGAAATCAGAAGGATATTGGATATGAGATGACATAACATAAGCGTCAGACATAATGAATAATTTCTTCAAATCCAGAAAGCGTGCAGATTATGTTTAATAATCAAATTATCAAGAAATTTAGTTATTAAAACAGTTCTGAGATTCAGACACTAAACCTCTGAGAAATCTATATTAATAAAAATTTATTTTACCTATCAAAAATTTGGTCAAGAGAAACACATTTGGCTAGCATGGTTGAAATTTTGATTATGATCTGGATAAAACAATGGATAAGAAGTATTCTAGAACTCCATCAAGAGGATCCTGTATGGTTGAGATTGTTATAGAAAGGCATCAGAAAGTTTGCGATCACAGTGATTTGCATATCACTCTCTTTCTCATCAGATGTTACACAGTGTTTTAAGCAAACAGAGTTGGAAAGTGACATTAGCATTATTAGGTTGTGATGATGACCAGAAGAATAATTTAGACTCATACCTAGATGATATTACAGAAAGGATTATATAATTAACTATTTTGAAAAAAGGGATAAGTAAACAGCAGATCATTCTAACCATTTTCATTCATTCATATTAACTTTTTTGAAAGTGTGGAACATGATATATTTAAAAAGCCAAATCCAGTGGCGAACCGAGAGGAACTAGGGACAGAAAAGAGATAGACTAAACCCAAGAAAACTAATGTGAGAAACATTAACCGACCAGAAACCAAAGACAATGACATCTCATCATTCAACCATTTTCATATCTTATAGTTTTTCTGTTGGTAAAAAGCAGTGTCATCTGCCAAGAAGGATGAAACAAACAGAGCTCTGATACCACGGACGTGACAGCCAGCCGCTTAAAAAAGGGAAAACCTCCCACCCTTTCCAGGGCCCAAAGTCAATTCAAAAATCAAGGAGGGTAATCTCCTTCTTCAGAACACCTATTGGTTCCACAGATTATAGACAGAATCATACAAATACATTGGCTACCTTCCCATAACAAGCTCTGGTTCTCTCTTACATTATCCATTTAAGATAGTAATTACAAACTTTTCCTCTTACAAAAGATCCTTCCGCTGTAAATGATCTCATGACGTTACTTGGAAAATAACTTACTGCATTCTTAGATAACATCTGAGTCCCCCAAGGAGGTGGATTGGCCTTACCCCTAATTTTGGATGATTCAGGTTTCTTGATTCTATGTTCTGTTAATTGTTTTCAGCTAATAAATGGATTTGATCATGAACCATCTCTCTCATGATCATACTATACTTGCATCTTCCTTCTGTTTGTTTATCTGAACTGGTTTTCTATCAAGCGTTGTTTACTCATCAAGGCTCTGTGACTGGACTGTTCCTTATCAGTTGAGAGAATACGAAAATGTACCTTTTGACTACTCAGTGGGCCAAATGCCAGTGGTTCCCAGGAAGATGAAGGTGGCGCATCTTGAAGCCGCGAGGAGGTTTTACTAAGCTCAAAGAACTTTTGACCCTGATTGTAAACTTTACCTCCACATTGCCCTCTGGGTTCTATAATAGATTCATTGAATGGACGTTCTTCATAGATGATCTAAAATAACTTGTATGAGCGCTTGTGGAAACTCAAGTGGATTTTTCAACTCTACCAGAAATTGGATTACCATAATCTACTTCCATATTCAGTTTGGATGACCTTCTAACGTCAAGAGGATCAATAGCCGCTGAATCATTGATCACTTTGATTCCTTTAAGAAAAATATGGTTTGCTCTGATCCGTAAGGGGCTTTTACTTTTGACCCCTCAGCTCTAATTCAAATTAACACAGTGAAGGAGGATTCATCAGAGAAACCTTACCACTGATAGGAAGCGTGACTTAACAATTCAACCCTTATCTCCTATCCATGGTATCCTTGACCTCGACAAACTTAATGTCCTTGTGAGCAACTCAGAGGATTATGAGATTGAAGTAGGGGAAGAGGAGGTACATCTGAATCTCTTTTCTCCACAGACACACACACTCACATAGATATTTATATGTATATGCATTCAACTGCTAAACATTCCTCTGCTGACAATTTGTTATTAAGAGACAGGTTTCTTATTTCAAGCAAGTACAAGTAAAGTTACAAATTCAACACTGAATGTTATGATTGTCAACTATTTATTTATTAATTATAATAAAAGCCTGTAAGACAAAATTAAATTATGATTATTGTAGACCTTATGAGGTTTTTCTTGTTACAAACATTATTTGCCCATTTAAATACAAAATTTATTTTTCTCTATTTCGTTTATCTTTGCTATAGTAACTTTTATGATTGGTCCCAGTCAAAACTAAAAAATAAAATTAAGAAGATGCTCTCTTCGGGTGAGAACAAACCACAACTTGGAATTTTTCTTTCTCCTTTCCATCGACTTCAAAAGGATTTAAATACAAAATAAATTAACAAGTGCTAAATCACTAATCTATAAAATAGGACACTTAACAAATAAGCCATTAACATATCAACTAACCTAAAAATAGGACACTAAGTTAATTGACGTATGACAAGCTAAAATTATTCAAAAATAAATAAGCCGAACAAAAAGGACTCACGTAGCCTCGATTTTTTATTTAAAATTTTTTTAATAATCAACTCTTAGAGTCCTATTTCTTAGGGTTGTTAATTCATTAGTTATATTTTATTTTTGAATAATTTTGGGTTATGAAACATCAATTAACTCTTAGTGTCCTAGTTAATAGGAACATGATGTAAGAGTAGTTTAATTAGTGGTTAGTGGTAGTGCCTTATTTTTAGGGATGTGATGAAGTTGTTAATTTCCTATTTAAATTCCTTTGAAATGAATAAAGAGGGAGAGAGAAAAATTCCAAGTTGTGGTTTGTCATCTGCCGAAGGCATCTTCTATTCATTTAACTTTGTTGGGACTAGCCTCGTGGTATTAGAGAATTTGGAAGAAATGGCTACCAACCGTGAAAGGATCGATTCCTTGGAGTTTGGAGTTGATGAGCTAAGAAATGAAGGTAGCTTACAGAGAATGGAGGCTGCCATTCAACAACTTGTCGAGGCCTCCATGACCCGAGGAGAAGTCACCGACGTTCAGAGGAAAGATCTCAAGGAGAGATCGGGAACAATGACATTGTTAGATCCGAGTTCAATAAGTGGAAATTCCCCCGATTCGGTTGGCAGCGATCCAGCGAATGGTTTAATTAGTATTAGGCGATTCTTTCTGAATTTCAGAGGTCTTAGAAAGATCAAAAAGTCAATTGGCGGCACATCATACGGAGGAGGCAGCCAATGGTGTAATAGTTGAAGAGGCTTATCGGAAGGAAGGTCAAAATATTACGTAGGAGACATTTGAAGATGAGCTATCGGCAAGGTTCGGACCTCCTGAAGGAATCGACTTGGATGAAGCATTGTCCAAGCTTCAACAAGTCGGTTATTTACAAGATTATCAGAAAGAATTCGAAAGGCTTAGGAACCGAGTTCAAGGTTGGTCTCAACGAGCGCTCGTTGAGACTTTCATGGGAGGACTCAAGCTCGAAATAGCAGAAGTAGTTCGAATGTTTCGGCCCAGGACGTTGAAAGATGCCATTAGTTTAGCTCCGATGAAAGATGAGCAACTATTACGGCAACGAGGAGGCCCTAGTACACTTACCAAGTCCAACCTAAGTACATTGGCCGAGGTTAGCAACTCAACCATTAAGAAACTCTCCTGGGATGAAATGCAACACCAAAGGACCTTAGGATTGTGTTTCAATTACAATGAAATTTTTTTTGCTGGCCACAAGTGTAAAGCACCACAACTATTACTTCTGGAGACAGAGGGGGAGGATATGGACCTTAGCATAAGTGACGAAGGAGGAGTCAACATGGGAGGATGCGATCGTCCTACAAAAGCATTTCCCTCACTTGAACCTAGAGGGCAAGGTTCATGTCCAGGAGGAGGGTGATGATAAGCCGAACAAAAAGGACTCACGTAGCCTCGAGTTTTTATTTTTAAATTTTTTTAATAATCAACTCTTAGAGTCCTATTTAAAGGCTTTTTACTATTTATTGATGATAGCAAAAGGCCTTTAAATAGCCACCCAAAATTATTCAAAAATAAGATATAACTAATGAATTAACAACCTAAGAAATAGGACTCTAAGAGTTGATTATTAAAAAAATTTAAAAATAAAAACTCGAGGCTACGTGAGCCCTTTTTGTTCGCTTTATCATCTTCTTTTTTTTTAACCACAATATCTTTTCTCTTCCCATTTCCATTACTTGCAATAAGTTTAAATAAACTCAAAAGGAAACATGACTCCACTACTAACAAACATGATTCCACTAACTCCTATTTCCTAGAACCTACACATTCCAGATGGACGTCTCAGATGATAATTCTTTATTGACTTCTTCAAATAACAACTACCCTCTGCTTCAAGAGAAACCTTGTCCTCACGGTTCATGTTGAGAAATATGTTATGTACTCGACTTTCTTTTGCATCGCATCTTGCTTAGGACTTTTCCCTTTTGCTTTTTTCATGTGCCCAGGCTATTTGCTTTGATTTTCCTCTAATAAGCATTCTTGCTGCAGTTTTGCTTTCTGCTTCCTCAATGCTTTCTTTTGATTTGGATCCACGCCCCTTCGATCTACTAGACTTGGTGCTAAGAAGATCTTGCTCCAGAGACTTATGAATTATTTCTCTACAACTACCATTGTTCTACTTGAGTATATTCTCAAGATCAAAACGACATTTCACTGAATCCACATACATGTAGTTATAGCTTCCATACACACGAACAAGAACTTCATCCTGAGTTTTCCCATTTGTGATTATCTGGCCACGCGTGGGGCGCTGAAGGAGTCATGCCTTGTAATTAGGATGTCGAACATCCGACTGTGCTAACTTCAATTTGGAGTTTATCATCGGCTCCTACTTCCATTCGTCAATTTAGTTTGGGAGTCTCAAGGCTGGGTTTTGACTCTTTCATATTGGTAGACATAGTGCCAAGCTCTGATACCAATGATAGGTCCCCGTCAAAGCTAAAAAAATAAAATTAAGAAGATGCTCTCTTCAGGTGAGAACAAACCACAACTTGGAATTTTTCTCTCTCCTTTCCATTGACTTCAAAAGGATTTAAATACAAAATAAATTAACAAGTGCTAAATCACAAACCTAAAAAATAAGCCACTTAACAAATAAGCCACTAACATAGCAACTAACCTAAAAAATAGGACACTAAGTTAATGGACGTATGACAAGCTAAAATTATTCAAAAATAAAAATATGACTAAAAATTAAAAACCCTAAGAAATAGGAATATAAGAGTTGATTATTTAAAAATTGGAAAATAAAAATTGAGGCTGCGTGATTCCTTTTTTTTTTTTGGCTTATCATTTTATCAGTAGTTTATTCCAATGTGAACCCAAAGTATATAGTGGCAAAACAGGGCCCTACGAGGTGTCCTTTGAATAGGTCCCCTACCTCCAATAATCGGGGGCAAAATGACTGCTCTGAAAAATCAAACCTATGCCTACACCCATCAATAAAATATGAAATTAACTAATAATGCATGTAGTAATTAAGAAATTAGAATCAATAAGGTTCATTTTCATTCTACTAGCTTAAAACTATAATTGCAGTTTGCTTTGGTTCATGGATAACGATTTTTCTTTTTCTTTTTTCGATAGGCATTAGGGTTCATGGCTGACTTAAAGAGAGGATTATTGGGTTCGCCAATAAATTCTGCTTCCTCAATGAACAAATAAATATCCAAAAAGCACTAACTTTTACCAAATTAATTGATAACACCACAATCTTCTATATTATGCTCATGTTTATAGGGAATCTAAATGTTGCTTAAGGTTTTGAAATTTAACCATCAACTCAATCTCATTGTAGACCAATTTCTACTGTTATTATGCAGACTTTAACTCTTCTCAAGGCTTCTTTAATCTCCAGGAGTGTTCTGAATCACGCGTTCCAAGAGCGCCTGCTTGGTGGAATTGTTTACAATTTCATATTTAGTTTTAGAAACTTTGATTTATGTATGTTATGATGCTTTATTTAATGCTTGGAGTTATTTGTTTATATGTTTTTATTGCTTGGATTTAAATTTTAGATGATATTTGATGATAAATGATTATTGAATTTGATTGTATTTGAGAAAAATATATAAGTAACATAGGGTGCGCCTGACTTCACAAAATCTTGCGCCTTGCACCTCAATGCTACAAAAGTACTTTACACCTTGGTGCGCCTTGCGCCTTTTAAAACTATGTGGGACCCTCCAATAAGTCTATTGGAATTAGCTCTATGTCAATGGAATCTCATCATCCATTCCCTCAGGACTAATCAGAGAGAATTTTTGTCTTTTGGATCTTATAAATAATCTAAGGCACTTAAGCCTTGGATCCTCATCAATACTGTTTTTTTCCCAATTTTCTGGGTTTTCTTTACACTTTTCATGCACTCAGGTTGTGCTTTCTGTTGCGTTTTATCTTTGATTTCTTGGTTATTGAAACTTAACCAGTGGCCCAAACTAGCATAGAACCTATATTGCAAATAACTTAATACATGCATGCTTCTACATCCATCACTGAATTTTTCAATGTCAGCTATTGGAAATTTTCTTCTCAAAACCAACCAGCTATTTTATTCCAAAGGCTGAATACCCAACTCAAGATGAGATTTTTCTGCCTAAAAGCCCTATACCAACAGAAACACAATAATCTTCATCAACTAGTTTTGGTTTTATAATATACCATGTAAGCATTTTACCTTAAGAATATGGTTACTTTATTTTGATGGTAGGATCTAGGGTTAGAGCAGGTGTAGAGTTCAAATATCCAAATATTTTTGCATCTATAACACAGACAAAAGAAAACGTTAGCTCTAGTTGATAATCCAGCCCATCCTTTTTTTTTATACATAAGAAATTATGTATTAATTAAAGAAAGATGCCAAACATACAATGTCTCAAAGTATATAGGATGTTAACCAACCAATCTTATACCTCAAATGGAGAATTAACTCTTATAGTTTAACATTTCTTCCTGAACACTTTGGTTGTGTCTAGTTCCTGGAAAGCAATAAGAAAAAAAAACGGTGAGGAAACTAATTTTTTTATGTTTGATTGTTGGATAGAGAATCTCAAAGAAGATCAAATATAAATAAAATCACTTAAAAAGTTACATATTTTTTAATTATTTAATTGTTATACTGATGAGTTAAAATAAATAAAATGAATTTAAAGTAATAGATAAAAATAATATATCGATTTAACTTTATTTTTATTTTCCTTCATTTTTTTCCCTTCCCTTCTATTTCTATAGTTAAATAATATAATACCTAAGGACAGTGATAAGTATAATCTCCATCAAATGAAAACTAAGTCAAATAAAGATTTATTCTTATTACTAACAAGCCAACCACGGGATTGTGCATATTCTTCATAAACAATAGATAAGTCTCAAAGTGGTTTTATATTTACAAATGTAAAAAACAAAGATACTGACAGGATGATTGACATTGCAGGAACATCACACAATGGTTTCAAGATCTTTGGTATATGGCAAGATAAAAAGGCCAAACCTATCAACAGCCATTGTGAAGGATTCTTATGAAAAGCAACCTGAAGTTCTAAAGTCTCAGTCTAATCTACACCAGTTCTTTCCTCATGACTTGTTCAACTCCAAAAGAAATTTATAAACTCTAAGGAATATGTATCATAAAAATAATACATTATGACTATTGACTTCTTCCTATTTCTAACAAAAGCACCCAAAATCCAATAAACCCATTGTTCATCAGTTATCTCGTTTATCTGGTACATCTCTCATAAGCTTGCATTGGTGGGTGATCTTTCAGAAACTTCAGAATGATGGAAATTTGGAAGTTCGTCTTTCAAAATTTTAAATCCTTCCCTTATCTTCATCTTGCTGGTTCGCCTCTGGTAATAACTCGGTACAGTGGTCTCGTTTTAGATCATCTCTTCTCCTTCATTTCTAAGCACCTGGTCTTGATCTTGATCATAGTCACATATTGTCTTCTGCTCAAACCAGTTAGGGATTTTCTAGTTCAGTCATGTGTTTTGATTGTTTCAATCATCAAGAAACCACTAATCTGCCTATCCAACCCTTGTGGATGGATTGGCCTTTTCTTATTCTGGTTCTGGCATCATTTCATCCACATAAGCTTCAATCCAAGGCTTTATCGAGCAAGAGAAACTCCTAGACGGATCAGTCTAAAGCTTGCAATTGACAAGGAAAAGAATCAAGTTTTATTTGCAGTATCTGATAAAGATTTTGTAGATATTCTCTTCAGTTTTCTCACCTTGCCAATGGGAACTATTATAAGATTGGCTGACAAGAAATCAGGAGTGGGATGCATGGATAACTTATATAAAAGTGTTGAGGCTCTTGATGAACAACGTCTTCAATCAAAAGCATGCAAGACCATGTTGCTCAATCCCAGAAGTGCTTACGACATTCATTGTAAGAACTTGGTTCTGAAGATTGACGATACAGAGCCTACTAAAATCTACACATGCTCAAAATTGTACTGCCCTATCAAAATTTGGAATAAAAAAGCTTACCGTTTGGCTAGTATGGTTGAGAATTCTGAGTGTAGTTGTGGACAAGCAATGGATAAGGAAGCATTTCTAGAATACCAAAAGGGGATCACATATGGACATGGGGTATTCATGAAAGAAACATCAAGAGAGTTTGTGATCACAGATGATTTACATATCACTCCTGTTTCTATGTCAAATGGCCTTGCAGTGTATCAGCAACACGGAGTGGAAAGTGGCAGTCGCATTGAAGTAAAGACTGTAACGGTTGACGAAGAAGAGGTAGTTTCAGGAACTCCCACCCACCTATTGAGTTTTACTAGAAAGGGCATTAGTGGCCTACATTACATGCCTTTTGAAAAGGATTAAAGAATTTTAAATATTTTTCAACATTTTCTTCATTAACTTATATTCTAATTATGGATGATTGAATTTCTGATTGTTAAGAGCATGATCTTCATATTAAACTCAAATCCTACAAGCTTGAGCTTTTAGGAAAGTTGGTTGTTTAACATGATATCAGAGTTTGGTTTGGCAAGAGGTCATGGGTTCGAGCCACCTCTCAGCAGTTTGAGTATTTGTTCCCCCATTTGCATGGCTGATACTGTTGCATATTAATGCATTGATTATTTGTCTCTCTCCACGTCTGAGTGCTTAGGGCGCACATGAGGAAAATAGTGTTAAAACTTTGTAATCTTAGTAAACTCCGTCCCTAAACACAGAACTTTTAGAAAAGTTGGTTGTTTAACACTGATTATCACTAATTCTGATAAATTTATTATCACCACTATAAATGAGGTTGAGCAGAAATCATGTAACTTCTTTTCATGTGTTCCTTTACTAGTGAGCTTGCTTTCATGGGGATGGGTTTAAAGCTCACTTCAGAAAGACCTGACACTAATCCCAGACTCATTAATGGATACATTCTTCTCGAATAAAGAGCCCCATAGGATTAGTCGAGGTACATGCAAGCAGGCCCGGACATCCACGATTATCAAAATAAAAAATACAGGAAATCTGGCACCCTTTGAACCACTAAGCAGACCCAATCACCTTGAAAACAGGTTTAGGAAGGTGAAGGTAAAGCTTCTTATCAACAAATCCAACAGGAGTGTTTTATGCCTAGAAGCTAAAGAAGACTTTATGAACCTAGTGCTTAGCTTTCTCACGTTGCCTCTGGGTTCTATAATAAGACTGTTAAGGGGACACTCTTCCCTAGGGTGTGTAGACAACTTGTATAAAAGTGTGGGAAGCTCACAGATGAAGGATTTTTTCAACTCTACGAGAAGTAAGGAATTGCTTCTTAATCCTAAACTTCCACTGCATTTCAGTTTGGATGAACAGCTGCCAATCAAAGAGGAGGACCCAATAATGCATAAAAGTCGTAGATGTGCTGATTGCTTCAGGAAAAATAAGGTTTGCTCAAGTCCATGGGGTGAAAAGCTTCTCTTTATGAACCCTAAACTTCCTGGTCAGCTAGCATGTGGAGGAGGATTCATTAAGGAGGAAACAATGCTACAGATTAACGATGACCTAACGATTCAACCTTTATGTCCTATCCATGGCATCCTTGATCTTGACAAACTTGGTGTTCGTGTAAGCAACACAGAGGAGCATGAGGTTGAAGTAGGGAAAGAGGAGGTACATCTGAATCTCTTGTCTCCATAGATGCCACACACACACACACATAGGTATTTCTATGTATATGCATTCAATTGCTAAACATCCTCTACTAACAATTTATTATTAATACACAGGTTTACAATATTTACCATGGAAAGATTTTGGTAATACTAAATAATATCATGTTGTTTGTGGTTAATGATAGAAAACAAGATTGTAGAAACTTAGATTGGAAATTCCATTAGTAAAATTTTTGGCCTTCTCTATCATCACCTTCGGTTTATAATTGGAGAATAAATTGTGTTCAACACCTAAAATTAATTTTCCTTATTTCAAGTAGTACAAAGTGAGGTTGCAAAGTCTGAGTTTTATGATTGCTAACTATTTAATTATTAATTATAATAAAAGATGGTGATACAGAATTAAATTATGATTATTTAGACCTTCTGAGGTTTCTCCTGTTACAACCATTTTTTGCCTGTTCAAAAACAAAATTGCTTTTTCCCCTATTTCGTTTATTTTTTGCTATAGTAACTTTTATCAGCAGTTTGTTTCAATTTGAACCCAAAGTATATAATGGCAAAACAGGGCCCTACGAGGTGTACTTTGGATAGGTCCCCTACCTCCAATAATCTTGGGAAAAATGGCTGCTATGAAAAATGAAACCTATGCATACATCCATTGATAAAATACAAATTTAACTAATAATGCAGGTAGATATTAAGAAATTAAAACCAGTAAGGTTCGTTTTCATCCCACTAGCTTAAAACTATAATTGAAGTCTGCTTTGGTTTCTGGATAGTGTTTTTTCCTTTTTCTTTTTTGGAGAGGCATTAGGGTTCATGCCTGACTTAAAGAGAGGATTACTAAGGTTCACCAACAAATTTTGCTTCTTCAATGAACAAATGAATATCCAGAAAGCACTAACTTTTTCCAAATTAACCAATAACACCATGATCTACTATATCCTGCTCATGTATCCAGGGAATCTAGCTCATATAGATGCAATATAATGTTACTTAAGGTTTTGAAATTTAATTGTCTACCCATTCTCATTGTAGACCAATTTGTAATCAGAGATAATTGGAAGGAAAAACTATTACTTTCATTGATCACAAACCACCTATTTATATACAAGACAATCCCAAACCAAATAGGAAAGAATATGAAGTTTCCTAACTCTACATGAATGCAAGATTCCTTTTTCCATCTATTTCTAATTCTACAATACTATAACACTCTCCCTCAAGTTGGAGCATAGATGTTGATCATGCCCTGACTTATTTACAAAATAACTAACTTGTCCTGATTCAAGGTTTTGTAAAAATATCTCCCTAATTGTTCTCCGGTCTTTTTACTATCACGTAGAGATCATTCCCGATTGGATCTTCTCCTGAATAAAATGACAATCCTATCTCAATATGTTTTAGTCAGTTCATGAAATCTTTGGGTTAGAGGCTATATACTTGTGGCTGGATTTATCACACCAAAGCTTTCTTTGATCTGAGTTGATGCCCACTTCCACGATAAGCGATGTATGCATGATGCCGCGTATAGGTGTAGTAGCCGATACTGACTCGGAAATGCTAGGCCAGCGAACCGACCTTTTAGCCTTGCTTTTCCATGAGATCGGATGTCCTCCAAAGAGGCACAATATCCTAAAATTGAATCTCTTGTATTCCTTAGATCCACACCACTGTCTCTGCGTCGAAAAAAAAGCACTCGAGTGCAGTATGCACTCATGTGTATTCAATATTCCACGTCCAAGGGCCTTTTCAAGTAGCATAGGATATGCTCCATGCTTCCTGATAGTGATTGTGGGAGATGACATATACTAGCGAAACACTTCTTTGTAGATAATTCGATTCTGACGATCTTAGTATTTCTGGGGTCTTGAATAGGTCTCCTTCCTTAGTGACCTGCACATTAGTAGTCATAGAAGTATTACACGGTTTGGCACCCAATTTCCCTATCTCAGATAACAAATCGAGCACATATTTCCGTCGAGATAACAAAATTTCATGCTTACTTCTCATGACTTCAACACCTAAGAAATACTTCAACATTCCTAAACCTTTGTGCGAAATTGACTATGAAGAAAGGATTTAAGAGATAATATACCTTTGGAGTCACTTCGAGTGATGACAATATCATCCATATACACTACCAGTAGAATAATACCAAATTGGAATTTTTATAGAAGAAAAAGTGGTTAGACTTACTCTTCTGCATGCCAAATGTCTCAACTGCTTGATTGAATTTGCCAAACCAAGCACGTGGACTTTGTTTCAAACCATACAAATATTTCCAAAGACGACACACCTTCCCTATCTCCACCTGAGCAACAAACCCAGATGTTTGCTCCGCATGTAAAAACTAACTACGAAGATCTCTATGTAGAAAGGCATTATTGATATCAAGCTGATGAAAGTCTCAATCATAAGAAGCGGCAAGAGAAATAAACAGAATGACAGGATGTCAATTTAAACTACAAGGAAAAAGTATCGAATAATCAATGTCATAAGTCACGAATAGCCTTATGACAAGACATCTTATTTTAATCTAGCAGCAAACCCATGATTAAACTTTACTGCAAACACCCAACGACAACCAATGGCCTTCTTTCCAGTAGGTAATGGCGCCAAGTCTAATGTACCATTGTCATCTAAATCCTGCATTTCATCCACCATAGAACTATGCTAACCAGGGTGAGATAAAGTCTCACGAATAGTGTTACGAAGAGAGATAGAATCAAAAGATGTAATAAAGGAACAAAAGGAAGACGACAAACGATTATAGGAAACAAACAAAAAGATTGGGTGAGCACACTGACATTTACCTTTACGGAGAGCAATCGGAAGATCATCGTGCGGACTAGATCGTGTGAAACAGCCCGGTGTTGGATAGGAATGGAGTTAAAGGCGGCGAATATACTTGGAAGTAATGGGATGTTTAACAAGAGCGGGAGGCGGGTAGGAGCCGGTGGAATCATTTGACGATAGTGTACACTAATAAATCATCATCCTATCCTCGACCCAAGGCTTGAGTGAAGAAAGGGAAGCGGGCTTGGAGTCTCAAAGAATGTAACATTGGTAAACACAAAGTAACGTCGAAGAGTGGGATATGCGCACATACCCTTTTTGAATACAAGAATGGCCCGCGAATGCACTTTAAGAACTTGAATCAAGTTTAGAGACTTGAGGATGGACATCTCTCGAACATAACATATTATCAGATACCTTGAGATCAATGAGAACAACAAATTGTTTGGAAACAGCGGTGATAAGGAGTAGCTCGATTAGGCAGAAGCGAGGACATCTATTTATAACAACTCGAAACAAGCGAAAAACTTTTATCACCTATGTGTCCAAGGATGTAGAGAACCCGGACTGCGTCTCTACGATAATAAAACCGTCAGAAGATCCTGAATCAAACAATACTCATGAAAGAATGAAATACTGGAATCAATTGTACGAGTGAGTTTACTCACAGAAATTAAATAAAAAGAGAATTGTGGTAAACTCAGAACTTAAGTCAAAGTGATTAGAAGAGTCAGATGAATTGTCTCTAACCTAAGGACAAAAGATGTTGATCATCTCTGGTGCGAGTAGAGGTAGAAGGGTGAGAGGCTGACGTAGTAAATGGCCAGGTTACTGTCGTGTGGTTGATGGCTACAAAGTCAATGACCCATGGAGGAAGAGGAAATAAAACATGTATTGCTTTTACCTGGCTCAACGAGTGTAGTGATGGAAGTAGATGCAGACTTAAGTGATTTATGATATTGAGATGACTGAAATCTGCGATTTTTACACTGCAACCTCCTACACTTTCAGCGTACATAGACTGGATTATGGCAATAATAACACACAACTCCTCTTAAGGGTTTCTTGTATACAAGCAGATTAAACTGAAACAGGTGTCTGAAAATCCGAAAAATACCGGAAATTTTGGATCTTGCAAGGAAAAGGAATGAAAAACACTACACTGGAATAGAACTTGGCCCTATAATCCATAAAACACCTCTAGACCTCGAAAACAAGGAAGATAAGCAAAAAACCCTAGACATGTAGGCTGCCGGACATAAAAGTGTTCGAAAAACATTGTTGCAGGGCTCGAATGTCAAATACAAGTAGGTAGATGGAAAGCTGTCGGCGGTGGCAACTGCAGGTGAAATCGGTGATGGACTATGGGCCCACGCAGCTCTGCGTCGTCGAGGATAGGAGCCGATGTTGGCAACCGCACATGGAGGAGCATTGGAAGTCGATCGTTGGAGATTCCAACGACAGTGGATAGATCGGCTAGCGGCGATCCAAGTGGGAGGGTCCCCAGCCGGAGATGAGTCGCCAAAAAGTTTGTCGGAGTTGGTTGCTGGCAATGAGAGGTTTTTTTCTTAAAAAATTTGCCCTTTTTTTTATCAAAGTCTAGCCCTAGGCTCTGATACCATGTAATCAGAGATAATTGAAGGAAAAAATTTTACTTTCATTGATCACAAACCACCTATTTATACACAAGACAATCCCAAACCAAATAGGAAAGAATATAAAGTTTCCTAACTCTACATGAATGCAAGATTCCTTTTTCCAACTAGTTTCTAATTCTACAATACTATAACAAAATTAAAACCAATAAGGTTCATTTTCATCCCACTAGCTTAAAACTATAATTGAGGTCTGCTTTGGTTTATGGATAATGTTTTTTCCTTTTTCTTTTTTGGATAGGCATGGCTGACTTAAAGAGAGGATTACTAAGGTTCACCAACAAATTTTGCTTCTTCAATGAATAAATGAATATCCGGAAAGCACTAACTTTTCCCAACATGCTCATGTTTCCAGGGAATGTAGCTCATATAGATGCAGTAAATGTCACTTAAGGTTTTGAAATTTAACTGTCTACTCATTCTCATTGTAGACCAATTTGTACTTTTATTGTGCAGGCTTTAACTCTTCTCAAGGCTTCTTTAATCTCCAGGAGTGTTCTGACTCATGCATTCAAAGAGTGCTTGGCTAGAGAGCGTCCAAATGCTTCCCAGCATGTACAAAACCAGCATTGGCCTAGCTGCTCGTGTCTGTAGCCCCAATTATGATTGGTTCGAGATTCACGACTATGCCGCCAATGGGGACCTTAATAGGTCTATTGGAATTGGCTCTATATCAGTGAGATCTCATCATCCATTCCCTCAGGACTAATAAAAGGGATATTTTGTCTTTTGGATCTTATAGATAATCTAAGGCACTTAAGCCTTGGATCCTCATCAATACTGTTTTTTCCCAATTTTCTGTGTTTTCTTTACACTAGTCATAAACTCAAGCTGTGCCTTCTGTTGTGCTTTATCTTTAATTTCTTGGTTACTGAAACTGAACCCGTGGCCCAGACCAGCATAGACTCTCTATTCCAGTTAACATAATATATTCATACTTCTAAATCCATCACTCAATTTTAAAAATAATAATAATAATAATAAATCCATCACTGAATTTTCAATGTTGACTATTGGAAATTTTTTGCTCAAAACCATCTATTTTATTCCGAATGCTGAATCTCTATCCAACTCAAGATGATACTTTTCTGCCTGAAAGCCCTATACCAACAGAAACTCTAATCTTCATCAACTAGTTTAGGGTTTATAATTCACCATGTAACCATTTTACCTTCTAAGAATATGGTTACATTGGCTCTATGATTATGGATATTTTTTTTGAAAACACACAGATTTTAGATATACTACTCTAATTATAATATAGATAGTGAGGATAATTTGTAAATTTAGAAAACTCAATGGTGATCAAAAATTCACCATCAAAGTTCTAAGTAGTAGTTTTGATCAACTGCATCTAACCCTGAACCTCTTGCTTAAGAGCCAATAAAGAATTTTAGAAACTGACGTTGCAGTGACTATTAGGTTATGATGTAGATGGTGAAGGGCTAAGAACTGCTAGGTCAGGGGCAAGCCTAGGGTTCAAATATCCAAAGATCTGTGCATCTATAACAAAGAATAAACAAAAAACTGAGAAGATGTACCCATTTGGCAATAAGGGCTTGTTAGGCAAGATTGTTATAAAGTTGACTATTCTTCTGACATGCTTTGTACTGGATCATTGGATGCAATAAACAAGTAAAGAAGGAAAGACGAAAAGCAAGATAATCTGGTTTAGGATTGAGGTTATAGTCTTTTGAAATCTCATTAGAGACTGTCTAAGGTAGGGTGGAACCTAAAGTTTGTAAGGGGGACATGGTCGGATTAGATTGGATTAGATTTGGAGAAAAGTGTCTTTCATTTTAGAGGCCATTTCCAAAAAGAGTGGAAAGAAGGGGGCAGTGGTACAGACTGCCACTCTGAAGTAATGGAGCAGCACAGTATCAGTGGTACCTGGTTTGCTTAGTGGAGGCAAGGAGATTCGCTTTAGGGTTCTCAGAAGGCAGGGTTTCTTGGGGGTTGAGTCATCCTAGCTAACAAGTTATGGAAATCTCGGTGGTCTTTCCTGTCCCTGAGGCTGACCATTTTAATAAGGTCCATTATGTGAAAAGCAGTTAGAAGGACACCGAAAAGGGAGAGTCCTTGGATGAGCTTGTGATGAAGGCCCAATGGATGTAGGTAATGCAGTGTGGATATAGTCAGGTGAGAAGGATTTGAGCAGAAAGATGAAGGGGGCTACAATGTCGTTTAGTGGGTAGGCCAGGGGATTTTCAAACCAAGCTCCACATCTAATTTTGTTGAAGAGGTGGGTGTATAGCTGAAAACCGGAGGGGGGGCATGCATTTGGCCGTGTCAGGGTGCTCCTTTGGATTTTTGAGACAATTTCTGATGCAGAGTTGGTTACTAAACAGGGTTGAGAAGGTAAAAGAATAAAATTCTGTTTTAGATTGATGACTCCCAGATGAAGGATGCTATGGGGAAGAAGTTCATACTAGAGAAGCTTGTGCTATAGTAGTTAGTTCTCATTGCATTTCTAAGATTGGGAGTTGTTCAAATAGCTCGGAGACTCTTGGAGGGGGGTTGTGGCAGTGGATGAAGATACAACACATTGCCAATACTTAAGTGGGTAAGAGTCCTTGCGAAAACAACAGGGATAAAGTGTTAGGACAATGCCGATGGCCTGTTGGTGGGTTGTAGGTGTTTTGCGATACAATTTTGGTGGGAATCCCATGCTGACTAACTTTAAAAATACATTCGATAAATCAAGTTAATCATACAAACTTCAAGTCTTCATTTGAGCAAAAGTAGATAATAGATGGAATGAAAAAATAAGAGTGCATTTCATCCATATTCTCAATTCCTGAGATTGAGCAAGTAAAGGAATCTGACACTACAATCAAGCTAGGAGCACGCTAGAACCCAACATTGGTACCTGCATCCATATAACAAAGACAAGCATACCCATTTCTCAATCATTCCTTTCGCATGTTGTTATTCATTCATCTTAACACTGTCATATTGGCTATGATCATTTCCATAAACATTTCTAAACAAAAATTCCCAAAACTCCATAATAATAGCAAAAAGGGTCTCTTGCCTTTGGCAAATTGAATCCCATTTTCAACCCTATCTTTCCCTCACCTTCAACTAATTGACCCTAACAATGGTTCCCCCATTCTCCTCCAAGCTATCCTCATTTTCTGAACCCAAACAGGCCCTATAAAGCTTCCTCTAATTCCCATCACTTTTTGTTTTCCTCCCAATCTTTGCAGACAATCAAACAACAAAAATTGATATACCTTGATATGTTTTTCCTTCCCTTGTCGTTCTACAACCTAATGAAAAAAAAAACAAAAACAAAAACACGCCCTTGATAAATTTGAAACAGTAATAAAAAAATAAATGAAACTGGAAAAATAACGTAAAATAAAATAAAATAAAATAACATAGAACCATTTCAAATTCTAATAAGAAAACTGAAAAGGGTGTGTAAGGATTAATGGTTTCAGCACCTGAGGAAGAACCCTCGCTGGAAAAGAGTCCACTTATGACACAAAAACGGGACAGAGTGTTTGTGTCTGCATTTTAGCATGGTTATGGGTTGTGTAATTTGGCCTATTTTTGGGCTGACCATTTCAGTGTCTGATATAAACGAGACGCCCCAGCCTAGAAATTCTCTGATGGGTCCGGTACGGGTGGGTTGGCCTGATCACAGATCAGTGCGTGACGGATCGGCCGTACTATGGGCTTAGTTCTGGAGTCGATAAATTTGGATCGGGCGAAATTTAATTTTTAAGGCGCAATTTATCTTGGGCGGGTGATTGAGTAAGAGTCTTTATTTGACTATATCGGATAGGTTTTAGTCTTTTTGCATCAATCGTGTCAATAATGTCAATTAAAGTGTTGGTCTTAGCCTCCACTTATCAGTTTAAAGTTATTTTGTGGTTGTTTCTTGAGGTTTTTGCGTCGCGAGTTCAATATCGAGATATATCTTGCTTAATGAAAGATTCAGTGCATTCTCCCGACCTTCAAACATACCAAGATTGATGAAGAAATGAAGCGAAAGTGATGAAAATGGATGCGAGTAGAGGAAGCGAGTAGGCAATCTGCACGGTGAAGACGGCAATTCTGGAAATTTCGCTAGTGAAAATTCATTTGGGATTAACGAAAATTCCGCAATCATAGCGAAAATTTCGCAATCTAAGCAGTGAAAATTCGTTAGGCTTCAAATTTATGCTGCCTTTGTTCTAGCGAGTACACACTTTCTTCTCTGTAAATTTGTAGCTAAGCGAGTGCCGATCACCTAATGAAATTCTGCGATTTAATATCTATAAAATTTAGCTACCTAGAAATTACCTTCTAATTGTAATTTCCTAATGGGGAATTTCTGCAGCAATCATGCTTGTAGTGTCTGTGGGTACTGTTTTGGTGTATTACATAGTATCATTGTGTGCACCATTCCAAAATGTTGAGCTTCTTGTATTTTGTAATTGTTGGCCTATTTAAGCCCCCCAAATTGTAACCCTAAGCAATCTTGAAGCAATCTTTTGGCACATTTTTCATTTTATGTAAATATCTCCCGCAGCTTCACTTAGGGTTTGTTTTTCTCTCTTCTCTCTCCTCTTTCTCTCCCTTTCTTGGTTGCCAAACACCTCAGGGATGACAACTTGGGGATGGTAAACTAAAACCACTCCTTCTTGAAGTAAAAGGCTCTTTGGGGAAGGATCTGCTTGTTCTTTGGTGGTTCCCTTTGTTTTCCTGTAATGAGGTTTTATATTTTGGTTCCCAATTTATTTTCTAACTTTAGGTTTAAGCTTTTTGATGTACTCTTTGGCCAATACTTGGCAAGCTTTTAGGGTTTGTAGTGTATTCTTAGCTTTAGATAAACTAATATCCGTGGATTGCCATTTATGACAGGAGTGGGGTTAAAGTTAAGTTTTCTTGTAAAGATTACATCCTTTGATCAATCTGCGTAATCTTTTAGGGTTCGATGGATTCTTATTTTAAATTCATTGAATATTCAGTTTACCTTTACGAATCATTGTAGGATGGTCGATATAGATTTTCCTCTGAAGGAACCATAAATGTTAAATAAATGCTTTCTATCAAAAGGAAAATTATTAGGTTTAGGTTTTAATGCCAAATGAAGATGGGTTCGGGAGATAGTATGTCATCCTCCCGGCGAGGAAATTAACGGGGACCTCTTGGTTCCAGCCTAGGATCTTAAACTCGGTGGCCCCATGATAAACTGGGGTTCTATTTTACATTTTATTTCATTTATTTTCGGTGTCAGACCATATTTGCTGTTTGTCATACCTTAAAATCCAATTTAATTCACCATTTTTGACTTCCTCCAAAATCATTTATGCGAAGAAAGCACGTCGCGTGTTCGGCCGCAGAGCGAAACATGTCACGTGCTTGACTATGGCGATGGGAGGAATATAGGAATATAAATTTTGTTGATTAAAGCTCACCTCTTGTGTACGAATCGACCCAGAGCTGTGGGCCAGTGGCGAGTCGGACGGGTGAGGTGACTGGTCGAGCAGAGTGGTTGTTCTCCCCCTCTTTTTTCACTTATTTTTTTCTTATAAATACTACACAAATTCTCTTTAATTTTTCATCAACTATCTCTTTAATTTTTTCACTCTCTCAAATTCATCATTTTGTTATTAATTTAAGTTTCATTTATTCTTTAATACTTCATTTCTTCAATCGTGTTTCCTTCTCATATTACATATGTTGGTGGTGCAAATCAAGCATTAGTGACTCCAATAGTTCGTATTTCATGAATTTCGCTCGATCTTCCAATTGAGTAATATTTCTCCAATTCTCTACTTTTCTTATTTTGCTACATTTTATTTCGACCATTATTTTATTTTTTTAGTATAATATTTTATTAATAATTTTAATATGGATAGTGCATGTGCATCTTCTTCTAGTCCATGTGCATCATTAAGTAAAAAACTTAGTTCAAATATATATGGAATTTTTTTGATAGAATATAAATAATTTTAAAAAATAATAAAAAGAAATAAAAGCAAAATGTAAAATTTAAAGAAACTTCTAGCGGTGTGGATCAAATTCTACACAGCTCATTAAAAAGACACAATGAACAATGTAAAACTAAGCATAACGTAGATATTAAATTATATTCAATTAGGAAAGATGAATGGAAATTTAAACATATTTTCTACGATGAGTCAACTTGTCGTGGAAGGAATGATTGATTACATAATACGTTAGTCACACAACCTTTAATACGATGGAAATCGATGATTATTCAAAAACAATTCAAACATTGATTAATCCCCTCAATACAAAGGTTGGCCTAATATCATAAAGAGATATTATGAAAAAATTTCAAACAGAACGAGAAAATTTAAAACAATATTTTGCAAATTTTGAAGGAAAATTTTGTTTAACCTGATATTTGGACATCTTTAATGCATAGAGGTTTTTTATGTATTCTTGCTCATTATATAGATAGTGAATGGATGCTAAATAAAAGAATAATTTCATTTAAAACAATATATACTCCACATAATGGTAAAAATATAACAACTTTAATAAATGATGAAATTATAGATTTAGGTATTCGTGATAAAATATTTACAATAACATTAGATAATGCTTCCAATAATGATGTAGCAATACAAAGATTAAAAAGATTTTGGCAAATAAAAGATGATCATGCAAAATTATTTCACGTACGTTGTTGTGCACATATTTTAAATTTTATTGTAAATGATGGATTAAAACAAATTGATAGCACATTAGAAAAAAATTAGAGATTACGTACTGTATTATAATATTAATTGTTCCCAAGCAAAAACATGAATTATTTTTCGATTGTTGCAAAATTGCAAATATGAAAAGAAAAATGTGTTTAGACATACCAATCCTTAGATGGAATTCTACTATAAGCTTCTACAAATATTACAAAATATAAAAATAGTACAATTATACGCGAAATGCAATTATCTAATAATATTGATGTAAATGTTGATGTATTAAATGATTATGATTGGCACATTGCGGACCTTCTACGAGATCTTTTTGAAATTTTTGTAGTTCCAATGTTCGTTCTAAAACTATAAACCAAAAAAAAAATATATGAAGGAAACAAACCTGCAGTACAAACAATAATTAGAAAGCATATCCAAGCCCAACGATAATGTTGTGTCCTTAAGAAAAATTTGGCCCCTCAACTTGTACCGAGGATAGTGGACAATCGTCTCCTAGGATAGAACAGATCTCGTTTCTCCGAAGTGGTACCGATTGGAGGACCCCGACGAAATCAATTTGCAGAACAATCGCACAAAATGAATGATATGCAATGAAGTGAGGAGAATATTTTGTTATCATTAAATGGGAAAACGGAGTATAAAACCTGTGAAGCGCCTCCCAACGAACGGTATGTCTGGTCAAAGGTATGAACCAATGTGTCTGTTCGAAGTGGGACACACATTTTCATTCACTTAAGGATTTTGTGGATACCAAAGTCCCAACAATCCCCCACATGAATGAAAAGATCTGATATCAATACTCTCTGTGTATGCATGAGATGCAAAGTGCGATTATTCCATGAGAAACATGCATCGATAAGTAGTCCGAGACTTTGAACTTTCCAGCGAAGCCTTATTCCGCTTACCGGGTCAATCAAGAGACTCGATTGCCTTTGAACCGCCGACCTCGTAAGCCTGTGACAATAGAAATCACACAATCCTTTTCTCTCAAACAAATTGTTTCTCACTGGTTATGTTTGTTTTCGCCATGAACACCACCGGTCTCATGAGTGTTTCTAGAGAATCTCAAATTCGCAATTCTCACAGAAGCGGCCCTCACTTCACACTCACATAGGTGATGTATGAACATATAGTTTCACAATCATTAGAAGCTTGTCGAATTCTCACATATTAATACCGTCTATATCCTGGAATGCAAACAAATTAGACAAGATTTCTACAATCGTCTTCATAACTTAGTTGTCCCTTTCAACCTAGATCCTAGGATTTCCAAATAACTAGGTAGGGTGTCCTTATGATGACTTGTTTAGAGGCCTTAAACCCATTCCTTGATGTTTTTGCAACCATCTCTAGTCCAGCCTTTGTCAATGGATCCGCAATATTATCTTTTCTACTCACATAGTCAATGGTGATAAATCCAATTGTTATTGTCTTATCGCGGCCATGTCTTCTCGACGATGTGTCGAGACTTCATCATATATTATGACACTTCTTGCTCTTCCTATTGCCGCTGACTATCACAATGTATACATACAAATGGGCACCGGGTTTAGGCCAATTAGGAATATCTTCCAAGAAATTTCGAAGCCACTCGGCTTCTTCACCGGCTTTATCCAAAGCAATAAATTCTGATTCCATAGTGGATCTAGCAATACAAGTTTGTTTAGATGATTTCCAAGACACTACCGCCCCACCAAGTGTGAATACATATCCACTTGTTGATTTTGTGTCTTTAGTGCCGGTTATCCAATTTGCATCACAGTATCCTTCAAGTACTGCCGGATATTCTGTGTAATGCAAAGCATAATCTCGGGAAGTATGCCTTAAGTAGCCCAATAAACGCTTCATAGCTTTCCAATGATTTTCATTTGACTAATCAGAATCGACTCCTTAAATTTGCTAACCGCACAAGCTATGTCTGGCCTAGTACAGTTCATGACATACATTAAACTGCCCAGTATACTAGCAAGCATACTCATTTTCAGCTTTGTTTTCACCAAGATTCTTAGAAAGATGTAAATTTAATATCTATTCTGAGTCTTTACTGGTATAATATCTAGATTCTGCACTTTCCAAGAATCGTTTCAATATAATGGGATTGTGATAGAGCTAATCCTCCAGATGTCTTATGGATTTTAACTCCTAAAATAACATCACCACTCTATATCTTTCATTTCAAATTACTTTGCAAGCAAGCATTTAATTTTCTTAATAGTCTCACCATCGCTGCCTGTTATAAGCATATCGTCCACATATAGACATAAAATAGCAAAGCAATTATGAGTTTGCTTAACATATACACATTTATTGCACTCATTAATCTTGAAACCATTCGACAACATGATTGGCCGAATTTAGCATGCTATCGCTTTTGGTGCTTGCTTCAATTCATAGAATGACTTGATAAGTCGACATACTTTCTGCTCTTGTCCCGGAACAATGAACCCTTCGGGTTGTTCCAAATATATTTCTTCTTCCAAATCTCCGTTTAAGAATACCGTTTTCACATCCATTTGATGGATTTCAAGCTTATACATCGCTGTTATAGCAATTAGCATCCTTATAGATGTAATTCTAGTAACAGGTGAATAAGTATCAAAATAATCAAGACCTTCTCGTTGTTTGTATCCTTTTACTACAAGCCTAGCCTTATATTTATCAATAGCACCATCCGCTTTCATTTTCCTCTTGAAAATCCACTTACATTGTAGTGGTTTATTACCAGGAGGAAGGTCAACCAATTTCCATGTATGATTTGACAAGTTGGATTCAACTTCACTATTGATAGCTTGTTTCCATAACGGGCTTCGGAGGAGCCACAACTTCTTCAATGTCCGAGGCCCATTCTCCAACGTATACGTTAGGGTTCCAGTCCAAAGGACGTGGAAACTCTTTGTCTTTTACTACGTCTAGGTTCATCCTCCATGGATCACTTCTAGATATAGTATCTGTAGACCTCTATTGTTATCATCAATTGGCTCATATACTATGTTGTACAGAGAATATATTTTCAAAGAATGAAGCGTCCCTTTGATTCAATGATCGTATTGACATGTATATCCGTGGATCTCCTCGACTTGTGAACAAGAAAACGATATGCATCGCTATTCCGAGCATATCCGATAAAACATTACCACCGCCTTGGTCCTACCTTAACCTTTAGGCTTAGGAACCGCAACCTTAGCCAAACACCCCACACTTCGGTGATAATTCAAGTTTTGGCATTCAGCTTTCCATTTCTCATTGGGAGTTTGTTGTGTCTTTCTACGGGTACTCTATTTAAAATAAAATTCACAAAAACAGCCTTCCCACAGCCCCGTGGTAAACTGTAAACTATTCAACAATGCATTCATTGTTTTTATGACCGGTTTCTTTTCCTTCTCGCCTACTCCATTAGATCATGTGTATAAGGAGCAAATATTTGGTGAATGATAATAATCCTGCATAAATTTCCTCAAACTAAATTCATATTCACCTCCTCTCACAATTTATGATTTTAATCTTCTTGTTCAACCGTAGTTTCAATCTCATTTTATAGTTTGAAAAGCACTCACAAATTTTCTCTCAAACCTCATAGCCTTCAAAAAGCTCAATACTACGTAAATTGGAAAAACCGTAGTTCATGCTCTGCTATCCAAAAAACAAAAACAAATTTTTTTTTTCCCCTTGTAAAATCGAAACTGCAATACTAGAACAGAAACGAAAACTGTTTACCGTACAGAAACGAAACGAAATTTTGACCGTAACATCAAAACTGCATAAAATTGTTCTTAAATCAGACAATTCGCTTCTGTAAACCCGTACAAGCATTTTTTACAAACACAGATAAATGAAGACTTTAACAAAAGACTTACAGTTCATGGAAAAAACTGTAACAAAGATAAAAAAAAAATATTTGAAACCAAATATTTTAATGTAAAACGAACATACCGTAGTGCGTAAATGTCTATATCAAATGTAGTTAAAATATTTTGAAATAAATTTGGCCGTAAATAAATTCGACTTATTGCAAAGATAGGGGAAAAATATTTAATAAGGTTCGTCTTTCAAATTTTGAATCCGAACGTAAACAAAAAAAAACTGCAAAGAGAGGAAAACAAACGTAAACAAAAAGGTCGCGAACAAATATGTATCGCTCGCTTGCTTAAAACATAAACAAAAAAATCGCAACAATTTTTTTTTCAACCAAAACGCACGTAAGCATTCGCTTTGTTCGCTCGTTAAAACATAAAAAAAGCTTGAACAAATTTTTTTAATACCGAATTAAAACAAAAAAATGCGAAATTCAATTAACCGAAAAATTGTAATCTAATTGTACATTGGGTTCCACGTAAAACGGTAAATGAAAAATTGAACAAAATTCGTCTTAAGATTGTAGTTCCCATGTTCGTTCTAAAACTAGAAACCAAAAAAATATATATGAAGGAAACAAACCTGCAGTACAAACAATAATTAGAAAGCAGATCCGAGCCCAACGATAATGTTGTGTCCTTAAGACGACTCGACCCCCTCAACTTGTGCCGCGGGATAGTAGACAATCGCCTCCTAGGATAGAACGGATCTCGCTCCTTCGGCGGTACTCTGGACGGAGGACCCTCGACGAACCCAATTTGCACAATCATACAAAAATGAATGGATATGCAAAGAAGTGAGAGAATATTTTGCTATCGTCAAAACAACTATGTTAAAACCCAGAAGTGTCTCCACGAATAGACATGTCTGTTCGAAAAGGTATGAACCAAGCAATGTGTTTGTTCGATGTGGGACACACATTTTCATTCACTTAAGGATTTTGTGGATACCAAAGTCCCAACAATTTTTGATACTTCAACAAATATTTTTTGTAGTGTGTATTATCCAACTTCACATCGGGTCATTATGCAAATAACTAGTATTTATATGGTACTTCAAAATTATTTAAGTTATGAAATTTTTAATGATACAATTTTTGCAATGATAGAAAAAATTAAAAAATATTGGGAGAAATACCTTTAATTTATTATATTGGTTTAATTATGGACCCTAGATTAAAATTTGATGCTTTAGATGAATGGTTGCAAGTTATTTACAATGAAGATCAAATAAAAATTGAAGAAATTAAAAATGAAGTAAATTCGTTATTATATATTTTATATAATATTTATAAAGAAAAATATGGTAATAATATTAGTTTGATAAAATCATCATCCACGACAAACTCCTCATCTTTTTATAAAAGCCCTTTAGAAATGTTCAAAAGTAGAAAAAAGGCAACAACTAGTTCTCCAAATAATACAACAGATATAGATAGATATCTCGTTGTGTAAAACAATTCCATTTGAAGATAATGAAGATTTTGATATTTTAGAATGGTGGCACAACAAATTAAATACCTGCTATCTATTATCGTACGTGATGTATTAACCGTGCTTGTGAGTACAAATAGTGATCGGAAGCCGCGAAAAGTGCGTGGGAAGAGTGGTTAAAGAAAAGAGACAGAATTTGTCACCTCAAGCAATCAAGAATAAGACGTTGAAAAGATCGGAGTTTAGCTTTATTAGTTAGATCAGACGATCATATATTCTAAGCTTTTGAACCAGTTGGTTGATTACGTAGAACTTAAAAATATCGCATGAATGGATCCAAGATAGTTCCCCGCCACCGTAAAAATAATGATTAAAATATTTTATCGGAATGTATATCAGATTTTTATTTTCTTATGGTTGAAAAGTATTAAATGATTGACAAATAAAGAAAATACAACCTTAATGAATGTACTTATTTTCTTTAGAAATAGACAGAACTTTTCATACATTTCTAAATGTAATTATATTTGATTAATAAAATTTTAAATGATGTATTTTTATTTTGAATTGTTTTTAGTTTACTTTTTATTTAAATCTCGAATACAATTTAAATAAAAACCCACGCGGATGGGTTCAGCTTTAGCAGCTTTTGGCTGGCTCTGGGACGTCTGGTCGGGTTTCCATGTGACGACCTGGCGCCCCTGCGCGCCTTCTAAATGCCTTTCCGCGCCTCCGAGCCGGCCGGTGGGCCGGCTCACGCTTGTGCTCCATGATTCGGCTACCCCACGGCCAGTCGGGTTCAAATGAAGCCCCACCGGCCCGACTCTCTTTAATCCGGCGTCAGCCTCTCAGCCTGGGTCAAGCAAAGCCCATCGGGCCGGCCGGTCTAAAGCGGCCTCGGCCCTCGGGCTTTCTGGAGATCTCTACCCCAACCTGCCTTGAAAATGTGAATTCTTATTAAAGGTAATGTTTGGTTCTTGAAAAAGTATTAAGGAAAATAAAAATAATAATAATAACTTTTTTCGATATTTGAATTTTTAATGAAAATTCTTTAAAATAAAATATAAATAAATTTGTTTTAAAGATTTATAAAGTCAAAATATTTACTCTTTATATTTTTTATTTAAGGCAGAGGTGAAAACCCATAAAAATGCAACTTATGAGTTCACAATAAGAAGCTTTTTAGGCTAAGAGGAGGATATATGTCAACCCAGGAGGAGGATCCGCAAGCACCTGTAGACCTTGATTACATTGCAAAGCAGCATTTTCTAGCATGTCAGTAGCATGATTACTCTCCCTATAAGCATGAACAATCCTTCCCTATAGGCATGAACAACCTTAACTTCCCACGATTTTTTAATCTTTTACTTATACATTTGACCTAGATTAGCCATAGGCAGATTTGGTAACTTCACAGTTTGCAACCATCACACCACCAACTTGGAATCAATCTCTAGGACCACTTTCCTACGGCCCTTACCTCAACGCCTGAAAAAGAGCAAATTGTATAAGCAATTCACCAAATTTTTGGAGGTGTTCAAGAAACTCCACATAAACATTCCATTTGCCGATGCATTAGAGCAGATGCTTAGCTATGTGAAATTCATGAAAGAGATACTGTCCAATAAAAGAAGACTGTCGGATTTTGAGACAAAACCTCACTGAGGAGTGTAGTGCCATCCTGCAACGAAAATTGCCAAAAAAGCTTAAAGACCTTGGTAGTTTTACTATATCGTGCACAATTGGAAATTCCATCTTTGAGAAGGCCTTGTTTGATATGGGAGCAAGTATTAACCTCATGTCGCTATCTATATTTAGACGCTTGGGATTAGGTGAAGCTCACCCAACCACGCCACACTCCGGGGCCAGCGTATAGGCGAACAAACACCCTCGGGGGTAGATAGAAGATTTATGGTCAAGTGGACAAGATCATATTTTCTAGCAGATTTTACTGCTTCAGATATGGAAGAAGATAAAGAAATACCTATCTATTGGGTAGGCCATTTCCAGTGATTGGCAGGGCATTAATTAATGTGCAGAAGGGAGAATTGAAATTGAGAGCCCTAGAAGACGAGATCACCTTTCATGTACTCCGGCCCATGAAGCTCCCATACGACTACCCTAACAAAGATACCTCGGTCCTCCACCCCAAAGAGATCTTGCAAGGCAAAGTGGTAAACTCCCGAGGTAAATCTCGTGTTGCACAACGAGTTGACTAGAAGATCAAAGGCATGGTAGCCAAAATAGTCCAAATTGAAAGTAGCCGATTAAGCACCACTTAAGGTGCATTAGCATTCCCAGTTCCTCTAGAATACAATATGGAGATGCAGGAATGTCGAAATAACGACATTAAACATAGCGCTTCTTGGGAGGCAACCCAAGCATTGTGAGATTTTATTTTTCCTTAAAACTCGTATTACTTCCATTCCTCTTGAATGTTTTACAGAATTTTTTTCGTTTTTGGGCATCCTAACCTTAATTATTTTTATTATCTTGATGAATCTTAGAGGTGGAGGGCAAAAAAAAAAAAAAAAAAAAAAACACACACACACACACAAAGGTCACACTTTTCAGTCCGGCCGCGGCTAAGCTTGGCTCACGCGGAGGGAAATACTCGAGGTGAGCCTTCTTTGTCCGTCATTGCAGGAAGCACGCTCACGGGCCGCGAGGCTAGGTTTTCGTTGCAAATAAGTCACTCACGTCACACAGGCATGTCTTCATCATGCACGGCGACTGCATTCCAGCCCTTAAATACCCGTGATGGCTATTTTTTTTCCCTCCAAACGATTTTTAGTGCGCCCCTTCATCTCCTATTCCTTCTTATGTGCATTCTTTTCAGATTTCAAGCTGTCAGTGACCATTATGGCGCTAAAGAAGACCGTCCCAGCCAAGCGACATCGTATCAGCTCCACATCCAGGGTGGCACCTCCCTCTTCGGACAATCCGCGCCTTTTCATTTCTCGTGAGGCAGAGTGTCTCTACCACGAGTCGCTTTGCATCCGTTCCTTCGTCCCGGAGCGGGGTTTTTCAACCTAATGCTTTCTTCACTCTCACCATCTCGTACTCGAGGTCAAGTGCACTTATGTGCTCCTCGACCCCGTGGAGTGGCCCCTGGCCATCCTGTGAGTTCTACCCAACCCTGCCATTCCCGGCCTACACCACAAAGGTTTGTCCCGGTGGGTCGACTTCGGGGCACGGGCCATCAACCGGTTCTATCAGCTGCAAGAGGATGACAGTGAAGAGTACCAGGCGCTTTTTGTGGCCACCGACTTCAAGGGGCCCGGCGTGTGAGCTCACATAGGCTGCATGCAGGGAGGCGCCACCCGCATGTGCGAGTTCACCACATTCTCGATGACAGTCCGCCACGCCCGTGGCTAAGGCTCGTATTATTTTTATCTATTAAGATTAAACCTTTCAATGCATCTTAGTACAGCTGATTCAAGGACAAGACGATCCTCCCTCAGATACAATCGTGACCAAGGGACTCCTGTAGAATATTTACACCAAAATCGGATTTGACTGAATATGGTAAGTTTTGTCACATAGCTTGATGCATGACGAGCCAATGGTGAGTGTGTAGAAATTAATTGGGAAACGCAAACCCGTGTGCGCAAGTGCACTCGTCGAGTTGACGAGGCAATATTACATAGGACAAATAAGGAAGACTATAAGGTAATATTGAGCATATCAAATTTGGAAGATTGAATCACGTTTGGTGAGTTTTCTATAGGAGGCAACTATTCCATTATGATATTTATGGAATAAAATTAAAATATTTAATGAGCCAAAATCAAAATATTTTGTAAGATATTTATGGAGATAAAATATAGGTAATAAATGGATAATTGCAGCAGTTAAGGGAACCTACCATAATTATGGATTGGAGATCATCTTGCAAATCAAGGGGAAATTTCAAAAAAGATTATGAAGCACTAAAATAAATAAGGGACCATAATACGTTTCAAAGGTCCCTCTGGGCCATACCAGAGCAGAAGTTGAAGATTCAAAGGTTAGGGAGTTTCCATGGCATTGAGTGTTATTCTTATGTATACATGAGTTTCTATAGGGAGAATTTGGGCATGTGGGTGTCTAGTTAGCTTGTTTGGGGAAATGAGGGGACCTCATTCTATATTTTATTATGAGAGAATTAGGTGAAAGAGGGTGTTGGAGAAAGTGAGAGACTTGTGTCATGTAAGACCAAAGTAACCTAATTGATATATAGTGGAATCCTTTGCATTGGGGCATAGCCCCACGGATGTAGGCTTGGCCCAACCGTGTAACAAATCTCTGTCATAACAAACTATTTTCTCTTTTAGTTAATGTGAAGAAATATAAGAAAATGATGTTTTTCTCATTGATTGAATGAGTGAATTGAACATTATAGGCCTTACCTACTTATATACATCAAGAAGACATAAAAAGGATATAAATCAATTACAAAAACGAAGGAAAATATTGTACATGAAAGGAAGGGAACAAATAAGAGGATATTATAATAATATCTTATGCTTTTCAACACTCCCCCTCAAGATGGAGCATATAGGTTATATGCACCAAGCTTGTTACAAATAAATTGAATCCTTGAACCTCGAAGAGACTTCGTGAAAATATTTGCTAGTTGGTCACTCGAGTTGACGAAACTAGTAGTCATGCATCTTGAGGCAATTTTCTCTCGAATGAAGTGACGGTCCACTTCAATATGTTTGGTCCTCTCATGAAAGACTGGGTTGGAAGCAATGTGTAGGGCTGCTTGGTTATCACAAACAAGCGTCATTTGTCTATCCTTCCCAAATCTTAGCTCCTGAAGAAGCTATTTGAGTTATATAAGTTTACAAGTTGCTAAATCCATAGCTTGATACTCAGTTTCCGCACTAGACCTAGCCACCACATATTGTTTCTTACTCTTCCAGGATATTAAGTTGCTTATAATAAATACACAATATCCTAAAGTAGAGCATTTGTCTGTAGGTGAGCCTACCCAAACCAAGATCACAATAGCTACAACTGGTGTGACCTCTCGTTTTCATATAACACCCTCGTCAGTGTTCCTGATGGCACCACGACTGTATCAAGATCCCGCTGACTATCACATGATGACCGCAAGAACTGACTACTACACTCATAGAAAAGGAAATGTCTGGTTGAGTGATGATAAGGTAGTTTAGTCTTCCCACTAGTCGTTGATATCTCCCTAGATCTTGTAGAGGCTCCCCCTGTCTAAGCACAAGCTTAACATTAGGATCCATAGGGGTGTCTACAGGTTTACAGTCTAGCATACCAATTTCCACCAATATATCCAAGACATACTTCTTTAACCACATTGGAATTAGATTGAGCTATCTCAATCCCTATAAAGTATTTGAGTTTCCCCAAGTCATTTGTTTGAAAGTGACTGAAGAGGTGCTGTTTAAGTTTCCAAATACCATCCTGATCACTGCCTGTTATAACAATGTCATCCACATAAACAATCAAATAGATGTACTGTCTTGATGATGTATGATGATAGAAGACAGAGTAGTCTGATGTACTCCGAGTCATACCGAACTCCTGTAACACAAAGCTAAAGCGGCCAAACTAATCTCGAGGGGACTGCTTTAGGCCATATAAAGAACGACGTAGCCTGCATACCAAACCAGACTCCCCCTGAGCAACAAATCTAGGTGGTTGCTCCATATATACCTCCTTGGCAAGGTCACTATGGAGAAATGCATTCTTGATGTCCAATTGATACAGGGGCTAAGAGTTCATAACAACCATAGATAAGAGAAGACGAACGGAAGTCTCATTAGAAACAGGAGAAAAAGTGTCATAGTAATCAGAGCCAAATACTTGAGTATACCCCTTGGCAACCAAACGAACTTTAATATGATCCACTCCACCGTCCGAACCAATCTTAATAGTATAAACCCAACGACAACCAAAAGGGGACTTGTCAACAAGAAAGGGGACTAGGTCCCATGTGCCAGTAGAATGCAGAGCGACCATTTCTTCAACCATTGCCTGTTTCCAGCCCTGATGAGAAAGGGTCTCATGTACAGTGTTAGGAAGAGAAACAGAAGACAAGGTGGAAATAAAGGCAAAATATGGTGAGGATAAACGATGATAAGACGTAGTGCAAGCAATAGCCGAGGATTACGAGAGTGAAAGCGAGTACCTTCCGAATTAAGATGGGAGGATCGCTAGCTTGACTGAAGACCTAAGGCCATGGAGGGGGTGCCATGGGAGATGAGTTATCGGAGGCCCAATGTCAGTACGCAGACGAAGAGTATAAACCTGCAACGGTTGAGGTGAAGTAGCATGGGACTCAAAGGATAATGCCTAAACGAAAGACGAGGTGAGAGCAAGACCTGGGGATCGAATACGGTGGGGAAGAGAAGATATAAGAGTGTTAAAAAAATGTGACATCAATGGAAACGAAGTATCGATGTGTATCGGTAGAGTAGCAATGGTAACTGCGTTGAAGGCGGGAATAGCCAAGGAAGATGCACTTCGCAACCTTAGTAGAAAGTTTATCTTCGCCACAGATAGTATGTCGACAAACAAGTGCAATTCAAGACACGCTGTAGGGAGACATAAAAAGGGGCTGATTAGAAAGATAAAAGAATGAGACCCACATCACCCATGCAGCGTAAGAAGGCATGTGATTGATTAAATAGCAGGCGGTTAAGATAGCATCCCCCCAAAAACGTTGAGGAACTGTATGGTGTAAGAGAAGAGTTGGAGCTGTCTCAACTAAGTGACAATTAGATTCTTGCGCTTAGCCACCCTATTTTGTTGGGGAGTGTAAGCACAAGAAGATTGATGAAGAATCCCATGGAGGATAAAAGGTGCGTAGAAAGGGCGTAGAGGTATTTCAGGGCATTATCACTGTGTAAGATGCGAATAGAAGTATGAAATTGATTGCGAATCTTAGCAAAGAATTTTTGAAACACTGAAAATAGCTCGGGCCTCGAATTTTCATTAAAATAGCCAAGTACAACGGGAAAATCATCAATAAATGTAACAAAATACCGGAAACCTAAAGTAGACGCAGTTCAGGACGGACCCCAAACATCAGTGTGGACGAGCTCAAGAGGAGACTTGGTTCAGGACTTTAATCGCTTAGGGAACGAAACACGAGTATGGTTCCCAAGCTGACACGACTCACACTCTAGTGAAGAGAAGCTAGAAAAGCGAGACACCATCTTCTAAGCTCGAAATGTTCTGATGACGTATAAATCGATGGATCTAGAAGAGGTTCATCCATTGAAGTGTAGACGGTGGAAGATGGGGCTGAACTGAGATGATAAAGGCCTTTAAACTCATGTCCTATGCCAATCGTCCCCCTTGTACTCTGGTCCTACAAGGTCACTTAATAGTGAGAAAAGGCAATCGAATAATTAAGATCATGGATTAATTTATTGATAGAGATAAGATTAAATGGAGAATCAGGGACATAAAGAATAGAAGTAAGAGGTAAAGAGGGGAGGAGATAGGCAGACCCGATTCCTTTGGCCATGGTTTGAGTCCCATTAGCCAAAGTAATCTTAGGTAAAGGTGAAGTGATAGTAAGGGAAGAGAAGAGATCCTTATTACCAGACAGATGATCAGATGCACTAGAATCGAGAATCCATGGACCAAGAGAGGTGCAGGGATAGGTGTGAGGCACACGGGCCCTGGGCAAAATGTGGCTGGGGTTTAAGGTGAGATTCATAAGATTTGAGCGAGGCGAAAAATTTCTCATATTCACCAAGCGTAAGAGTCACTCCCTGAGATGGAGATGGAGGCTGATCCTTAGGTGGCGGTTCAAAAGACTGGGCTACATGAGCAGTGCGAGGCGAACGACCATGTAACTGATAACACTTGTCTCGAATGTGACCCAGTCTATTATAGTAGGTACAATGAGGTCAAGCCGGGCCTCCCGCCTGGCGGGCCACCACTAATACTCCGAGAATCAACGAGGGTGAGATGGAGCAAAGCACACAAGTCTCATTGGAAACCCCTCGAGAGCCGAGACCGGAAATGTGACCGATGAATGGTGTAGTAACCGAGCAAAAATGTCATTAAAGGTCGAGATAGTAGAGCCAGTGAGGATTTGTTCCTGGATGTTGTCAAACTTTGTGCTAAGTTTAATAAGAGTAAGGATCATAAAGATTTGATCCATGTAGGACAAGTAGGTCTTGGAATCAGTGACCTTGGGCAGGACAAATTAGAGCTCATTTTTCAATGCTAACATTCGCCCAACAAAGAAAGATAATTCCATACCAAGCTGCTCCAGACTATCAATGGAGGAGATGACACAGTAGAGGCATTGGACATCATTGCTATATAAATTCTTTGCATGGTTCCAAAGGGGTTGACATGTTTGATAATCCTAAAGATTGTCGAGTGTTTTTGGCTCTATGGATTGCTGAAAAATGTTACATAGTAAAGCATCGTGTTTCCACCACTGAGGACGTTTATCTTCTTCAACACTAGACTCCGTAGAGGTTAGATGGTCTTCAACACCATTTCCAGTAAACCATAACGTAATAGAATTGGCCTAGGACTGATAGTTATAACTTCCCTTGAATCGATGGATAGTTATCATGGGAGTTCCAAACATAAATGAAGAAAAACTCGAAGCTTTTTCAGCCATAGTGAGAAAAACCGACAAAATCAGCAAGAAGACCAAATACCAGGGCTAAAAAATATAGCTGTAATGTGAGAAAAGCCTATGGATGATGCTAAGGCTCGAAAATATAGAGAACAATCATTGTAGCAATAGGTAGGTCATGAAATCGATAGAAATCTAGGGTTTCATACTATGAGAGAAAATAAGGCGTAAACTAGATGCAAGCCTTGAATGGAGAAACCAAGGGGTTAAGAGGGACTCTGTGAGAAAAGATCGAGTCGAGTTAAGGCAAGGGGCGTAGACTAGCCACACTCATGCACCACTCACGCACTGATGCATGGTGACTGCCATAGAGGAGAAGTCACGTGCATGGAGGCACGTGACACATTGGTTGTCGTCTGGTCACGCCGCATGTAGATTAGGCGATAACAACCCGATGGGTCACGGCCGAAAATGGAGCAGCCACTGTAAAAGTTCAACGAGGTTTTCTTTCCTATGGCTATAGAGGTTTGACGGTGACGGAGGATTCTGGGGCTTCCTAAGACGACAATTTTGATGGCTAGAATAAGATAACCATTAAGTGGTTTGCCGGAATTGAGAACACGACAAACCCCTAACCTGAACCTTCCATGGCTTTGATACCATGTGAAGAAATATAAGAAAATGATGCTTTTCTTATTGATTGAATGAGTGAATTGAACATTACAGGCCCTACCTACTTATATATATCAGGAAGACATAAAAGGAAATAAATCAAGTACAAAAAAGTAAGGAAAAATATTGTACAGGAAATGAAGGGAATAAATAAGAGGATATTCTAAGAATATCCTATGATTTTCAACAAGTGCTAATGGTTAACATTGAGTTGAGTGATAGGTTGAAATTTATCAAGCATCACATGAAGATATTCCACGCTTAAGAGAACAATTATGTGTTTGATCAAACACTTAGAAGTCAAGTTCACTCAAATCAAATAACCAATATTTCAAATCTAAAATTGTGACGCCCCCAACTCGACACACGGTGTCAAGCGAGGGTGTAAGACCCGAGAAATTCCAATTTCTGGAAAAAGGGAAAAATCGTAATTTCGGTTAAAAATCCAAAATTTATTCTCTAGATCTCGATGATTTGAATCCGCCACCATTGAACTGCCTCGCGAAATCAGCTAGCACGTAAAATTTCTCGTAGAATTCGAGATACGCAGGTTGACACGCTGAGGCATCAAGCCGGTGCCGTGAAAACGGTATTCATGTGAAAAAATCACATATAACATGTACTCATGTGCCATAAGTGGCATGAGTAGAGAATGATGAAATGACTGGCCGATAGTACCGAGTGTCAAAATCGATAAAAGGACAATCGGCATTTTAGAATTTGTCTTAAATGATAATAAGACAAAGTTTCAGATAGTACTCATCTTCGAAATTGAAAAGAGAAGAAAACGTGGGAAGCAGGAGTCTTACAAGAAGTTTTTGATTTCCCATTTTCTGTTGAGAGAACGTCTAACTTCTCTCTAGAATCGGGCGATCCGACCGTCTAGCCATCTAGACAAGAAGGAGTTGCTCTTACGCAGAGGGCTTCGTGGGTACCAACTTTGAGGAGCTTATAAACTCCGAGAGGTAGGGTTTCTCCCTTACTTGGGTTTATACTTTATTTAAGTGTTTTACAATGCTCGTTGGTTTGAGTCTTGAACGACGCTTGATCAGGTCTCAAATCTTGGAACCGAAATGTTGGGATTTTTGAGATCTACTAACACCGTATCAGCTTTGCGAGGGCTGTTTGGGTTAGTTGTGTAAATTGTGAAATAAATCATGTATTGAGTCGAATGATGCCGTGAGGTCGTTTGATCGGTCCACCAAATCTAATTGTTATAATTTTTTTGGAAACTCATGGATAGCCCGTGCGTCACGATCGTTTGTGATGGGTATGATGGAAATTATGGCTAAATGGTGTTTTGGTATGTATAGGGTCGGTAATGGCCGTGAAATCTGGTTCAGCAAAGCGAACCGACGACAGATTTCGAATAGTAACCTAGGGTTTCCCACTATTCCCGAATAATGTTCACAAAAATAATTTTTGTGAATTAATGTGTTTGGCTCGTAATTCAAGTAGAATTGTTTCGTGTTTGATCATTAGCCCATGTGAGCTAATTTTGATGTGATGGAATGTGGAAAATTGCATAACATATCAGCATAAAGTTTATGTGAATATATGCATGTTTATATATTTACATGTGATATAGATCGTACGGAATTGGTATCATGCATTCCATATGCACCGGGGCACCCTAGGAGGATAGAGCGTGCATGAGGTGAGTCTAGAGAGAGAATGGTTTTGAGGGTTGTCTAAAACTAAAATGATCTGAGGTAGTCCATACTAAAAATATCAATCGCTTCGAGACGTACCAATTGATATACATCTAGAGGGTATAGTCCATAAATAATATCAATCGTCGGAGACGACCCAATTGATATATATATATACATCGGAGGGTTGTCCACAAATAAACATAATAATTCTCATACGCTTAGCGAGTGTGAGGGAGTTCTGAGGACTCTGTGGTGTAATTAGATAATCAAGTAGATATTCAAGTAGGATCATGCATTTGCTCGAATGTGTGTTTATTTTGGAACATCGTGATATGCACTTAGCGAGAGTAGCCCACTTAGGGTGATTCCACTATCGAGCATTAGCTCACCCCGTCGAGGGATAGAGCTTATTTTACGCATGTGAGTTAAGTAGAGACCGCTTCATCCTAGAGACTGAGTTTTCTTTAGAAGAAAGCCTGAGCTGTGGCTTTGGGTTATGATGTATGACATGTATTAGAATTCTCTAATTTTAATATATGTGTTGTATAAGAGTAAAATCTGAACTTTGAAACTATCGATATATAGCTGGATATGATATTGTGATGAGTATTGCAAGTTACAGCCTAAGAGGCCGTTTAATTTATATAGATATCATGTGATCGATGTTGATCGTAATGTGCCATATTTGATGTGTGTTGTATCTGGGTAGAGCTCCCACAAAGGAGACTCGCCCGATTGTGAGAGAGATGTCCTGTCACCCGACATTCACTTAGAAAGTGTTTCTCGCGTTGATTCGGTAGAAATAACTGACCCCCGGTTTCGGGGGCTCACGCCTTGCATTAGAGCTTAGGTATACAAATACCTAGGGAGCTCGGGTTGGGTATCCATCACCACTTGGGTGGTTTGATGTAGAGTATAGGTATATGGAAACCTAGAGATTGAGGATTTGGGCTTAGGTCATAGTCGAGTAAGAACATCACCACTAGGTGTGGTTCGATGTCGAGTTTAGGTATGAGATTACTTAGGAAATCACGGGACAAAACTAGGACATTGCATGCACGTGTTTGGTGTGTTTTGTGTGATTTGATGAAATGTTGTGTGAATGTTTGATGAATGGTATGTATACCATGTTATGAGTTGTGAGATTGTTTGTGTGCTTAGTGATTAGCACACATAAGAAAAACTTTGGGAGTTTTAATGTGCTGAATAAAACCTGAAGAATAAATAAAAGAAATAAATTTTAGAAATTTATTTGAGCGTTGGATAATGAAATCGAATTTTAATAAATTGAGGCTTGAACATTAGGGTTAAGTATATATAAGGAGGCTTTGAGGAAATTCTGGACCATTTTCCAGAAGTAAATGAAAAAAAAAAAGGAGAAACAAAATAAATTTTAAGCAATTTATTTGGTTTATTGAGAAATGAAAAAAAAAATATGTATATATATATACTGGTATATATGTATATAAGGTGGAGAAAATGTTTTTACAAAGGTAAAGTCGAAAAAGAAATAAAGAAAATAAATTTTATAAATTTATTTTGGTATGAGGTGAAGAAAAATAATATTTTTAGGTTTTACAAGGTGTAAAACTGGAGAAAAGTGAAGAAAATAAATTTTTATAAATTTGAGTTTGAGGTTCTGAAAAATGAAAAAAAAGGTATATATTTTTTTTGTAATTTTCCAAAGAGTCGAAATGAAAATAATGCACACAATAATAATGAGAAAAAAAAATGCAAAGAGAATTTGATGGGCTATCGCCCAAATCAGACAGAGAAAAAGGATTTGTATTGTGATACGACTTGTAGAGGTCGAGATTGTATTAC
Organism: Tetrastigma voinierianum; assembly: GCA_016808115.1. Taxonomy (NCBI): domain Eukaryota; kingdom Viridiplantae; phylum Streptophyta; class Magnoliopsida; order Vitales; family Vitaceae; genus Tetrastigma; species Tetrastigma voinierianum. The sequence continues at coordinate 307,671 of JAEQBH010003605.1, forward strand.
AAGAGTGTATTGCAAGTAAGGAGGTCATGAGGATTGTATTGCAATACAAATTGCTGTATTGCAAATGGAAAGGGCATGAGGATGGCAGAGATCAGACGCAATACACCTAGTATATTAGACCGAAAGGCCGGGTCGTAGGAAGTGTATCAAGTAGATTGTATTGCAAGAGACTTGGTCGGGGATTGCACGCAATACACCTCGTGTATCGCGGACTGGAGCAAGGGGACACGGGCGTATCGTATTGCAATACAACCATCGCACTGCCGACACGGCAGATAGGTCGGGCGCCGCAGTGGCGTAGCATAGGCGCTACGGGCGAATGCGTGATGCGCGGCTGACGCCACGAGGCGAGCGGGCTGACGCTACAGCGCGCGGCTTCGCGTGTCGTCAAGCCATCTGTGTCATACACTCTACAGACTCAAATTCTATTTTTGACTCCAATTTGGATCTTAGTACTCATTCCCCGAAGTCAATTTTTGACATTGTTCGTGAACTCCTGCTCATGAACACTGCTTCATCACAATTTTTTTTATTAAATTAAATAAAATCAATGTACCTGACAAAATTTTCAAAAATAAAAAATTTAAAAAATGAAATTTTGTTGATAAAAATATTTTAAATGTATATTAATTGCCTCAGCACATTTGTAAATGCAAGGACAATGTGTATACACCGATTTATGTAAAAGGAATAGTGTCTCGGGTCGTGTTTATGCCTTAGAGATACCGGTAGATGAGAATTAATCTCCGCTATTGAATCGTATAGATGGCTGGGGTTTCCGAGGACGAGGACGTAGAGTATCTGCTAAGAGGTACCGGGCCGACACCACCGCTGTTTGATCGCCAGGGCTTTTACCGAGGTCGTAGGTATTACGTGCCACGCTATCGCACGCCGGTATAGTTGTGTAGTCGTGGAGGTCCTAATAACCTCCAGAAGTTTAGGGCACATCATCATCTGACATTCACAGAGCTGGAGAGATCCAATGGTATGCACTATCGTTCATGCAGATTGAGAAGGTGTTAGAGGCTATGGAGATTACCTCTGACCCTACCAGGATTAGACTAGCTGTGTTCCAGCTAGAGAGTGAGGCCCAAATATGGTGGAAATGGGCAAGGACCTCTAGAGACCTTAGAGGGGCCGTTGTATGTGAGTTTACCCCTAAGGATTAGGCGAATAGGATGATATGTCGCGTCATGAAGTTAGAGATCTCGTGGACTATACCACGCTGGACCTGAAAGTGACACACCCCCACCCCTTACCAATGACGGGCGCAGTAGCTAATTCACAGAACCCCACCGCTACCTTTAACGACTAGAAACTCCTTCAGGAAGCTGCCGTATTGCTTGCTTAAACCTCCTATAAAAATTTTTCTTTTATTTTTCAGTTTAGGATTTGGTAAAATCTTAGCAGCGGAAAAACTTCGGCAGCATGACGGCTGCACCTAGTAAAATTCCAAATCCTGTATACATCCAATTTACACTATATCCAAATATGGCAACCAGCATACCAATATATTATCACAACTAACTATACTATGTACATACATATGTTCCAATATACATATTCAAAGTATGTTCTTACAAAATATAATTAATAATAATAAAGACTTATACTGATGTCGACAAATCCTATTGTGCTCCCATTGCCTTGCGTATCTCAGACCGAAAAATAGTTTTTAGTTTTAAAATACAAATAATGAAGCTAAACGAGGCTCGGTGAGTGTATGCTTTTATAAGGTTTGCTTTGGGAAAACCTGGCTTGTAAAACTTTCTTTTACAATATTTTTTAGAAGCTTTACTTTGTTTTGCTTGCTTGAAAGTTTCTAAAACTTTTCTTTTCTTGCTTGCTTTTATACTTACTTGCTTTTAAAAGTTTATAAAACTTTTAATACTTTCTTGCTTGCTTGTTTGCTTTTCTTTAAGTAATAAAATACATTGCTTGCTTGCTTAGAAGTTTATAAAACTTCTCAAAATTTTCCTTGCTTGCTTTATCTTGTAAGTCTTTTAAAACCTTTCACGAACCTTTGCTTTAAAAGTTTCTGAAACTTGTTATAAATACGGGAACCTTGGCTCAATGGTATGCTTTGAAAAATAAAACGAGGCACGGGCTCAGCCCTGGATTTGTGAAAATCCCGGGAGCTTAGAACCCGACCGATCGTTTTGAAATCTAAGCGGGGCTAGGTGGCCAGTTCTTTTAAATCTCCGAGGCTTCGGGTGATGGGAACGATGGATTGATTTTCCAAAGCGTATATCATGTCATAAAGCATCCCAACCACTTTGGAGGCTATTACCTTGTGTACACTGGTGAACACGAGGGCACGTGCTCAGGTGCCGTTGGAAGGACCTTTATCGCGATTACCTTTTACGGTGAATATGGGTGATTGACCTCGTGTGCGCCATCACCGTACTTAGTTAGAGCTCCATGCTCAATCGTGTCACAAAAAGTCTAGCTAGCGCAAGACTGTTTTATGATTATTCTTTTTTGCTTGCTCTTTGAAAAATGGTTTTACAATTTAAAACCATTTGCTTGCTTGCTTTCTTACTTGAAAAATGGTTTAATTATTCAAAACCATTTTCTTACTTGCTTATTTGCTTGCTTTTCAATTATGGTTTAAATCAAAACCATTTGCTTGCTTTTCAACTAAATGTATGATTGGATGCATCCGAACCATTACTTGCTTACTAAACTCATTGCTTGCTTCTTGAAAATGGTTTGCAATCAAAACCATGAAATACCAGTGTAAAACAGTTTATATATATATATATATATATATATATATATATATAATACACTAGCATTTGGAAAAATGAGTTTAGAACACTCACCTCTTTGCTTGCTAAACTTGAGCACAGTTCCACACTATTCCCGCCTTTGCTTGTTAACCTACACACTCAATCGAATACGATGACAAATTAATCGCCTACGTAATCGCATAACTTAACATACTTCCTAGACTTAATCACGCTCAACGAATATTGCCGAGGCGGCTAGGTACGCAACGTGTTCGTCGAGTTCGATCTTATTGACCATATCTTAATCATTTAATAAGGTTCTGCTTCTCCGATTGTACTAATCGGGACTTAATTACGAAAACATAGCATTCTAGGCATTTGGGACACATGTGTACCGGTACACCACAGACTGTGCAGTACACATTGCATTACAGTGGGGTGTAGGTACCTTGAGCGTGGGTACACTTTGCATACATTGGGGTGTACGGTACACCCCTGTACGTAATGCCGTACACGCCCCAGAAAATTGCCAGTTTTGCTATTTTCCCTTTTGATGCCAATTCATTCGCTGGCTTCTATAATTCTATTACCTCGAATTATCATGGAAGTCATCCAAAATAACTCCTGACACTTGAATTGGTGTATGGAACCTCGAGCCACAAAACCCTAGGTGGAAATCCAAGAACTCAACCTAGGTCCACGATTCTTTTTAAACATCATATAGTTTGATGATTCATGTTTATTTTCTCCAAATTGGGGTTTTTACTCTCATAACCCGACAATTCAAGGTTCATGTGCTCTTTGCACCGACCTAGACCAAAGAGAACATCTATTCTCCTTGCGAAGTCTGAATCCAATTACCTATGGTTCTGAGACGAGACATACACGATTTTGGACTTCTCCTCCTCCTTAACTACCCTCTTAACTCTCTCCCTTGCTCTCTTCTTCTCAAAAGCGAAGTGAAGCCACAACCTTTGGAGACGAAATGAATTATTTTATTTGTCTCCCACATTCATATGCTAAACTTTGCCTTAATTGTATGAATTAGCCCTCGTCTCTTTAATATTCTGTCTGACTTTGAAATTACACTATGGCCCGTCTCTACGCCAATGATTTTTGCTTTTCGTAATCTTTTGCTAAATGACAATTGTACCCTTGGTTTAATACCCTGAGTGGGTTTACCAAATTATCATTTCTCACTTTAGTCAAAAATACTACAATGTGACGCGGTACTCTTATACACTACTACGGTATCGTATGCTGTCTGTTTCTCTCGGGACGGGGGTGTTACAGGGATCATGGACATGTCAGAGTTCGATGTCATCCTGGGAATGGATTGGTTGACGGCTTACCGAGTCGTTATTGATTGTGAGCGTAGGAGGTTCTGCTACATGCGGGGCCCGATACTCGTGTGGTATTTGAGACGAAGCATGACATTTTGCCTCGGACGGTATCTGAGTCAGTGTCGAGGATAGTTAAGCGGGGTTGGCTAGAGAGCCGCCTACAGAGGACGGAGAGACGGACTTAGATGCACCTCGGTAGTAGGCGAGTATGTGGATGTTTTCCGGATGAGCTACTTGAATTTGCCTCAGAGGTAGTAGACCGGTGCTCCGAGTTACGCCTGGTACATCATCCATCTATGACTCTGCATAGGATGGCACCGGTTGAGTTGCAGGAACTTAGAGTCCAGTTATAGGAGCTATTGGACAAGGGTTTATCGAGGCTAGAACGCACTTCACCATGAGGCGCTCAGGTTCCACATTCTGAAAGAAGAAGGACAAGATCCTTATTTGTGCATTGATCACAAACAGTTGAATAGAGTTATGATCGAGAATGGTGCCCATTGCGAGGATTGATGATTTATTTGACCGATTGAGAGGAGCGCGAGTCTACTCAGATGAGCCAACCGCCTTGGTTACCGTGGTGAGGTTAGGAGGCATGATTGTCATGCCCAATCCGGCAGGCAGTTCAGGCGGATCGAACCCCGAGAGTCGGGGCGCGATACATCTATACTATATGTTAGGACTCTCATTGACCTGTTCTTTTTCTAGGAAGTACACACATGCACATTAGGCGCACGAAAGCAATTTCGGTAATAACAAAATCATTTGTACATGTGCAAAGAACTACCCAGTGGTGTCCATCACAATTTATACGCATATCACGGAGTCCCCGTACTTATCTGAGTGCCCATATGTACATATTTAATAGTGTTCAACATTGCATTGTTCTGAAGCAAAAGACATACACATTATCACAATCTTCGATGGACCTATTGATGTGTGACCTCGGCTCTTGATGTGGAGATATTCAGTCCTCCTAGCCTCCTCTTGTTACCTACACGGATTGAACACCAGTGCTAAACTTTACGCTTAGTGGGAACATAAGCATGGACAATACCAATGGCGTATCCTGGCTTATACATATGCATTGTATAGATATCTAAACATATTTCTATAACGTAATTCCTTATCATCTGATATTCCTATTGCATGTCAATCTTTTTCTATTACATGTTCTATGTCTTTAGCATCTCCTTTATTTATACTTTTTCTGTATTCCTATTTGAGTACTTTACATATTCTATGCTTGTCCACGTGTTCATCTTTACTTGTTATATGTCTTTCAATGTTCACATTCTTTGTCAAGTTACATAGCATGTCTCTAGTCTATATCTTTTTCATCTTCGGTTCTATGATTTATTTCATTCTTCACTTTCATACTTGTACTATTGTATACTTTCTGATATAGGTGTACATCTTGTCTTGTTCATATCTGTTGTTATCTGTCTTATTCCTACTTTTCTTGTGTTTTTATACCTATTTTCATATCGGGTTATAATGTACTTCTTATTCTTGTAGCTGCGCACTTTCATCGCATAGCAAATTTATGCTTCTCATATCATATGGTATATACTTTTCATATACGTTTCTTTTGTGTATACTTTTATTTTCTTTTATATCCATGCCTGCAAATACCTTAGAAGTGGATTCGAGAAATAGCGAGTGTACCGAAGGTCTTATCCTTGTCTGAGATAGTGATCTCTCTCTGTTAATACGAAGGTATCATCAGCATGCGAACCGTTGACTATGTCATATGCTATCTGTGCCGAAGGGTACACTATCAGCATGCGGCGGTGATTTCTATCTGTGTGGTGACCGCTAGCGGGGCCACACGGTCGGCGGGATGCATATCATCGACCCTGACGGTACCCGATGTAAATACATGAATATCTTTGCGGCAGCGTATCTTCCCCACATGGCATGCCTATCCTCCTCTACCGGGTTAGCGGCCAATCGGCTTTATTATATTTACGTACATATCTCATAAAAGCATGAATAACTGTTGTTATCATAATTGCTTATGCATATACCTATCATTACTTTACTCGTATTAGTTCTGACTGTAACTACATTTCGGTTCTCATATATCTATATAATACATATATTCATATCTTTTTCTATCATTTAGTTTTGTCTATCATATATTCCTAGCGTGTTCCATCTTATTCTTTTCGGTATGTCTATCTTATACTCATATCTTTACGTATTCCTCTCATTTGTTCTTAGCATGTTCTATCCCCATTCATTTAAGTATATCTATCCTTATAATCCTATCATACAACATATTCATATTATTTAAAATTATATGCATATCGTCATCATTCGTTAATACTTTAGACTATCATATCTTATGACATGTTCTATCATATATTATTATATTTACATGACTTATACCTATCATATCTTATGACATATTCTATACCTTTCTATACTTGTACATTATGCAACCTATGTATTCTTATTCCTCTATGATTCTACTTTATTTAGAAATTGAATCAATCGATCGGATCATCGAAGACTAAAGTTATGGCATTTTCATGCCAACTGGTCATTCTGGAATTTTACGGTGACCGTTTGTATTACTAATTTTCGGGGTCTTAACCTCATATTTTGACACTATGTCCTTATAATTTAAAGCTAAGGTGCTAAGGGTTCTATTACAACTGGAATCACCCAATTCGAACTGGAACTCAAGTTACGTCAGAACAACGGACTTCTCTTTGTTCAACACTGAAACCAGAGTTTGGTTTGCACATGGTCCCACTTCGAGTGTATTTTTGGGCCACTTAGGATCATAATTTGGCGATGCCTTCTCTTTACGTTTTGTTCTCCTTGAAGTCTATTTTAAGTTTCCACTTGAATCACCCAAATCGGATAAGAAATGAGTAAGTTATGGCTAAAATACTAAAACTGGTCAAAAGCTGGAAAGCGAGCAGTTGTGCAGGCACAAGTCTAACTGTGCGGTACAAAGTTATTAAAAACGACCCGAATCAAAGTTGTACCAGTACAAGTTCAAGTTGTACCGGTACGCATGACCTGAATCACCCAAATTGTGTGTTTTCTCTCATTTCATGTGTTTTGGCTTGATTCAACTCATACTTCATGCACTTGAGACCACTCCATTATGTCTCTTGTAAACTCTTTTCTACTCAATTTCCTCTTTCAATACTTATTTTCTTTCAACCATTTATCATGAATCACTCTCAAACCCACTCTAACATGGGTTATTATCCATACTCAACCCAATCATGTAGATTAGTTAGGGTTTATTCTAAACCCTAACTCATTTACTTTCCCTTGAGCTATGAATCCATCCTCGAAGATTTCATGTGCTTCTTGTCTGATGAGTTTTACCAAGCTTGCTTTTAGAATTCTAGGGTTAGGAAGAAATCTAACAAAACCCTAGGTTTTGGGAACCAACTAATAACCATGCAATTGTATGGAAAACAATTCCAAGCTATAAAAGCCCGTAGCAGTTTCCATACCTCTTTTTTGATCTTAAGCCTGTTGCTTGCTCTCTTGCTTATAGCTACTGCTTATGCCTGTACTTTCCTCCCTTGCTCTTCCCTCTCTCTCTACGGTTTCTTCTCCTATTTGGAGACCAAACTTGACTTAAAACCCATGTTTGTTAAGGCCGTATTTGCTTGAATAAAAACCAATTTTTTTTTGTTTTAAGTCTTCTGTAATTGCATTTAGGTCCCAGTTTCAACTCCCCATTTCTATTCCATCTTTTCTATTTGCCCCTTTAATCCATAACTTATTAAATTTCTATTTTGGCATCCCATCTTTTGGCTTTATTACCTTTGGGTCTTCAAGTGGTAAGTTACCACTTTGCCCTTCGCTCTCGAATTAATTCAGGAGTCTCTTGTTTTATTCCAGAAAATTCCTATTTAACTTTTAATATACTAAACAAGTCAGAAAGCGATGTAGTTAATATACTAACCAGGTCAGCGCTAGGGTATATTTCGGATATTCTGAATATCCTAAGACAGCGTTTAGGACGTGTTAGGCACTTTGAGTTTGCGGTGATGCCTTTGGATTGGCGAATGCGCGGTACATTCATAGATCTCATGCATAGGGTATTCGACCACATCCCCGTCGGTTTGTCATAGTCTTCGTGGATGACATCTTGATCTTACTCGGTCGAGTGGGAGCATGAGTATCGCGGATGTCGTTTCACGATTGTTGAGAGACCATCGAAACGTAAGCGAGTTCGATAAGTGCGATTTGAAAACTGCGAGTGAGATTTTAGGACTCGTGGTGTCGACATCGGGAGTGTCGGTCGACTGAGAGAAGGTCGGCTGTGATGAGTTGGGGCGAAGTCGGTCTTCGAGATATGAAGTTTCTTGGGATTGGCTGGGTATTACAGGAGATTCGTGAAGTTATCCATTCGGGGAAGGATCGTAGGATTTCGCCTACGGGACATGGGCTCCATGGTTGGGACAACCTTGACCATTGAGAGAGAGATCGAGGATGCCCGGAGCACTCGGGATGTTGGTGTTGGTGGCAAGAGGGAGGTTAACCTGCTTAGTTCGGGAAGAGCGGGAAGACTACGCTTCACATGAGTTCGAATTTAGGGGGCCGAGGGATTGGGCATGTGAGATGGGATTCGCCCCAGAGACGAGGATCAGGGGGCTTTGGAGCAATGCGATTTGATTAGGTTTAAACGGGGAGAGTATCACGAGTTTATTCCTCACCTTTAGTATGGGTCGGAAGGAACCGATTCGGTTCGGGGTCTATCTGAAGCACTCTGACAACGGATAGGCGGGGCCCCAGAGTGTGGAGTGAAGTCGAAGGAGCGAGATCGGCTGAGGTTGCGCGTGGACGTGGTGGACCTTAGAGTGGTAAACCTGGTATTGGTTGTTGATGTCGAGCTTGACATGGATGAGTTGGCTTGACGTCGGGTTGTTAGTAGTGGGACCTTAATAGGGTTGTCATACAAATAGACTATGGTTGGGCAGAGGTTAAGGCCTTTAAGAAACCAGGAATAGATGTTCTTCCACTGAGGTGTAGGGTGAGAGTTGACTGATAAGGTGAGTTATGAGTGAGAGGTCTCCGAGATTCTGCTCATGGTGGACCCCGGAATTGGGTGTCACAGTATGGCATTATCGCGTTCGTGTGCCTGATAACATCGCGTTGAGTGATTATTGGGTGCACGGTCACGATCATTCACCACTCTTGGTGAGTGTGGGTTGAAGGTTTGTCTTTAGGACTACGTCCGATGAAGGCTTTCGTAGTTCGATTCGGTAAATGAAGAGTAATTAGAGTGTGTTAGGCGAAACAAAAGAGTGTTAATCCCCCAAGGTGAGAATCCCACGGAGTTAGAAGTGTAAGAGACCCAGGGAGATATCACTAAATTTACGTGTGAATGTAAGAGTAGTGTAAGCTAGAAGAGTTAAATTTAATCAAGATGAAAACACGGTCGGGTTATCACGTAGACTTAGAGTCGGTGATGGGGTCGGGGTGACTCGAGATTTGGATACCCGCTTTGGCGGTGCATTGGGTGTTGTTGAGGCGACGGGGCTCGGGGCATATAGAATCTCATACATGACATGGACTAGGTTAATGATCCGATGGATTGTCGTGATTGTGACCTTGGGAAGGTCGGCGTTTACAAAGTAAGGGTTGTGTAGGGTTACACGTTATTATTGTGGATTATATCACGGGTGTTAGAGAACAGCTGCGACATCGTCTGAGTCATAAGGGTAGAGGAGCATTGCCCTTGATGGAATTCTTCTGACGATAGTTATCGGCGAGTATACAAATGGCACCATACCAGGCATTGTGTGGGGAGGCCATGGTGCAGATTATGTTGAATGCGCGGAAGAGCTTCATCATGGGTCCTAATTTGATTAAAGACACCTCTGAGAAGGTGAGCTTTATACGACGACGTCTTCTCACGGTTCAGAGCCGACAGAAGAGCTATGTAGATGTACGACGTTGACCCTTAGAGTTTGAGGTTGGGGATCACGTCTTCTTGAAAGTGATGCCTAAGAGAGGGAGTAATTCGAGTTCGAGTAGCGTGGGAAGCTATCACCCAGAGATTAAAATGGGACCTTCGAGATACTGAGAGGATAGGGGTTAATAGCGTATCGGTTGAGCTTTCTGCTTTGGCATGTCGGGGTGTCAGCGGTGTTTCCAGCGTCTCGTCTTTCGGAAGTATCTTCTGGGTCAGGCTCGTGTGGTGGATTAGGGGATAGATAGAGGTTGACAGCGATGGGACCTGAGGAGGACCGGTATGTATTTGGATAGTTGTGATCGGGTTTGCGGCCTTGAGTAGGTGAGGCTGAGTGAGGAGTCTTGTGGCGGCCATGGAGTGGAGGAATGCGATGGGAACGAGGACACGATCACGGGCCACCTCCCCTTCTTGTTTAGGGATGAAAGTGCGATGGTTTTAGTCGTTTAATAATTAAGTGACGAGTTTACATGCATGGTAGGATGCACGTTGCATTTGCATGTGTTGTGTTTTGATTGTCAAGAATTTCAGAACTAAATTCCTCTTAAGGAGGGGAGAATGTAAGACCCGAGAAATTCGATTTACGAGAAAAAAGGGGAAAAATCGTAATTTAGGTTAAAAATCCGAAATTTATTCTCTCTAGATCTCGGATGTGAAACCATTCACCGTTGCGTCGTCTCGCGAGAAATCTAGCTTCTTATACGTAAAATTCGTAGAATTAGAAGACGATCGGAGGTTGACACGTTTTTCGAGGCATCGCATTTCGAGTGCAGTAAAACAATATTTGATGTGAAAAAAAATCACATATAACATGTACTCATGTGCCATAAGTGGCATGAGTAGAGAAATGATGAAAATGGACGGTCGAGATAGTGCCGAGTGTTAAAACTGGGGAAAGAAGGACAAAATGGGCATTTTAGAATTTGTCTTAAATGATAATAAGACAAAAGTTTGCATAGTACTCATCTTCTCAAATTGAAAGAAGAACGTGAGGAAATAGGGAGTCTTACGGTAAGCTTTGATTTCATTTCTAGTGAGAGAATGTCGACTTCTCTCACAGAATGGAAGTCAGAATCCGTGAGTCGTGATCGTCGAGGACGAAGAGTTGCTGCGCGGAAGACTGACGTGGAGTGCAGAAACTTTGAGGAGTTTTGACAAACTCGAGAGGTAGGGGTTTCTCCCTACTTGGGTTACTTTATTTAAGTGTTTTACGATGTTCGGTTAGTTTGAGGCCTTGAGCGGCCGTTTGATCGGTTAAATCCGGGCAGAGTGTGAGACTGAGACCCACGAGCGGTCAGGTATCGGTTTTGCGGGCTGTTTGGGTTGTTAGTTATTAACAAATTGTGAAATAAATCATGTATTAGCAGGTTGAATGAGGCGCGTGAGGGCCGCGTCGGTCCAGTCTTAGGGCCAGAATTGTTATAATTTTGAAACCTCAGTGGACGGCAGTGGAGTTCCGCAATTTATTTAATGATGAGTATGATGGAAATTATGTATTAAATGGTGTTTTGGTATGTATAGGGTCGGTAATGGCGGGTGAAGTGCAGTTCACAAAGTGAGCCCGACGATTGGTGATTTTAGAATGATAGCAGGGGTTTCACTATTCTCGAGAATAGTGTTCACAAAATATTTTTGTGAATTAATGTGTTTGGTCGAGTAATTCAAGTAGAATTGCTCGTGTTTGATCATTAGCCCATGTGAGCTAATTTTGATGTGATGGAATGTGAAATTGCATAACATGATTGTGTGATAAAGTTTATGTGAATATATGCATGTGTGATAATATATGGCATCATGCATTCCATATGCACTGGGGGCACCCTAGGAGGATAGGAGTAAGTGCATGAGGTGAGTCTAGAGAGAATGGTTTCGGAGGGTTGTCTAAAACTAAAAATGATCGGAGGGTAGTCTATACTAAAAATATCAATCGTCGGAGACGGCCCAATTGATATACATCGGAGGGTAGTCCATAAATAATATCAATCGTCGGAGACGACCCAATTGATATATATATTTGGGTTGTCCCGCGAATAAACATAATAATTCTCGTACGAGGCTTAGGCGAGTGTGAGGGAGTCGTGAGGACTCAGTGCGAGATGATCGATTAGACATTCAAGTAGGATCATGCATTTGCTTGAATGTGTGTTTTATTTTGGAACATTGCATATGCGCTTAGGTGGAAGTAGCCAGCCAAGGTGATTCAACTGCGAGCATTACATAGCTCACCACTGTCTGGATATTATTTTTCAGGTGCAGGGAGCGTGCGAGGAGACGGCTCATCCTAGAGGCGAGGCTTTAGGAAAGCTGGGATTACGGCTTTGGGTTATGATGTATGACATGTATTAGAATTCTTTAATTTTAATATATGTGTTGTATAAGAGTAAAATTTGAACTCTTGAAACTATTGGATATAGTTGGATATAAATATTGTGATGAGTATTGTGGTATGGGCCCAAGAAGCCGTTTTTACTCAGATATAGATATCATGTGATTGATGTTGATTGGGACAGGTTATATTACAGGTGTTGTATTTTGGTAGAGCTCCCCGTACAAAGGAGACTCTGCCCGATTTTCGTGAGAGATGTCGGGTCACCCGACATTCACGAGTGTTTTTGCGGGTTGACGGGTAGTCAACGGACCCCTAGGTTTTGGGGCGTCATAGAGCGTGTCATTTTTTTTTTTTTTTTTTATAAACTTATAACATTTAAGCTTGTTCATTCATCTAATGTTAAACATTTAACTTGTACTATATTACGCGGCGGATTACAAAATATATCTGAAGCTCAGTATATGGAAGTGTTGATATTTACAATATTTACATTGTTTACAAAAACAAAACATATACAAAAATAGATCAAAAGGTCTTTAGTGGGTACCTAGTAGTGTGTTGGCCTTGGTTGCTGATGTGGAGTGTCTGGACTTCTCGTTTCTGCTTCTCTTGTACCTACACGAATAAAACATCTGTGCTAAGCTTATAGCTTAATGGGAATTAATACATATGGATGACCTCAGTAAGTCATCACACTTCTGCTCTACATGCATACACATCTAACATATCATATCATTTAAACATGCTTATACATATTTCATATTTACTTATCATACGATGTTTCATTTCTTATCATTTACACTTTGCTTCATGTTCTTGTCACAATATACTTGTTATCGCATAGCGGTGCTATGCTTCTCTTATCATATCATATCATTTCATATGTCATATTCAAGTCAATTTTTTTATGTTTCATGCCTATATAAACATTAGAAGTGGATAAAGGAAACTATAAGGGCCCGAAGGTGCTGTAATGACCCAAACGGGGCCAACTGACCAGTATGCTGTAAACTTGTTTTTCCCTAATAGGCATACCCATCTATCCCTTTACCAGGTTCTAAGCAGACAATCCATGTGTATTTTATGTTTAGTACATATCTCATATTCCCGAATAATTATTGTCATCTGGTAATCTTATCGATGTTACAATCATTTATTCGTATGTTGCATTTTATATTTTATTATATGCATGAATAATATGTAGATTTACCATGTATATGAGATATTCTTATCATTCCAATTTCATCAAGCTATATGGATGGATTCTAGACTCAGAGGCTTTCCATAGAGTCGAGAACATTCGAAGCAGGAGTTCGGTGAAGAAATTATGAGTCACGAGTTGAAGGCTTCCTATGAACAGTGACTACGGGCATAACCAGCAGGGCCTACTATTTTTAAGCTAATTTAGACTAATATGAGTTCGATTTCATCGAAGCTATATGGATGGATTTTGGAAATTTCCAAGGGCTTTCCATGGGGATCGAACATCCAAAGCAAATTTGAGCGAAAAAAGTTATGTGTTAGTCCCTAGGGTTGAAGGCCTCACATGAACCCAACCCTGTGGGTTCCGACCCGGTCGGTGACCCGGTGAGTAGGCCTAACAGTTGACCTAGCGGGTGACCCAGGCGGGTAGCGCGATTGGAAAGACCCATCAGAACGACCCGGTCGGACAAACCCGGTGGGACTGATCGGTAGGGCCCGACCCGGTCGGCGGTACCCGCTGGCTTGTTTAGGGTAAACGGACCATAACTTGGTTATAGAGGTCCGATTTGGGAAATTCAAAAGCCTAACATCAAGTTCACTGATGTGGCTACAACTTACCTGAAGGACACATTGCCAAATTCCCTTTATTTCCCTCCTAAAAACCAGTCTTAAAATCCGGCTAATGCGTATGATCAAAATATAGTAGCTTCCCATGGTTCAAATGCAGCGAACATTCCCTTAGGGCGAGACACCTGATAACGTTATTCATTTAGCCATAATGCATAAAAAATGTCACCTGAGGACAATTACTTGAGTAAAAATTCAGTCCCCGGTTGTCAGAAAGCTTGATCCTCGAATTTCCAACACAGCTTGTCCCAAAATCTTTGGATAGTTCTGCACGACTACTCCGGCCTCACCTGACCCATTGCCATTTGAATGGCCCTTAGACAAGGATTAAACCAAGTAGGAGAAAAACCCCTACCTACACAATTAATGGGTTAGGAGAGTTTCCTAAGTCTCAAAAATTTGGGAAATCCATACTTAGTTTCCATACAACCCCAAATCAACAACAAAACCAAACCAAACCAAAACAACTCCAAATCTAATCTAAAACTGCCAAACACCACCAATATACCACGTAGGGTTCTTTTAGACCCAAATTCATCAAAAAATGGGTTTATGGTTTTATTTTTCATACAAGTTCCATACAAACCATAGCATCCATACTAGTATACAAAAATCCATACTTTTCGATACCTTTGCTCTTCTTGGTCCTTCCTTTAACCACTTACTTAACCTTGTATAGCCTGCCTCTTCTTATGGGTTTGCTCTCCCGCTTCTGGAGCGGATGGGGGCAAATTTTGGTCTAATCCATTTGATTTTTAAATCTTTCTTTTATTACCCTTTGGTCCTCAATTTCATTTTTATTCTCAATTCAACTTATCAAAATCCTACTTTGGCCTATAATCTTAATTTAACCTTGGTTTTTGTATTCATTAGAGTTTTGCTTATTTTATTAGGAAAAATATACTTTTACTTTTATTATACCATAAGCATATTAGCACAACCGTTAGGTATAATTTGAGGTGTTCTGAAAATGACTAATAACCAGACTTCAAGCTCGAAGCATCAAATTCCCGGTATTTTGTAAGCTTAGGAATATATGTAAGATGAATGCATTGATGCACTTTAGGGTATATCATTCTTTACATACATATTCTCCATAACTCTGTTTTTGTATCTAAATTGAATGTCTTTTTGAAAACTCAAGTATGAGCATCAAACCTTAGGCATTTAAAGTTTAAAATGTATTCAAAAGTTTTTTCTAAGATTTGAAATTGATTTTGAATGAAAATAACCTAAAGTGACCATTTCCGGGACCATTTCGTTATTATTTGCAAATTTCGTGATTTTAACTTGGTTTGACTTTACATTGATTAAATATTTTAAAACCCATGTTTTATCATCAAACTTTAGTTGGAGTTTAAAATATTAACCCAAAAGAGTTATCTAAGGTTTGGAATTGATTTGAAGCGAAAATGAGTTGAAGCAGGACTAAAATGACTTTATGACAAGAAACTAGTTAAGCTATCGAGGTGTGTTGATCGGCGAATTACTGCTGATTGGTCTTAGAGAGGTTGGCCGGTTCGGTCGGTGGTCGACTAGTTGCAGCCGTCCAGTGTAATGCTCCGACCGTTTGGGGTGTAGAAATGGTTATTTTTCATTTTATGAGCGGAATCGAGCAAACGATTAAGTAGGTTGATTAATCGGTCAAATGCTTGATCACACATGGTGCATTAAATGCACAGCATTGGATTTATTAATGGAGCCGATAGATCGATTGATTGACCCGATTGGGTGAAATCTTCACTTTCAGATTTATTTCACAATAAATTCTTGGTTGGGGATCATTTATGGCTATGAGATACATTGCATTAAAGCTCTCAACTGTCATTTCTCTTGCTCATTAATTCTCAATCTCATTTCTTGGTGCATTCAATTCTCATTTGCATATCCTAAAGTGCACATTTGATTTCATCCTACCTTGAGTTGTATTTGTTCAATCTTGTGAGCTAGAGATAGTGTCTCGTTGTCTTGAGGTGAAAGCTTCAAGTGTGCGTAACTTGAAGGATTTGTGAAGTGCCTGGCTGAGCTGGCCAAAATCCTGAGTGTAAAATGAATAAACTCGAGTTGAAGAGCAGCGAGTGGAGCCTCGCGATTGAGGTTGAATAGAAATGAACATAGACGGGTGTGCTTGACAGCTATAAATCTGGAGTTTGATTTCTCTACTCTATACCTCTTTATTTAATGCTTTTGTAGTTAAATTTGTAGATTTATTATTGATTTGCAAAAAGGTTTTGACAAAATTAATTTACCCCATGCTTAGTTAATTTCTTGGTCGTATTGACAAAGTGTAGAGTAAATGTCAAAAATATAAAAGTACCAGGGTTAGAATACGCTTTTTTCAATTTTTACTCAAACCAATGAAATGAAAAGAGATAAAAATAAACATATCATATTGAGAGGCAATAAAGGAACCAAAGATTGC
The DNA here is from genome assembly GCA_016808115.1 of Tetrastigma voinierianum. Classification (NCBI taxonomy): domain Eukaryota; kingdom Viridiplantae; phylum Streptophyta; class Magnoliopsida; order Vitales; family Vitaceae; genus Tetrastigma; species Tetrastigma voinierianum. Next base: position 324,283 of record JAEQBH010003605.1, read on the forward strand.
ATACAAAGAAAAGCTTTAATTAAAACAAATAAACACATAATTCATCTTCTCCATTCCTTGCAACGTACGTATATATCTACAGAATTACCATTTGAGGTTATTTCCAGTAAAAGAAGCAAATTCAGGTAAAACCCAAGTACCCCACACAAATTATTTAAATTCCGTGATTTCATGAGGATTCTCACAAAAATCATCATTAACAAGAGAGTAGAAAACTCCATCTTTACCATGGAACTTTGGAAAGAAAATTTTGTTACACATTCCTCTAATCGTAGAGTTTGTAGAAAACGATGTAGTACTGCTAATGTACAAAGTTCTATTTCCCAAATCCTCTATTCTCTTACATACCATTTTAGAGAAATCAAGTTTATAAACACAAACACGGTTATCTCCGCCGCCATAAACAAACACCCGATAATATATCTCCATCACTTTCAACTATAAAACTTTGTTAAAGGGTATCTCGAAGCTTCCATGTGAGACGTTGGGGATAAATAAGCCAGTTGTCTCTAGCATTTTTAGGTTTAAGTACTCTTATATATGTTTCCAGCTTGATCTATTGATCTAAACAGTAATATTGTTCGTTGTACAAGATAGGATTGCTATCTGACAAAAACGTAACCAAAATTTCGACGATTTGAAGTCTTTTATAGTTCAATTCTCTTTCACGTGTTTAATGACACCTACTCTTAAATCTCCCAAATTAATGTCAAATCCAATAACCATACAATCTGAGGAAGTTGGTGAAGAGAAAAAACACATCTTATGAAATATGACATTTGATGGTATATTCGGAATCCCTATTCTAACTTTTGTGAAGGGATCTAGGAGAAAAAAATGATGACCATCTCCTGAACCCATAAGTAGCCAACCATGGTTAAAGGAATAAACCATGTAAGATAATTCCGAAATATTAGTCTTGTAGGTGATGTTGTACATTGGGTTGAAAAATTCAATTTGTCTGATGCGGTTCATGTAACAATAAGCATGGAGATCGGTAATATGGATAATGCGGTGTAAGCTCCAATGGGGGAATGACACGTCGCCATGATGTGCATGTCGCCCTAAACTTAAGGTAATCACTAAAATATAAGTGAGAGAGTGTTAAACTTAAAAGTTCTTATGGGAGACTAGATCAACAATCATCTTCTTTCTTTTCATTTCTTAATTCTTGAGGAATTTCTAATGAAACAATAATGGCTTCTAATATAATTTTGGCTTTTTTGAACGATTTTGAAACCACTACTAACAAATAAACAAATATGGCTTTTAGTAAAGTTTAAGGATTTCTAATCTTAAAAAGAAATTAACAACAACAAAGATTTGTATAACAGAAAATAAAGGGAAGTAGAAAAAAAAATGTCATATATCGATTCGTTTCTTTTTGTCACCATGCTTACAAAGCCCAAGAAAAACATCTCACTTAGAAGAAGTTGATAGTAGAAATATTAACTAGACATATGATCAATATTTATAATTTAATGATACTTACTTTAAATAGGTAATAAAATTAAGAATTTGACTCAAATAAGGATCAATATTTATAATATAGAATCTTGTTTGAAACTCAAGAAGATAAAGGATCAACATAAATAAGGAAATAGAATAACAATTGAAAACTTGCTTTAAATATTAAATAAAATTAAGAATTTGACTAATAAACTATTGAAAATGTTCAAACCATTTAAAATGAAAATTTTCAATGGTTTTAATTTTTCAATATGTTTGATAACAAAATTTTAGGAAGCTCTTAATTAGAAAATTTTAAACAGAAAAGCTGTTGAAAATTATAACAGTAAGAGTAAAGACCTACTTAACGTGGAATGTAAGAATACGGTCAACAAAATTTTTAATGAAAATAAATTGGACCAAAAACCCTTATAAATAATATAATATTTTGCAAATATCTCGGTTAGTTTGAGTAGTTTAAAAAGTTCGATTCTATTGGTTATTTTTTAAACATATTTGTATTTGTTTTGGATAATATTATTAGAATAAATATTTTTACATATTTTTTAAACATGTTATTTACAATAATTAATAATTATAGTGAGAAATAAAATATTATTAGAAACTCTATTTTTTTTGGATAATATGTAATTTAATGATAATAAGGGTAAACATGTAAAATACATAATTTTAGTATTCAGCATTTACAGTTATCAAACAATATATTTATCTTGATATTCAATTGTATCGGTAACTTATCAAACAATTTTTTATAGTACAAATTGTCTTACATGAAATTTAGCACTTAATTTTTCAACACTTATTTTTCAACACTTAATTTTTTCATTTTATCAAACAAGGCCTAAGATAGCGTTTGTTTTTTTATTTAATGTTGAATATAACTTTTTTAATATGCCTTAGTATTAAAATTGTTGTTTTAACATTAGAGTGATAGTAGGAATGACAATGGGGCCAGTTATTTCGGGCTCAGCCACCCAGCTCTTAATGAGACGAGTTTAATTTAATTGTAATCGTATTTTAAGCGGGTTTTGGTTATTTTCTCAAATTTAAGGCGAGTTCGGGGCGGGTTAGTATTATTCACTCTTGTCTTACCTCGATTATATTTTAAAAATATTTTATTATTATATTTTATACTTTAATATAAATAATAATAATAATAGATGCGAATATTTTTAATAAATAATTTATAAAAATTCATAATATTTTTATTTTTATGAAAACTCTATTGGTACAATATAATAAAAATAAAAGGCAAATATAAAAAATTAAAAATTAAAAATAAAGCAAAAATCAAATATAGCAGGCGGAGTTTGAAATTTTCATATCCTTTCGACCCGTTTAATTTTTTAAATGATACATGTTTTGGAATTGAAAAAAAAATAAACGAGCCGGGTCGTGATAGGGTCGCCCCGTCCCTAACTCTCTTATTGTTATCCCTACTGTAAGTGTTGCTAGCCCTTCTCCTTGTTATACAATTAAGAAGTTTTTCTTATTTTTGTGAAAAATGACTTGTTTTCTAATAAACTATAAAATATGAATTGTTTGTTATGACAATGATTCAAGAAATGTTGCACCAAATTGTACGACATTGTCATAAGTGTTGCAGCTAGTTCTGCTATGTTATGCAACATGCTGCATCAATTTGTGATAGATATACTGAAGTAATGTAATTCGAAGAGATAAGAAATCACATGCATAAACTTAGACACACAGGAAAGACCAAAGATTGGTTACGCGGTTTGACAAATGCCTATATTCACGTGATTGAGCCTAGATGTAAGGTATTTCACTATATATCAATTAGGTTACAAGTTGATCTTAAGTGAAACAAGGTTCTCTGTTTCACATAGTCTTCTTCTCCTAACTATCTCATAGAGAAACATAGAAATAAGTTCTCCTTATTTCACATACGCATCTAGACTTCTAAGTGCTCTATTACTCCTTCTCAACAAGAAGTGTCAACACTACTCATCCTCAAAAATAAGAGCAGTACATGTGGCATCTTCATCTCTTCAGAAAAGCTCCTTCCAACAACCTCCTTCATGTGTTATTCAAAAAATATGTCTTGCATAGGGTGCCTCATCTCCTTTTAACAGTTAGTATCTGTCAGAGTGGTGAGTTCTATCTCTAATTAGAACGTCAGCAGAATTAAGTCTCGATTAGAAGCGGAAATATGTCAGTCTCGATTAGAGACATAAATATGTCAGATCTACGATTAGAGGCCTTCGTCGAATCTACGATTAGGGTGTTAAATTCCGTCTCTAAATTGAGACCGGTTTATTTCCATCTCAAATCAGAGATTGAATTAATCGGTCTCTGAATAGGGACGAAAATTCCGTCTCAAATCAAAGAAGGAATGATTTTGAGATAGACCTATTTCCGTCTGGTTGAGAATGAATCATTAGATCTCTATTTAGAGATGGAATTTATATCCCTAATTCATTTGTAATTTCAAGATTTTTTCGGTCTCTAATCTATCTTTAAACCGTCTCTATTTAGAGATAGATAAGTGTCCGTCTCTAATTTATGTCTCTATTTCTTATTTTTCTTGTAGTGAATTAGCAACTGCTAGATCAAGTTCAATTTTAAATTATAAATCTTTCTTTTGTTATAAGAATAGCATAACCTACATAATCTATTTATAAACTAAAATGAAATATATCTTGAAAAATATACTTCCAAACAATAAAAAAGACTTGTAAATTTCTATACATTGAGTGATTTGTCATCTTCATCAATTAAAAATCCATTTAAAAATACAATTAAAAAAATATTGCAAAGCAAAAAATATATATAAATAAAATAAATATGGATAATGACAAGATCATGCTATAGAGACAAGGAATTGATGTTTTGAGATTACTTCAAAATAATATTCATACTTATAGTTAATAGCACTTTTAGCACTTTGAGAGTCACATTTTTTGTTTCCATCATGTTTCTCCATCTCACATTTGTTTATTTATGTTACAAATTGATAAACTACTTTGAATCGAACAAACTCATAGAAAATTCATCCACTTCTTGATTGGATATTCCAACTTGTCATCATAGTTGAAGCAAGAATAAAAATCCCAAGCTTTCATTAGCGGTTCATTCACTCCTTGATTGGATATTCCAATTTTCCGTCAAAGTTAAAGCAACAATCAAATCCAAGCTTTCATTAGAGGTACATCAACTACAAACTTGCCTACAATTTCATTATACATACAATTAGATGAACATAATGTCAAATACATATATATATATATATATATATATATATATATATATATATATATATATATATATATATATATATATATATATATTCACTTCTATCTTGTACTTCCATAATATATTCTAGAATAATGAACAACCAAGCACATTTTGAAATGGAAAAGAAGGAATCTATAAGCTCTTCCATCATTGTTCTATTTTCAAACTTACGGTTTCTTTAATAAAGACAATTGTTAACACCATTTTTAACTAATAAAAAATAAATAAATAATTCAGAATGAAAACAAAAGCTAAAGAAGACTTCATTTATATTCACTTCTCTTTTCCACAGTACTTAGAGAGGCTAATAAAGATCTTCAATCTCAATCATTTCTCTTTTCCTCGATATCATTTCTTTTTATACTTTGTTTCATTTCCTATATTTTATGGTGATCAATACAAATTTTGTTAAAAAAAAAAATTACATAAGTTTCTTTATTGAAATGTCGATACCTTGAAATCAACCTAGCACCCCCGCCTGGGGACGAGAACAGGATGAATTTTCATTTTCTTTAAACATTAAAGGGCTAAACCATTCTAGCATGGATTTTGAAATAGATTTGAATCACATGACCTAATCACTGTAAAAGCAACAAATTACGAATAAAGAGATTGCTAAAGTGGTGTCGCGCCGGCGGCCGATCCACGGGGGTCCGTTGACAACCCGTCGACCTACGAATACTCGTGGATGTCGAATTGGCAGGCCACCATTCACGAGAAAGATCGGGCGAGTCTCATTTGTCTTGGGAGCTGCCCAGTACCACGTCCCGGCAGTAACATCGAGAAGACATATACATGAGTAAAAGCGGTCCTTGGGCCCTTCACAACAATACTCATCAATATACACTAACTATACACCATGAACAAGAGTTAATAAATTACTCTTATACAACATATATTAAAAGTTTAAAACATTCTAATACATGTATCCAACTAAAACACCAAAGTCACAACCCGGCTTTCTTCAAAATCGGCCTCTAAAGATAGGCGGAGTCTCCCTCGGAATCTTACTTTTTAATGCGAAATAATATAATTCCCTCGACAGGGGTGAGCTAATGCCCAGTAGTGGAATCACCACCAAATGGGTTACTCCCCACCCTAAGTGTATATGCAATGATCCTATGTAAACACATTCAAGCGAGTCGTGATCTACTTGAATGTCTAAATGACATCGACCAATATCCAGGAGTCCTCAAGTGCCTCACACTTGCCTAAGCCATGTATGAGAAAACATCATTTTCAAAACAAAACTTGTTGTTCTCGAAAATATACTACCGAAGTGTCGGTAAAAAATATGGGACTACCCTCCGAGGCGAATGTGTTGGAGAACCTTCTAGAACAATACATGGGCTCTTCCGACGTGTAATTGTAGGACCATCTCTCAACACCATTCTCCGGAAAATCATCATGTGAAATTCCTTTCGTAACCATTTTCGATTTTCAGAAAATTCATGTCATGCACACACGCTAATTTAGGTACCCGGTGCGTATGAGTAGTATGCCATTTTGACACAATATATACAACACATGCTAATATATAAAACGTGTATACATATTAACATAATTAATCCACACAAACATGTTATGCAAATTCACAATCAATTACACCAAGAATTAGCTCACATGGGCTAATTAACAAACACGAGCAGTGTTGAATTACTCACCGAACACGTTTTCTCACAAAATATTTAAGTGAACACTATTCACGTGAGCGATTGGGAAACCCTCGGGTTCTTGTTCACGATAATCAGCCCGACATCGGTTGGCATTGAGCCACGAATTTCCCATAACCATTCCGGCTTTATACACATCCACTACAAGAATTTGACGGTTTACCTCTTGAATTTCTACTACATAATTTATAGGTAAAAATGAGTTCAAACAATTACCTACCACAAATTCTTGGGAAATATGTTTTGACAATTCACGTCACGAATACCTACCATTTACCTACTAATATTTACCTACAAAACTATTTAGTGGTAAATATGGCATGATTTTAGTTGCGAATATTCTGACAACTTACCTACGATTTACCTACTAATATTTACCTACGATACTATTTAATTAGGTAATATAGCGCAAATTTTTATCTACGAATACCGACAATGTACATACAATTTACCTACTATATTTATGATTCTTGATTACCTACTGAATTTATTTGTAGAGTAAATTAAAAAATATTTTTATTTCTCATTGGATTTACACCTCTTGTCTTGTTTGTAGGTAAATATACATATTTTAAGTATTTTTGTTAAGTAGTTACCTACTAAAGTTTTGTAGGTAAAATAAATATTTAAAAAGCAATAATAAAATTATTTTTATAAATAATTTTACATTTTACTCATATTATTTTAGTAAATAAAAATTTAAAATCAATTATTATTTTAGTAAAATGATTCGAGACTCATTTGATATATTTTCATATCATATAAAATTCATATAATTTAAAAAATCATTAAATTTATTAATTAGAGTCTTAAAAAATCATTTGATATTTTGTTTCGAACATTTCCTATGAAGTACTCATACTTCTCTTTAAGACCATCAATTACGTGTATTTGTCCAATAAGAAGGGGGCTAGCAACACTTACTACTAGGGATGACAACGGGAGGAGGGGGTGGTTTAGGACGGGGCGGCCCCATCCTGACCTTGGCCCGTTTATTGTTTTCAATTCCCAAACCTGCCATATTTTGGTTGATTTTTGTTTTTATTTTTTAATTTTTATATTTGTTATTTTATTATATTAAAATTAATATATTTCAAAATAAAATAAAACAATTATGATTTTTAAGTATTTATTAAAAAATTACAATAATAATTATTATTTATATTACCAAAGTATAAAATTGAAACATTTCTATTCCTAATAATTGTTTTTTAGGCCGGACCTCATTTCTGACAATATTAAAATTGGTAGGCCCGTGATAGGCCCACCCCTATCGGGACCACTGCGAAAGTCGCTCGCGAGTCTTTCGAGACCACTTAGGGTTCCTTGGAACCGCGGCTTCCCTTCGATTTTTGGGCAAATATTCATTATTCGTTCTCAATGTTGCGCTTGATGCATCTCGTGTTCAGGTACTCAGTTGATTCTTTATTTTAATTTTCTAGTTTGATTCCTTTGGATTTTCGGAAGCAAAAGAGAGTTTGGTTTTATTTTATTTTTCTTCAATTTTTTTGTGACCCAACCTTGGATTTGATCTCATTGTGAGTGCTAACTTAGCAATGCTATTCTTTAGGAGTTTTGGATTTTATAGTTTCTCTTTTTGAGTTGGTGGAATAATGTCGTTTTGGATTATGTTCGGGCCCCGAATTTTTGTTAGATTGATGGCATTTGCTAGTTGGGAATGTTTTCTTGTATAGAAAATGGATCAGTTTAGATGTGAGCAAATATGAAAAAAGTTATTAAATTTTTTCTCTTTTATAAAATTCAGTGAAAATATTCATCAATGATCATTCAGAAGTACAAAATAATTTTTTTAATTCCATCATTGTTGGGCCAACCTAATCTGTAAATTTTCTATTCCTATTTGTTCATTTTAAACTAATTTCTCTAAAAAAATAGAAAAAAATCAGAATGCCAAAGAAATATTAATTTATGGGATCTTCTTTAATATGACATATGTTAAGGTTTTTTCTATTTACATTGAATTAGGTTAAATATATGTGAAGGTTTCTTCCCTAGTGCAGCTAAGATTAGATAAATATATGTGAAGGTTGATCACTATTCTATCAATGTTATGTCGGTATATGTTAGATTGAGTATAATATATGTCAATTTGTTTGAAATATGCTCATCACGAGGTTGCATATAGGTTATACTAATAGCGAACCTATGACCAAAATATTATGTATGATTAAACACATTGTCAAATTAAATACATAATTAAATTAAGGTTTTTTATCTTTATGTCAGGTTTGATCAACATAGGTCGAGTTTGATAAAAAAAATATTATTTCAATATAATTTCTAGTTTTTAATGGAAGGCGAATGCACATTATACCCCAATTTGAAATTAAATTTGCTTCACTATTAGGTATGATACTAATCATCAAGTCCTAAAGCAATGCATAAATTACTATTTAAATGATGGGGGTGAAGTATATTTATACATACATTTGAACATCAAATACATAATCCCATAAATCTTCTTCAAGTTATACTCTCCATTTTTATACATTTTAAACAAAACTACGATAAAAACAATCAATTACACCCAATTCTATGTGGCAATTAAACAAAAAATAGTGGAGTTTTACTCTAAACGAGAACTCGATTCCACTCATACACCACACCAAAAAAATGAAAAGAAAAACCCCCTTTTAAAGAATTACACCTAATTTAATTCAAAGTTTCAATGTATTATATTTCCTTCCTCACTCTACAAAGGAATTAGGAGAATTTTCCCATCAATGGTTAAAACATGAAAAAAAAAAAGATAACAATAAAACATTGATTTCAGGTTTCAACAATGTCTTACTCCCTAATGGCTAAAAGGCACTTCCATGACCTTTTTCTATTATTTTTAATATCTAAAAATGAATGGCTATGACAATAGGGGCATTACATGCTTTAAAGGTGGCCGTATATATATATGGTGAGGAAACATTTAGTAGTTTTTCATATGAGTATGTCATTCTTAGTAATATATGTATGAAATAAATTGATGAAATGTGGTGTAACTAAATTTCAAACATGGAATTGACTCGAAATATGAGATCAAATGGAGTAATTGGATGTATACTAGAATCAACAATGATGACACCATTAACAAAGATTTTGTTGATGGGGTTGAAAATTTTATTTATTTTGCTTGTAATCAATTGGGAGTGATGAATGTGGCAGAGATAAGGTGTCCTTGTAGGAAGTGTCGCAATCGAGAGTTCCAAACTTTGGAAGAAGTGAAGTTACATCTTTTTGAAAAGGATTTATTGCGATTATTATGTATGGGATCGACATGGAGAACAATATGTGCATGCTGCCTCTGAATTTTGAATGTAATATTCATGAAAGTGAATCTGAGAATCTAGTAATCCATGCTCGACAAGCGATGTCGATCTCGGTGGGCTGGATTTTTTAATGTAGAGGATATGGAGGAAGTACCTAATCCCACTGCACAAAAGTTTTATGATATGCTTAATGCAGTTGATGAAAAATTATGGGATGGTTGTACTAAACATTCTCAAATGTCAGCGGTTGCACGATTTTGCATATGAAGTGAGCACCATTTTCGAAGATGCTTTGATGATATCACTGAATTTTTACAAGAGGTGTTACCAGAAGATAACAAAATGGTCGATAATATTTACAAAACAAAGAAGTTAGTGCAGGGACTTGGTCTTCTAGTAGAAAAGATTGATTGATGCAAAAATTCTTGTTTGATATATTAGGGGTGAAGATGCTGACTTGACAAGTTGCAAATTTTGCTTAACCATCCTCGATTCCGAAATCATGAGACTCGGGAAACCAAATAAAAATGTGTCACACAAGATAATGTATTACTTCCCTTTAAGTCCTAGGTTACACTTGATGCTATGCTTAGGCTTAGCATTTGCACATATGCGATGGCATGATGAGCACCAACAGGATGATGGCACAATGTGTCATCCATCTGATTCTGAGGCATGGAAGCATTTCAACCGCACACATCCTTCATTTTCTTATGAATGTCGCAATGTGAGATTGGGATTGTGTACTGATGGTTTTCAACCATTTGGTCAATCTGGACAACAATATTCGTCATGGCCAGTAATAGTTACTCCATGTTACTTTGTGGATGTGTATGAAGGAAACATATGTTCTTATCGTAATTATTGCACGGGCTGTGATCCTAAAAATAAGATTGATGTTTTCACGCAGCCTTTTGATTGCGAGTCGCTGCAACTTTGGAATGTTGGTGTGCAAACTTATGATGTTTCACGGAGCGGAGGAACTTTCAAATGAGTTTGCTCTCATGTGGACTAATGTAGTGATTTTCTTGCTTACTCGATGCTTTACACGGTTGAATGCAATTTGGAAAACTTGCTTGTCCTTATTGTATGCAATTCACAAGCATTTACATTGACAAGTGGTGAAAAACATCTTGGTTTTGACAATCATCAGTTTCTCACCATGAACATCCTTTCGGCATAATAGAATGCTTTCATTAAAAATAGAGGCTGAGATGTCACCATCCCCACCTATAAAGACCGGTGCCCGGATTTTGCGAGAAATGAATGGCAGAATTGAGAGTGATTGATATTGATGTTGTTGAGGTTAACAGGGTAATATGCAAGACATGTGGTTGGAATAAGCGAAGTATCTTTTAGTTGCATATTGGGTTCAAATTTCATTAGACATTATCTAGATGTCATGCACATCGAGAATAATGTGTTTCAAAATGTGTTTAACACGATAATGGATATTAAAGGAAAAACTAAAGACAATGAGAAAACAAGAGAAGACATGAAAAGGTTATGTCGAAGGCATGAGTTGGAAAGGGATGAAGCAACAGGCAAATTTCCCAAAGCGTGTTATACATTAGATAAGGCAAGAAAACAAGTTTTGTGCGAATGGGTGAAAAACTTGAAATTTCCTGATGGGTATGCTTCGAATATGGGACGATGTGTAGACATGAGAAAGTTAAAGTTGTTTGGGATGAAGAGCCATGATTGTCATGTATTTATGCAAAGGCTACTTCCCATTGCATTTCGTGAGCTCCTTAGACAAACTGTAGCTTTGACAGAATTAAGTCTTTTTTTCAAGACCCAGCATCGGCTTGACAATTAATTAGCAAACATGGAAAAGACTTGAAAGAATATTCCAATTATCATTTACCAAATTGGAGCGTATATTTCCTCCTGGTTTCTTCGATTCTATGGAGCACCTTCCGATACACTTGCCTTATGAGACAAGAATTGTTGGACCTGTACAATATCGTTGGATGTATCCTTTCGAAAGGTAAAATGAGTAATTTAAATTAATATTTTTATTATATTAAAAATGAATACTTATGTATTTCTATGCATATATGTTGATATAGATTTCTTGGACACTTGAAAAGAATGTGATAGCAAACAAGGTGGAAGGATCAATTTGTAATGCATACTTAGTAGAAGAAGCATCCAATTTTTGTTCATATTATTTTGAGCCACACGTGTACACAAAAGCTCGAAGAGTACCTCGTAATGATGATGGTGGTGATGTTGAAGAGGTTGTAGGTAATATTTCAATATTGAGCATCTGGCCGAGCCATTTGGGCGATTGAAAACAAGGAGGTTATCGATGGTGAGTATGATCTTTACAAACTTATATTCTATTAAATTGTGAAGATGTTGAACCTTATATCAAGTAAGTGTTTTAAAATTTTAATACTTATCTGTTCCATAACTTATTAGTTGTAGGATGCTAAGTATTCTATAATTTGATTAGATTATACATTGATGAAATACAAAACAACGAATCGGACATCTGGAAGAATTTGTGAGCTTGTTGAAGCTTGAAAACATTTTCCAAAATGGTTTAAGGAATATGTAAATGATGAAATTTTTATTTCTATTAATACCAAGTTCATTGCTTATATTTCAAAAAATTAGCGGTTGTATGTTTAATGACATATGCATAATATCATCGACAACGAGTTCATCGAAGATCTTGCAAAAGGCCCTTCTGCAGCGATTGAATCATATCCAATGTATTTTGTTAATGGTTACAAATTCATCTTGAAGATCACATGGATCCAATACGAGTCAACCTCAAATAGTGGAGTTTGCATAAAAGGCACAAATTGTGAAATACTTGAGATTCATTACTATAATGCTTGATAGAGGTTTTGAGGTTGGAATATCCGGGACCCGCGATTAAAGCGCGATCTTTCTTCAAGTGTGAGTGGTTTGATCCTACTATTAATAGTGGGATGAAAGTTCATAAACAGTATCCTCTGGTAGATGTCAACCTCAAGCGAAGGCTAAATAAGTATGAACCTTTTATTTTTGCCATCTGTTACCTGAGATTTATTATGTCTCTTATCCTAGCTTAAAAAGAGACAAGTCTGATTGGTTAGCTGTTTGCAAAGTTAAAGCTAGGCTAATGGTGGATGTTCCTCATACTGTTGAGAAGATAGTAGATGGTAACTCAGCATTCCAAGAAGATGAGCCATTTAATTTACAACAAACTGAAGCATCGATCACGATTGATGGATGGGTCCATTGAATGATAAGCCGTGGGGATGTTCAGCTAGTTAGTGATGAATCTGAAATTTAGGATGACCCCATACTTGAGTCGAATCGGGAGATGAGTGAAGATATGAATATGTGAAAAGGAAGCTGATGATAGTGATTGAAAAGAACATTCCATGACGAGTTTTGTATTTATTTAGTTTATTATGATGTTTGTAGAAATCTTAATGGTTGATATTGATATTGCTATAATAAATCGGTATGAATTTTGATTATGATGTTTGTAGAAATTTAAATTGTTGATATTGATATTGTTCTGATAAATAAGTAATATTTGTTTGTTTTTCTTGAGAGTACCATATTTGTTTAATATTGCAAGCTTGCTCACATTTTTGTTTACATCTTTATAGGTTTGTTGAAGACATGGTTAAATCTCTAGCGACCAGAAGAAGGCTTGCAGTCTGTATCTCATCAACCAATTCAATCGATTGATCTGGAGTCTTCAACATAGCCCCAACAACAGTACCCACACTTTCTCCTCCGCATATAGAGTCAACAGCCATAAACCAACTTCTTGCACTACCGCATATAGAGTCATCAGGTGCATCCCAACCTACTGCTGTTCCACCTATAGAGTCACCAGCCTCACTGACTTAGCGCTCCTTTGCCTTCTTCACCAACACTACGCTGACACCTCTGGTCTTACGCACCTATTCTGGACTCTGGAATTCTTGACACATACTTATGAATCTGGGACGGTGAAATCGGCCACACTTGTGCGATTCTGAAATAATGTGTAAGTAATATATTAAAGTCTTACATTTGTAATTGTGAATAATATTTAAATAGAATATTATTTTATAGTTTAGAGCCATCTGGAATCGCATAATGAGGAAGGCTTTTGAGGAAAATATTGATCTTGAAGAGACAAATGGACTAAAATGGAAGACCATTTCTGGTGAAATTAAGGCTTTTTATTATACTCAATTTCAGGTAATAAATGCTAGGTTAACTTATTTTTAAGTTTATTTTAGCATGTGTTAGTTGGAAAAAAAAGGTGAAGCAACCCCTACTGCATAGAATTATGAGTTAATTGTATGCTAATTTTATTGATTATAATGTAGAAATGCTTCATGTGGGACAATGCAATAGATGAACTAGTCAAAATAGCATGGGAGGAGAAAGTGTCTAGTCGATATCGAGACATGATATCGAGGAGAGAGATAAAGGAAAGGGAAAGCGAGCTTCATTTGATCGGTTATGGGAAAGATGGCGGTGTTATTGGAACACACGGCAGATTCATGAAAGCGTACTCCGAAACGAGAATGTCGAAGGCCTTGACGGGAATGGACCTTGAGCTCTGCTGGAGAGCCTTTGCTACTCATTATGACCATGGGAGGCGACATGAAAGCTTTATTCGAACTAGTTTTAACTCTTTTGGCTATAATTTGTTTGGTCCTTTGTCATATTATAGATAGGAAAGGAATTTTTATGTTAATTGAGAAAAATATAGACATAATGAGGCATGAGTGCATATAATTTCTGTTATGGTTTGTTTATTCTTTAAAAATGCGGGGAACAAAAGGCATGACATATAATATTGAATTCAGAATACTATCAAAGGCCCGATTCTCCTATGTCGACTAATGAGATATATAGACATTCGCAGTCCCTTTATTTTTCGACACGGAGTACCATTGTCTCTTCCTCTTTGTTTTCACATACTTAATGAACATATAGTTCCAAGATTAAATTAGCATATAGAATACTATGTCTCATTTCTCAAAGTGTTTGTGATGTTGGGTGGTTGTTTGGTGTTTGTGATTACAACTTTTTCTCATGGTGATTGTGATGTTGGGTGGTTTTTGTTGTGTGTTGTTGGAAAGGATGACCCTAATGTGAGATTGTGTGTTGTTGTGTATTTGTTCGTTTTGGACTAAGGATCTTCATTTGGAAGCATTTTAAATTTTTTAATGAATTTAGTAATTTTTTTTTAATCTTGTAAAGACCATAATCTTCCACAAAGCATTAGTAAGGGTGAATTACATTTTTTTTTTTTTTTTTAATGAGCGATAATTCTAATCAAATCAACTTCTCTATTTGTTGGCTTATGTTCTTAGTTTTTTTGTAATGAGTTTCTATATTTATGTATATTTAGGATCATAAACTTGGGCGTCATCCCATGCGCGGTATTTACGTACACGCACACCAAAAAGGTGATGGTAAGACATTTGTTGATAAAAAGTCAAGAGCTGTAAATGTAAGTTAATTAATTTGATTAATGTATGACTTTCTTGAACCTTATTATGATAATCTAATTAATTTAAATTTTACCGGGATGCTCTTGAGTGCAGGAAATGTGATTAACACAATGCAATGAGACAATAGATGAGAATAGCATGTTTTTGGATATTGTGGGTGGAAACAAAGGAATCGAGTTTATGGTCTTGGGTCTGACTAGTGAGTACTATGGGACTAGTGGTGCATCTACTTGATAAGCGTCCCCTTTTCCTCAACAAAATGAAGAAGAAATGCAAGAGCTACGAGAGGCTTACTCGAGAGGGAGGTAATTAATAAATTGGAAAGCCTAACATCACATTTATTACAACGTATGGATGAAATGTCAAGAGCTCAACAACCACCACTAGTCCCTACTCGTCTTATTTCTGACCCCGTTCATGATGATGATACAGATGATGACGATGACGATGACAACAATACCAATTCCCGAAGTAGTATCTATTGTTGTCTCAAGTTTCCAATCTATCATGTTATGCGGCTATCAACTTGTTATTATTGCCACTTTTTATTTTATGTAAGACTATACTTTAAGTGCACTTTCTAGTTATATTTATGTAATTTGAATATTTTAATTACCATTATTGTCATTTATTACAATTTTGAATCATATATTAATCTACTTTTATTGTAAATTTGTCTGTTTTTATCGAGTTATAATTAAATTAAATTAAATATGTAAAATGTTTTCATATTATTTTAAATTACCTACAGTTGCCTACTAAAAATATAAATGAATGGATTATTACCAACAGTTACCTACTAAAAGTATAATATGAATGAAATTAATGCAAATGATTACCTACTAAAAGTATAAATGAATGAAATTATTATCGACGGATTACCTGCGAAAGTATAAATGAATGAAATTATTAAACGATTACCTACTACAAGTATAAATGAATGAAATTATTACCTACGATTTACCTACAAATCTAACCATTACTACAAGATAGGCAACTTTACCTACTAAATTGGCAAATTAGGCAACAAACTTACCTACAGTTACTTTAACAATATAGCAACTACGAGAATGAATTGCCTACCAATTGTACCTACAGTATAAGCGAGTCACTAAATTTACACAACATTACCTACAAAAACAATAGTAGGTAAAGTAATTTCTGACAAAATATGACATGATATTTTACCACTTACCGACTAATATTGTTGTAGTATTACCTACTATTACTTTTTTGTAGGTAATTATTTAAACAGAGATATTACCTACAATGGTGTTCGGTAGGAAATTAGTAGGTAAGGCGGATTACACAAAAATTTCAATGATTACCTACTGAAATGTTCAGTAGGTAAACTGTTAATTTCTTGTAGTGATCACAATACAATTTATAACACAATTTATACCATTAAAAACCCAAGCGTCGTGAATGAGTCACGAATTTGTCCACTTGGAGTTTCTAAAAATTTCACACCTCTCGGTTCCAGATTTGGGGCGATCGAAACGGCCGTTCAAGACCTGAGCGACGAACCATCAACAAAGTACTTAAATCAAGAGTAACAAGTAGGATAAAACCCTACCTCACGGAGTTTGTGAAACTCCCAAGCCCAGGAGCCGCAGCGTTGCCCTCGCAGCGTAGAGCGACTTTCCTTCTTGCTCACGAAGAATTACGATGGTTCGATCTCCGAGAATCTTAGAGAGAAGTAGCCGTCTCTCTTTAAAATAAAAAACCTAAGCTACTATAATTCGTTTTCCCCCCTCACGTTTTTGGTCTCCTATTTTGAAGAAGAAGAAGACCACCATTCACCCTTTCTGTCCTATTATTATTTAACAATTTAAATAATACCAATCATGTCCCTAAGCTTGGATTTTTGACATTTGGCATTATCTCGGCCATCCATTTCCATCATCTCTCTACTCATGTAACATGTGTCACATGAGTACATGTTATAGGTAACTTTTGTCACATCAAATGTTGTTTTATGGCACCCAATACTCGGCGCCTCAGCGATGCAAATTCCATTTGTTTATTCAACGAAGTCGAAGCGGTGTTAAATTATATTTCGCGAGACGATTCCAACGGTAAATCCGTTCATCGTCAAGATCTAAAAATAAATTTCGGATTTTTGCGGAGTACGATTTTGCCTATTTGAAAATTGAATTTTCGTGGTTTCATTCTCCCCTCCCAAAAGAATTTTGTCCCGAAATTTCACGCACGTACGCATCCAACCACATGCATATGTAACCTCACACAACTCCAAGACCGTGTCGACATGGCAATTGACTAAGGTCCAATTACTTGACAACCCAGGTAATTTGTTAACTCATCCATGTCAAGAATGACATCAACAACCAATATGTCTACCACCCTAAGATCCACCATGAGCAGAATCACTGAGATCCCTAACTCACGATCTCGATACATCTAACCAACTCTCACCCCACATCCTAGGGAAGAATTTCCCATCACCTCTCTAAAGGCCTCAACCTCTAAGCCCGATTCTATCATACAAGATGCAACAATGATGAACATGATGCAAAATAATTGCAGGTATAAAACGTACCCTGCGTGTCCGGTTGATTTGCATGCCCAGCCTCTGGTATGACGGCGTAGACACGCCCCTGTGTCCTCGACATCTTGGCTTGCGGGCTCTGTACCTAACCTCAACCCACACTCTGGCCCCTCTGGCCCATCTATGCTGCCGAAGGTGCTTGTATAACGCCACTGCGGCGAAGCTGGTTTCCTCTACCCCATATTGGGGTGTGGTGGAATGAAGCGCACCCTCTGTCCTCTAGTTGGCCCGAATTTGCGCTATCCCAAAACCTTGGGATCCTTGTCTTTGGAGGCAATCCCTCCTCGTATGTTTGGGCTGCTAGCAATGGTGGCACACCATCTTGCGGATCACATTACAGCAACCCTAGCTCGTCTCAACGATGATTGGGCCGGGTGTCCCATAATCTTAGGATTCTTCACACCTCAGTGGACAATCCGTACAAAATTAATGTCCAATTTGTTGGCGAAATAACGCATCATACACTTTTTGACTAAATGTCCCATCTGCTTGGTCTGATGACCTCGTACAATCACACGGATATCCTTGAGAAGCGAAGTCTTACGCTTCTTTCCGGGTTGGAAGAAGATAGATCTTCCTTATCTTAATACCCGACACCCATATCTTGGATGTCGTATGTCATCTACCTCTCCCTCTTGTGGTCATAGTCGTTCGACCCAAGTCCATCTCGCTCTAACCATTGGAGGGACGTGTGTTTAAGCGATGGAGGTCGTTTGACCATGCAATACTATTGCACATGCTTGTGCACGATAGCGGCATTACCGCAATCCACATGGCCACAAGCGAGAGCTGTTGGTCAGCCGATGGTGCGACCCGGTGGTACCCGTGGACACCCTCTACGTCCTCGCCCTCGACTAGCCATCTACACAGTTCAAATGACAGTTAAATACAATGCAGTATCTCTAAGGCATAAACACAGTCCCGAGACACTATTCATACACAGAATACATTTTATATACTATGTCCTTGCATTTATGGGCAATGCAAGACAACTAATTCCATATATCAAATCATAATCAACATCAAAAATTTTATTTTTTTTTAAATTTCATTTTTTTTAATTTTGTCTCATTTTATTTTATTTTTCAAAAAAATTTTATTTCATTTTTTTTTTCGAAAAAAACTTGTATGAATAGTGTTCATGAACAGTATTCATGAACAGTGTTCATGAACAGTGTCTAATCAGTGACTGAAATGAATGCGGAGTCAAAACCGTAAGTGCACGGTGTGCACCCACAGCCGACTGCTGGCGCCACGAGGCCCGCGTCTGGGCGCGTGCGTGGCCGTGTCGTGTTTGTTGGCCGAATGTCGTGGCCGGGCCCCGGCGGAGTGTCGCGTAGCGCGCCGCAGCGGCGCGTGCCGGGCTTCGTGCCCGGCGGCACCCACCGGCGCCGCCGCGCCCACTGGCGCCTTGCACCACATACGTGCGCCTTGCCGCAACGCCCGCACGCCTTGCCCGCTCCCGCTTCGCGGGTAGTGCGTTGGCACGGGCGCCTGTGTCGCGACACGGGCCCAGCTGACCCGAGCTCCTTCCTTGTCCTGATACACGCGATGTATTGCGACCGCAAATCCCATTGCCGGGCTTCCTCGTATCACGATACAATGGTGCGTATGCGTGACACACCTCCCCTAGCACCTTGATAACCGGTCCTTAATACAATTTCTTGTATTGCGACACATTTTCCCAAACCAGCTTGATCTTGCTCTGTCACAATACACAGAGTGTATTGTGACACATCACTTGACCATTCGAGCCTCGGTGCGATACAATTTTGTGTGGCGATAGCTACGAGGCCAACATACCTCTGTCACAGCCTGACCCGTGTATTCGACACACTTCCCTCACTTGGCCTACTTGACCTTAGTCCGCGATACAAAATTTGTATCGTGACCACGACTATCTCTGACCGACCAACTTTGTTGTATCCTGACTCTAACTTCTTGCACACCTAAGTTGCAATACAATTCCCCTATTGCAATACACTTTCCCAGCCTAGCTGTGCATATCCGCGATAAAATGGTTGTATTGTGTACACTCGGCTCAACCATTTTTGCACTCCCGAAACCTGTTGTGTCTGATACAATTTTCACGTGTATTGTGACATAGTGAGTAATGTGACCCGTTTTCTGCACCCCTTTTTTTTTTTAGTTTTTTTCACACGTTTTTTCACACATTTTTGCTCTTGGAAAATACCCGAAAATATGTACTATATATATATATATATATATATTCTCATTTTCTAGAACACCAAATAAATTTATAAAAAAATTATTTTCTTTGATTTTCTTCAGTTTTACAAACTGTAAAAACCTTAGAAAACCATTTTCATCACCTCATTTTTTCTGGACAGTTGTCCAAAATTCCCCGACCTCTCTGTTCTCACTTCTTTAGTGTTCAACTTTAAAATTTATTAAATTTTATTTCATTATCTAAACCAAACAAATTTATTAAAATTTATTTCTTTTATTTTCTTAACTCGGAGTTTACACCTTTGTAAGAACTCGAAAATTTTCCAACACACTATGTGCTATTTCACTAGCACCCGATTCACCACAACCACGTAACAATTCGTATTATGCGTATCCCTTCATACAACCGATTCATCCAAATCACGCTGATCACACACAAAACACACATGCAGTGTTCTAGTTTTGTCCCGTGTTTTCCTAGGTAATCACATACCTAACTCTACATTGAGTCACACCAAGTGATGATGTTCTACGTATGGCCTAAGCGAATCCTCGAGCCACTGGGTAACCGTATACCTAGGCTCGATGCATAGGCTGTGGCCTTGATCAGGGGTCCGTTGACAACCCGTCAACCTACGGAATACTCGTGGATGTCGGGTAACCCGACACAATTCCGCAATCGACGAGAGTCTCCTTTATGCGGGGAGCTACGCAGTACCTGTCCCTGACATTAACATCAGAAGACATATACATGAGTAAAAACGACCACTTGGGCCCATACAACAATACTCATCAATATACACTAACTATACACCATAGTTTCAAGAGTTAATAATTTACTCTTATACAACATATATTAAAAGTTTAAAACATTCTAATACATGTATCCAAGCCCCAAACACCAAAGCCCCTTTGACCAGGCTTTCTTCAAATCGGCCTCTAAGATGAGCGTCTCTCGTGCGCTCTGTACTGAAATAATATAATTCCCTCGACGGGGGTGAGCTAATGCCCAATAGTGGAATCACCACTAACAATGGGTTATCCCCACCTAAGTGTATATGCAATGATCCTATGTAAACACACATTCAAACGAATTCGTGATCCTACTTGAATGTCTAAATGATAACCCATATCGAGTCCTCACCCAGAAACGCCTCACACTTACCTAAGCCATGTATGGCTTATCATTTTCAAAACAAAACTTGTTGTTCTCGAAAATATACTATCGAAGTGTCGGTAAAAATATGGGACTACCCTCCGAGGTGAATGTGTTGGAGAACCTTCCAAACAATACATGGGCTCCTCCGACGTGTAATTGTAGGACCATCTCTCAACACCATTTTCCGGAAAATCATCCTGTGAAATTCCTTTCTTAACCATTTTCGTTTTTCAGAAAATTCATGTCATGCACACACACCTAATTTCTAGGTTACCCCGGTGCATATGAAATGCAGTATGTCATTTCAACACAATATATACAACACATGCTAATATATAAAATGTGTATACATATTAACATAATTAATCCACACAAACATGTTATGCAAATTCACAATCCATTACACCAAGAATTAGCTCACATGGGCTAATTAACAAACACGAGCAATTCCATTTGAATTACTCACTCGAACACATTTTCTCACAAAAATATTTTGTGAACAATATTCACGTGAACAGTGAAACCCTCGGGTTACTGTTCACGGCCAATCATCCAACATCGGTTCCACATTGTGAACCAGAATTTCCATAGTCATTCCGGCCTCATACACATCACAATATAATTTATAACACAATTTATACCATTAACAACCCAAACAGTCCGTGGGCCAGTCACGGGTTGTCCATGGAGTTTAAAAATTTCACCTCGGTTCCGAATTTGAGATAGATCAAGCGACCATTCAAGGCCCCGAGCCAACGAACCATCAACAAAGTAACCCCCGTCAGGTAAAACAAGTAGGATAAAACCCCTACCTCACAGAGTTTGTCGAAACTCTCAAAAATCGGAGCCCACGCGTTGCCCTCGCCGCGTAGAATGACTTTCCTTCTTACTTGAAGAATTCCGACGGTCCGATCTCCCGGAATCTTAGAGAGAAGTGACATCTTCTCTTTCTTAAAATAAAAAACCTAAGCTACTGTAATTCGTTTTCCCCCCTCACGTTTTTGGTCTCCTATTTTGAAGAAGAAGAAGACCACTATTCACCCTTTTTGTCCTATTATCATTTAACAATTTAAATAATACTGTCGTGTCCCTAAGCTTGGATTTCGACATTTGGCATTATACCGGCGATCCGTTTAATCATCTCTCTACTCGTGTAACATGTGTCACGTAGTCACGTGTTATAGGTGACTTTTGTCACATCAAATGTTGTTTTATGGCACCCGATACTCGGCGCCTCGAAAAACGTGCAAATTCCGAATGTCTCGGAATTCCACGAAATTCGATGTGTTAGCTAGATTTCGCGAGACGATTCCAACGGTGAAATCCATTTCATCATCCGAGATCTAGAAAATAAATTTCATATTTTTACCGAAATTACGATTTTGCCCTTTTTGAGAAAATTGAATTTTCTCGGGGTTTCACACTACTAATCATGGTCCTCAGTGAATGAATCCAAGTGATTAGAGTTTAATAGTCTGAATATATTTTTGAATGATAGTACACAAAATCTTCTTGTCATGCACATGCCTCCACATTCATAGCTCCTCTCACCTCACCTCCATATCCACTGCTGTATCCTGATCACATCATACGAAAAATACACTTATTAGCTCTCACGTTTCATGTTTATGTATTATCGATCATCATAGATACCCATTTGAATCATCAAACAACGGAACAAGCCTGACAACCCTTGAGGCTGCAGTGGTGCTATGGTGGTCTAGAACATCTGTTGTAAACACCCGAATGATCTCTCTTCCGCCCCTCTTCATATCCCTAATTATTTAATCTTCACTATTTGTCTTTCTTGCAACTGACCCAAAACATATACCCATAAATAACAAACATGAAAGTGAAAAGAAAACTCAACTGAATCGATTTGAGTGTCCTAAACATAAACAAGTTAAGAAATCATACCTACCATTTTTTTGCATGGCGGCATGGTGTATATCCTCTACTCATAAGCTCTTTGAGAATCCAAATCCCACATAAGTTGAAGCATCAAGAACACAATGAGGTTTCCTTAATTTACCATTTTAGGGGTCAATCCCTTTAGTTCATTTCTTGACCTTTTTATACATAGAACTGCAAATCTTGAGATGGGTATTGACAAAGAAAGCGTGGGTAGTGAGCATTTCTTTACTTGTTTTTATCTGCTTGACCCTTTGCGCTTGAATGATCTTTTTCAAGGTATATACAAACAAAGAATGTTAAGTATCTCGGCCCGATTATGGTTCATCCCAAAATTGACTCAAAAATGCGAGATTTAAGCTAAGTTTTAGCTAGAGCATCTCCAGCAGTGAGCATCTAAAGTTTCATCTATCTTAAATCTATTCCAATTTTACCCTTTCTCTTCCTTAATAATTACATCATGTACCCTTCATTCATTTATATAACTCCATACACTATAAATTTGATTTAAAAATATAAATAAATATTTAATTAAAATTTAAAATAAAAATAAATATTCAATTAAAAATAAAAATGGCCATAAATATTTAATTAAATCAATAAATATAAATATAAATATTTAATTAATAATTTTTGTAGTTGAATAAACTAAGTATGAATAAACTAAGGTGAAAATTAATAAAACAAATTATTTAAATAGTTAATGGAATATTCAATGAAAGATATGTTAATGGCGATAAAATAAATTAATTCATATCAAGTAAAACATTTATATTTAAATTTCTATTTTAAATTATTCACAAAAATATGATTTATGGTTTTTCATTTTATTAATCTTATTTTATTTCTAATATTATAAATTGAAAATAATTAGAAGTTGATAAAAATATTTGTAGGCTAATTATTTGGGAAAAAATGGGTTTGGGTCAAAACGGCGTTGTTTTGAGCCAAAACGACGTCGTTTACGAGCCAAAGCGGCGTCGTTTTAGTTTCACTTGCTTCAAAATGGCATCGTTTTGGGTTACTGGTCACATAGCCAAAACGACTTCGTTTTGGGTTAGTGGGAGTTGCTTCAAGCGGCGCCATTTTGCATAAAGTTTTTTGTCCCGAAAGCAGCGTCGTTTTGTTATTTATTTAAAAATAAATAAATAAAAAACCTTCCGTCGATTTTCAACTCTTCAAAGACAAAGCGACGTTGTTTATTCATTCTAAAGAACAAAAGCGGCGTCGTTTCACGGCGCCACACATGGCGCGATTTCTTCTCGTTAGTCGTTCCATTTTGCGACACTTCAAAGCGACGGGAAGGGGGGGCATCGTTGCCTCAGGAGATCTCGCGATGTCGTGGGTAGCGGCGGTGGCGATGATAGTGTTTTGGATCGACAAGCGAGTGGGAGCGACGGACGATTGGGCGAAGGCGACAACTAGCGGCGGCGGCGGCGAGTTGGCTCTCCTCGATTTCTTCCACTTCTTAGCGATTTCCTTGAATCTGCCGGGTGTTGTATGGAAATCGTTTGGTTTTTTTTGCTATTTATTTTCATATTTGTTTCCGTTGGTGGGAGTTCAAAATGGTTCAGTTTTGGAGAATCTCTGTTTCACGGGTGTGGGAATCTCTGCTTTGTAGACTGCCAGTTTGATTTTTTGGTTCAATTTTTTGGTTCACGGGTGTGCGTCGTTTGCTTCCAACGACTATAATCTTGAGGGTAGGAATGGGTTTTCCATCATTTTGCTGATGCACAGTGATTAGCTATATTTACCCAAATTTAGCTGATCACTGTTCATCAGCCAAATTTTTGCTCCCTGTTTTGCTCCACTGTTGGAGTTGCTCTTAGGTATCCATAATTTGTATGGAACAAGATAAAGTTTGAGAAGGGAGATGATTCATGGGGTGGAAAAAGTTGTTTGGAAAATTGATGACCGGGTGGATTGAGATGAAGGTAGCAACAAATGCATGTGTGCGGAGTGTTTTAGACTAAAACTAGACCAAGTGGTGTTGTTCTAAGTTATGCCTAAAAAATGCAATCATCATAGTAGGTGGTGTTGTTCTCGATGTCATTAATGTGATGTAAGAGGATGAAGGGTTTCAATGCTCATACCAGTACGCAGTTTTAATGCATTAAGCTTTGACAAACTTTGAGACAGATGGGGCAATCGTCTATAGAAGGCAACACTTTATAGGTTGTGAAGCCATTGACTAAATGGTGCGTGGGGGTGTTGTGGGAGTAGTTGGGGGGACCACAAGGATTCACAGGGGCAAGCATTTTTTCGTTTTTAAAACTTTCTCTTGATTAAATATTGGTACTATCCTTTTGTTCCATCAAACCTAAAGCTAACATTATAAATATTCCATAAAAAATGGAATATCCATTTCTAGATAAAATTAATATATGGAGAGACATATTTTAAATTTAAGAAAATAAAATTTTCCTTCTCACAATTTAAATCAATATATAAACATTAGATGAAATGAGATCATTAATTTAATTTCTTGTTCATAACTTTGATTTTATATGTATATTACAAGAATTAATATTTATTGTTATATTCCATTTGAGTTATATTTAAATTTTAAAAAATATCAATTATGTTTTGATAAATAATTTTTTAGATAAAATATTAGTCTATTAGAAAATGAGATGTTTAGCTAATAACATAAATTGACATATTATGAATCTTAAAATAAAGTTTTACACACACACACGCACACATATATATAGTAATATATATATATATATATATATATATATATATATATAACTATATACTTCATATATATATATATATATATAGTAATATATATATATATATTACTATTACTCGTCCTGATGTTACTTATACTGTTCATGTTAGTTAGTTTGTTGCTTCTCCAATTGTAACTCATTAGGTAGCTGTTTTTCGTATTTTGCGGTACCTTCGAGGTAAAGTCTTTCAGAGTCTTCTATTTTTATCTTCCTCTTTTTTGGAGCACTTGCATGCTCTAATGCTGATTATGGTAGTGACCCCACTGATCACAAATATGTTACTAGTTTTTGTTTTAGGTGATTCTCTTATTTATTTGAAGAGAAAGAAGCAATTGGCATCTACTACCAAATAAATCGTTTGGTTACGTTGCTTACATATGAAAGTATTTTTTTTCTCATCCTACTCCTATGTATTGTGACAACAAGAATGCTATTCAGATTGCTCACGACTCAGTTTTTCAGAAACGAACCAAACACATTGAGATTGATTTACACCTTATACATCATCATTTCAAGCATAGCAACATTACTTTGCCTTTTGTCTCTTCATCGTTGTAGCTTCCAGATTTCTTTACCAAGTCACATTCTATTTTCCCTTTTTGTTTTTGTTGAAATTAATGGCATAATAATGAAATACGAAAATAGAGAAAAATACTAGATTTACATGGAAACCATTGCAGGAAAAAAACCACGGGCAAAGGGGAAGCTTAACTATGAATATGAGAAAAAATACAAAGTGTTGGGATTTTGATCTTCGGATCCCCTGATCTTCAGGTTGTAAGGATCTTAATCGTCAGTTTCTCACGAGCATCGACAAGCGTCTGAACACAAGAAGCGTCGATGGCAATGGGTCGATCTCGTCTCTCTGATGATTAAATGAGCAAAAATATGGAGAAGAGCAAAAAGAAAGTTCGCGCAATTGGAATTGCATACCTTCCCCTTGGGGGGAAATCTTTGTTTTATACTCGAATTTCTCCTTGATTTTAGGAAAGATAATATCGTGATTTTTGTGATAAGATAACTCTTTCCTTATTAAGGATTAGTTCTTCCTTATTAAGGATTAATGTTTTTGAGAAGTATGAGATTTTTATACTGTGAGATTTATGGATAAATATCTTGCGCTTTTCCTCCCTAATATAGTTATCCATAACACACTTTTCATATGAGGTAGGATAGCCGATTGGGGGACTCGAGATCCCATACGTGTTCTAGGACTCTACCGTCTGGTTGGTTCTCGTGTGGTTTTAATATATTTTTTATAATGGGTATGATTCTTTTACTTAGCACTCTAAAATTTATGTAGGCAGAAATTCAATTTACGGAAAAATGGCAAAATCATAATTCCGGTCAATCGAGAATTTATTCTCTGAATCTGAGATGATAGGCAGTTTCAGTTGGAATCATCTCGCGAAATCTAGCTAACACGTCGAATTTCGTCGAATTCCGAGATAGTCGGAATTTACACGTTTTTCGAGGCATCGAGTTTCGGGTGCCGAAAAACGACTTGAGATGTGACAAAAGTCATATATAAAATGTACTCATGTTACACATATTGCATGAGTAGAGAGATGATGAAAATGAACGGTCGGGATAGTGCCAAACGTCGAAAATCCAAGCTAAGGGACAAAATGGTCATTTTGGAATTTGATTAAATGAGGAAAGGACGGGAATAGCAAGCAGTGGTATGTTCTTCCTTCAAAATGAGGAATCCAACTTGGGCAGAATGAAGGGAGTTTTGGACGTAGGCGGGTTGTGATATTTTTAGAGAGAGAGAAACTTCTCTCTAAGATTCGGGAGATTGGACCTTCGGAATTCGTCGGGACAAGAAGGAAAGTCGCTCTACGCATCGAGGCCTACGCGTGGGCACCGGATTTGAGGAGTTTCGAAAAACTCCATGAGGTAGGGGATTTATCCTACTTGGGTTTTACACTTTATTTAAGTGTTTTATAATGTTTCGGTTGGATTGAGGCCTTGAACGGCCGTTTGATCGGTCCCAAAACATGGGACCAAATTGTGGGAATTTATTGGAGTTCGGTTGGACGATTCGATCCTTTATTGGGAGCTGCTTGTGTTGTAATTATGCATTAAATTGTGTTTTTACGTGGCGAAGTAGGAAATAGCCATGAGGTCGGGTTCACAAAGTGAGCCTTAGATGATTGAGTGGTGTCGGAGACATTCAACTTGGGGGTTTCCTTTGTTCATATAAATAGTGTTCACAAAATAATTTTTGTGAAATAATGTGTTGGTTGAGTAATTAAAGTTGAATTGCTCGTGTTTGATAATTAGCCCAAGTGAGCTAATTTTTGGTGTAATGAATTGTGAAATTACATGACATGATTGTGTGATTTAAATTAGGTGAATATATGCATTATTATATATTTACATGTGTTATATAATTGTATTGAATTGTGATCGTGAATTAGTATGCATTTTAGGCGCCCCTAACAATAGGAGTGAGTGCATGAGGTGATTCTTGAGATAATGGTTTGGAGGGTTGACTAAATAATAATTATCGGAGGAGTAGTCCATATAAAGTATCAATCGTCGGTCGGCTCAGTTGATATACATCGGAGGTTGTCCCTTAAATAGAATCGAATTAGGTCCACTACTTATATCGGGTTGTCACAAATAAAAACAAACATCTTTGTTGAAAATAAGGTTTCTTATCGTGGTTTAGCGAGTGTGAAATTCGGTGAGGACTCGGGATATGAGTTGATTATGTAGACATTCAAGTAGGATAACGCATTTACTTAAATGTATGTTTTCATTGGAGCATTGCATATGCACTTAGGTAGAGAGTAGCCTAATTAGGGTGATTCCACTACTGAGCGATAGCTCACCCTGTCGAGGGAACACGTGGTGTCAGCATCATGCGTGTCAGTGGACCCAAAGAAGGTTGAGGTCGTGATGAGTTGGGAGAGGCCGAAGTCAGTCTTCGAGCTACGCAGTTTCTTGGGATTTCCTGGGTATTACAGGAGATTCATTGAGGATTTCTCTCGGATAGCAGCACCTATGACGAGGTTGACTCGGAAGGAGGTCAAGTTTGATTGGGATGACCGATGTGAGGAGGCATTAGGGGAGTTGAAGAACCCACTTCAGCTCTATCTTGATGATCTGGACGGGACGGGGAGTACAGTGTATTGTGATGCCTCCCGAGGCCCGGATTTGAGATGCGTTTTGATGCGGTCCAGGGAGGAGTAGTAACTTATGGTTCCATTAGTTGAAGAGATCATGAGCGAGTACTACCGACTTGGAGTTGGCGGTAAGTAGTCTTTGCTTTAAGATTTGGCGCCTTTACTTATATGGCGAGGAGTTAGGAGTATCTTTCGGACCATCTGAGTCTGAAGTATATTTTCAGCGGCGGGATCTCAATATGAAGTACTTGCGGATGGATGGAGTTCTGAGATTATGATTTCACTTTGCATTACCATTACGGTAAAGCGATGTAGTGGGCGTGCGCGGTCGAAGTCATGGGGAGTATTGGCTAGTATGGCTTCGGGAGTGGCGGTCTTTCGAGGCGTGTGACGGTTGGATTCTGATGCGTGGCGAGGCACGGGGTATGTTTGGGAGTTTAGTGGCTACACGCATTGAAGCGAGTGATTGAGTCCGGTGGCGGGGCGAGATAATGTCCATCGGGGATAGAGATACCGATCGGGTACGGTGACGAGGGTACAGACCCGTCCACACGAGATGGTAGTCGCCGATTATAGAGGGCCGGGTAGTGGTTCCCCGACCGGCCGATTTGAGAGAGGAGATTCTCGGGGAGTTTCAACGCTCGATTTCTTGTGTGCATCTAGGTGGCACGGATGTACGGGGATCTTTGTCACGGTACTGCGGGAAAGCGGGATGAAGAGACCGTGGGGATTTTGTCGCGACGATGTCTCACGTGTCAACGGGTAAAGTGAGGAGCGCAGCCCGAGGCGGGGCTACGCCGGTAATTTGGGTGGTAGTGGAAGTGGGAGCCGATCACGGTGGTACAATGACCCTTGCCATGGACAGTAGAGACATGATGTGGTATGGGTGATAGTGGATCGACTCACGAGAGTCGGCTCTGGCCGTGCGGATGACCTTCACATTAGAGAGATTACGCGATTTGTGTGTATTTCAGAGATAATCTGCTACCGTGGTACCGATTATCCATAGTGTCGGATAGGGACTCGAGGTTTACAGCGCACTTTTGGAAGAGTTTCAATTTTATGGAGCCTGCGGTGACGATGGTCTGACTTTCCATATGGAACGGATGGTCGGTTGAGAGGACTATACAGGTGTTAGAGGACATGCTACGAGCATGCATCTGAATCATAAGAGTGTTGGGAGAGCACTTGCCCTTAGTGGAGTCGCCTACAACAACCGATTGCTCGGGGCGGTATACGAATGGCACCATATTAGGCGTTGTATGGGGCCATGCGGGTCAGATTATGTTGGGCCAGAAGATGGAAGGTTCCATCGCGGTCACGATCGATTAGAGACACCTCGAGGAAGGTGAGCTTGATACGACATCGTCTTCTCCGCGACAGAGCCTTCGATAGAAGAGCTATGCTATTAATGCGACGTCGACCACTTAAAGTTCGAGGTTGGGAATCATGTCTTCTTGAAGGTGACTGAGAGGTAGTTGGATTCGAGTAAGAGAGGAAAGTTATCGTAGAGGTTCATTGGGCCTTCCCGGTCTTTCGAGAGGGTAGGCAACATGGCGTGCTAGGTTGGCTTTACCGCCAGTATCCTGGTCCGCAGTTTTCGATGTCGTGCTCGGGAAGTATACTGCAGATCCATTTCGTGTGGTGGATTGGGAATGATTGAGGTTGATGCGATGGGACCTTCGGGGAGGGACAGTGTGCATTTTGGATGCGCGAAGTAATCGGGTTTACGACGCTAGAGACCGTGAGGCTAGTGAGGGTGCTATGGCGGCACTATGGAGTGGATGAGTAAAAG